>CAUOFW020008724.1:9510-187958 GCA_963454935.2 Ilex paraguariensis
ATATATATATATATATATATATATTGATGAAGATTTATGTGAGAATATGGATTTGGCTAGTCAAATGGATAGCTAGTTAATAGCTAGTTCAAAGACACATCTATTATGCTTTCCCAATTAGCTTTGATACATTTTATGTAAAATCCAGGTAAAATTTAACTTTTCCGAAAAAGGGCAAAATGGTAATTTATCCCTATAATGCGGGTTTAAAATCTATATTCTTCTAGAGCTCAGATGAAGCAACAGACCTCACTGTTGGATTCGTATCGCGAAATCGAGCTACCATGAAACTTTTCGTCGAATTTCGAGATAATCAGATTTTACACGTTTTACGAAACAAATGGGTGACGAAACCTTTCAAAGGTCCCCAAAAATGGATTTTATAAAATTTTCTTATAATTGAATAAAAGTTCAAATAAAATTAATTTGGACTTAAACTGGATTCAAATGAGTCGTTTCGGGGTGAAAAACGGACCTGAAAGTAGTAAACGTGTGGGGCGTTGTGGACCGCGCAATTAAAAAGTATAAATAGGGCTAAATATCTGAAAAATCAGATATTCTCACCCCTATTCATTTTTATTCAGATGTAGGAAAAAGAGAGAAAAGAGAAAACTTATTTTTCAAGACTTTCTCCTCCGATCCGCGAAGTTCTGTCGGTCGGAATCATTTGGACCAAGAATTAAAATTGGTTTACGCAACGAGGGCTACGTGTACTTACCAAGAATGAAAGATTTCACCCAAGATCCAAGGAGGATATTTTGTGAAATCAAGAGTTTTGGGCCTGGTTGGTGTTCTTGAAGGTTCTATTCTTCAATTTAAGCTCCAAGAGGTAGGATTCCCTCCTACCTTGGTTTATTTCTAACCTAGAGTGTCCCTATGAAATGGTTAGAGGTATGAAATGATTTATGACTTACCTATATTCAGGGAAATAAGGAAAGGGGTATAGAAATGGCCTAGGTAATTTTCTAATATGATTTTGATATGTGGAAGTAATTGTATAAACTCTTGAAAATTGAGTTTATGTGGGCATGCTATGCGTTTATAATGAGCCTTGTGATTAAGTGTGTTATGGACAAGATTTATGAAGTAATACGCTTGCAAATTGTTTGGATATAAATGTTAATATATGCTAGTTGATATATTGACATTGTGATGGAATATGGAAATTATGTGAAATAGACATAAATTGCCATGACATATGTTGAAATATGTGGTTGGAAATGGGTCCATATGACATTCATTACGTGTGGGACATTACATTGGTATGCAATGGTTCATGACATTGCATTTGCACAGAAACATCGCATTATGAGGGTGTGGGTGTATGGTTTTCATTTTCACCTCATTTGGTAGATGACGAGTGGACTTGGGAAAGTTGGATCGATGATTCGACTGAGTCATACGGTTATATCGAAAATTGGGTCGGGGTTAGCAAGAAGGGGTAGAATATCCCTCTGGTGAAAGGCCCAGTAATTGGATTCACACTCCATTGGTATAACGGTTTCGTGTCGGTGTACGCGAAACCGTTGGTGGTAGTCCATGAATTCCGTGTCGGCTGGGAGCCGTTGGTGTAAGTCTATGAATACCCACCCAAGAAAGACCTAAAATTGAAATTTTCATTGATGTGAACAAAAATGATGGTTTAAATACACATTGGCGTTGCATTGTTTTGTGGGAGTCGGTAAAGACTCAAGTTAAGATGCATAAGTGAGTATCATCTCATTTCATAGCATGACATGAGAGTTTTCAACATTGAATGCATTATTCTTGTTTGAAATGAATATTGGTTATAGATTGTTGCATATATACATTCATATGCACTTAGGTGGGGAGTAGCCTCTGTATGAAATATTCTACTGCGTGTTGGCTCACCCTATACGGGAACACATTTCAGGTTCGGGGTTTACATCGGTAGGGGAGTCACATTTGGGGCCTCAAAGATGAAGAAAAGCCAGAATGTGGATTTTGTTCTTTTAAAGTTTTGTAAAACTTTTGTTAAATCTCATTTGACATGTAAATGTATGGAATGGTTTGTAATAGACCTTATATATATTCACTTTTATGTGAAAAACATGGTTGAGTATGTTTTGGATGAAAATGAGATGGTTTGGAATGGTTTTAAAATGAAAAATAATGGAATTAGGCTAAATTGGGCGAACAGTATCGGTACAGTCTGGTCCAGCAAGCAGACAGTACTGGTATACAGTACCGGTACCCTTTCCAAAACTTTAAAAAAATATTGAAAGGCAGACAGTACCGGTACAGTCCAGATGGTACCGGTACTGCCAAGGTGAGTGAGCAAACAGTACCGGTACTCTCTCCAAAAGTTTGAAATTTTAAAACTAAAGTGCGATGTTTTTGGGCTTTGATTTCCTTTGTACCAATAATACAAATGGACATTAAATGAGATGCATTGGGGCATATTGAGTCTTGGTTGAATTAAATGATAAAATACACACGGGTTATACGTGTGGGTTAAAATCCCGGTCAAAGGGATACTATTAGCGTGATGTCGAATTAAGTGGCATTCATGGGCATTTTCGTGGGTTGACGGGTCATCAATGGGACCCCCGGTTTTAGGGGCATCACAGCTTGGTATCAGAGCATAGGTATATGAATTACCTAGGGCTTGATGGGCATTGGGTCTAGACCATTGCATTCAATGTGCATTTCATGTTATGTGCTCAATTTTGCTACATAATTATGTGCTACGTGTTATGTGAATTATATGCATGATAGAAATGTGTATGAAAAGGGAAACACTAGGGTTAAAAAACCCAAGGTTATGTTTCAGAAAAGGGGATGAATGGTGTAGTTCATGGTATAAAAGTCTACTAGTATAGGGTATACACACTACTAGTGAGACAAGAAGAAAAATCTCCAAGTTTTAAACTTGATTCCCTATCTTGGGATACTATGTGAGTGTTCGATTGCTATTTGACATGTGTGTAGATGGCAAATAGAGGAAGAGGACGCCGAGGTGGTGGGTGGAACAACCAACCACCACTGGCCTTTGACCAACAAGCCTTTGTGGCTACTACGATTGCACAAGCTAGTACTACAACTGCTAATGTTGCACAGACGGGTGCAAATGTGGGCCAAGGAGGCATGAGTAACCTCCAGAAGTTTAAGCCACATCACCCTCTGATCTTCATAGGAGGGGCGGATCCTATGGTGGTTGACCATTGGTTCTGACAGGTGGATAAGATCTTAAGAGCTATGGAGATCACCTCTGATGCCACAAAGATAACACTAGCTACTTCTCAGCTAGAGGGAGAATCCCAAGTGTGGTGGGATTAGGTCAAGATCTCGAGGAATTTGGAGGTAAGGACATGGGCCAAGTTCAAGGAGCTTTTCATGGGCAAATATATCCTAGCGGCAGCTAGACATGCAAAGGCCTGAGAGTTCTTGGATTTGAGACAAGGCACAATGACGGTGATGGAGCATGTGGCCAAGTTCACCGAGTTAGCCCATTTTTGCTGATAATTATGTGGTCACAGACATGGCCAAGGTAAGGAAGTTTGAGGATGGTTTAAAATTGTCCATCCGGGGTAAAACTTCTGCAAGACTTTGATTCGATGGTCGCGACAGCTATGGCCATTGAGAGAGAGGTGGAGGATGCACAGAGCATCCAAGAGTCGGGTGTTAAAGACAAGAAGAAGGAGGGTCAATCCTCTTCTTCTAGCTCGGGGAAGAGGTAGAGGACCTTTACTCCTTAGGGACAACAGGGGCAGGGTCGTGGTCACCAAGGCCAAGGCCAGGGTCGATGCTTTCAAGGCTGGGGAAATTACAGGACTACCTATCAGGTAGGGCAGAGTACATGTTTTCATTACCACCAACTTGGTTACATGAAGCGGGATTGTCCCCAGAGGTAGAGATCCCAAGGCTATGGCTCATCTCAGTCACAATTGTCGGTGGGGCAGCCACAGACACACTTTGCTCCTCACTACCCCACCATGGGCCAAGGGAGTCAGTATCAGTTTCAGGGGGCTACACAAGGTCCTACTACTTCACGTGCGGGGACTCCGCAAGTAGGCCAGATAGGCTAGGGCATGGGTTGAGGCTGAGGATAGGGCTCACAAGCTAGTACTTCGAGAACCCAGGAGCGTGTTTATATCATGGTGCCACAGACTGAGCTAGTGGATCAATCGGTTATACAGGGTACGTTTCTACTCTCTCGCTTATGGGCTAGAGTATTGTTTAATTTTGGTGCATCACATTCATTTATTGCTGCATCTTGTGTGAAAGATTTGGGCTTAGAGGTTGAAACCTTGTAAGAACCATTACATGTAAGTTCTCCCCTCAGAGCTAAGGTGAGAGTTGATCAGATATGTCGGGGTTGTGAGTTAGAGATCTTAGGAATTCTGCTCACCATAGACCTTAGGGTCATGGACATGTCGAAGTTCGATGTTATCCTCGAGATGGATTGGTTGATGGCACATCGAGTCGTCATTGATTGTGATCGAAAAATGGTCATTACTTATACACCAGAGGGTATTTGTTTCAAGTTCCAAGGGGAAAAGCAAGATACCTTACCCCAAGTCGTGTATGATTCTCAATGGCTCGGGCAATTGATGGGTTGACTTGCAAGCCTTATCCTAGAGGATGAGGCGAGATAGGAATTGGGTCTACCTCAGGTTGTATGTGAGTATGAGGACTTTTTTTCGGATGAATTACCAGGATTACCTCTACATAGGGATGTAAACTTCATCATTNCAAAAATTTTCTTTACTCATCTAATAAACACAAATCACTTTAATAAAAATACAATCCTTTAAAATTAAAATATCAAATTGCGTATCTTTTTTAAAAATTTCTACTTATCGGTCAAAGTATAATGAAAATGAATGGTACCTATGGCCAAATAATTAGCTATATCTGCATACCATGGTACNCGTATCTTTTTTAAAAATTTCTACTTATCGGTCAAAGTATAATGAAAATGAATGGTACCTATGGCCAAATAATTAGCTATATCTGCATACCATGGTACCTCTATTATTTCAAATAATTGCCCATCAAAGAAGGTTTCCTTGATCGTTACTGACTCCTCTTTTGAATCAGAATTCAACNACCTCTATTATTTCAAATAATTGCCCATCAAAGAAGGTTTCCTTGATCGTTACTGAATCCTCTTTTGAATCAAAATTCAGCCTTAATAGATGATTAGCTATCATGTTTTCAACTCCTTTATTATCTTTGATAATGAGATCAAATTCTTAAAGTAACAGTATCCATCGTAGGAGACATGGCTTAGCATCTTTCTTTGTAAGCAGATATTTTAATGTTGCATGATCACTGTACATAATAATTGATAATCCAACTAAATATGATCGAAATTTATCTAAAGCAAATACTACAACATGCCATTCTTTTTCTGTAGTAGAAGAATTCATCTATACATCATTTAGAGTTTTGCTTGGTAGTAAATCACATAGGGTCACTTATCTTTTCTTTGACCTAAGACAAATTCTACAACATAATCACTAGTATCACACATTATTCAAAAGGTAAGAACCAATCAGGNTTGGTAGTAAATCACATAGGGTCACTTATCTTTTCTTTGACCTAAGACAAATTCTAAAACATAATCACTAGTATCACACATTATTCAAAAGGTAAGAACCAATCAGGGGGTTCATAATTGGTGTAGTAAGCATGCTCTTAAGTTTATCAAATGCTAATTGACATGCTTCATTCTAATCAAATGGTACATCTTGACATAGAAGACTACATATTGGTCTAGATATTAAAATAAAATTTTTAATAAATCTACTATAGATTCTTGCATGACTTAGAAATGATCAAATATCTTTTATAGTCCTAGGTGGAGGGAGATTAGCTATTAAATAAATTTTTGACTTATCAACTTCAATTCCCTCTGCAAAAACAACATGACCTAAAATAATGCCTTGTGTGACCATGAAATGACATTTTTTCAAATTCAAAACAAGGTTTGTTTCCTCACACCGAGTAAGGGCTTTTTCAAAATTCTTTAAACACAATTCAAATGAATCATCATATACAGAAAAATCATCCAATTAAAACTTCCAAGAATTACTTCACCATGTCACTAAAAATATTAAAATATAATATTGAAAGATAGCTGGAGCATTACACAACCCAAATGACATTTTTTTATAAGCAAAAGTGTCAAAAGGACATGTAAAAGTGGTTTTCTTTTGATCATCAATTGGTATCTCAATTTAGTTATAGCTGGAGTACTCATCCAAAAAAATAATAATATGCATGTCCAGTTATTCTTTCCAGAACTTGGTCTAAGAAAGGAAGAGGAAAATGGTCTATTATGACAAGATAACGTAGTTTTTGATAGTCAACATACATACGTCAACCAGTGACTGTACGCATAGGGACCAATTCATTTTCTTGATTTCTCACTACTGTAACACCAGTATTTTTGGGTATTACTTGTGTAGGGCTAGCCCATTTACTACCAGATATAGGATATATAATATTAGCACATAATAGTTTAAGCACTTCAACCCAGACAAATTCCTTTAAATGTAGATTTAGTTTCGTTGTGGTTGTTGGTATAATTTAGAGTCTTCTTCCAAGTATATACAATGAGTACAAAGAAGAAGCCTTATTCCCTTAATGTCAGTTACTGTCCAACCAATTGGGCTTTGATGATATTTGATGATTCTTACCAAATATTTTTCTTGAAATTCTGACAACTTTGAAGATATTACCACTGGATAATTTTCGTTCTCTCCCAAGAAGACATATTTTAAGTTAGCAAGAAGAGCTTGCAACTCTGGTTTAGGAGCAACAACACTAGACTCCGCAAACTTTGTTCCAGTGGATAATAACTCTTCAAATTTTAGAACTCATGTTCTAATAGTGGACACATCTATAATAGACTTGATATTATTTATAAACTCGAACAATGCATGTAACTCTTTTTATTACAAGCATTTTCAAACAGATTTTGAGTTAATGACTCATTACAATTTACTTCATGCAACTCTTCGTCCTCCCTGGGTTGCTTAACAATATCAAATACATTCAATTCTAATGTCATATTTCCAAATGAGAGTTTCATGATTTCATTCCTACAATTAATCAATTCATTTGATGTAGTTAGAAATAGTCGTCCTAATATGATAAGATTTTGTATAGAGACATAAAAGACTGACCGGGTGTCCAAAGCAAAAATATCCACTAGAAAATAAAACTTGTCGACTTGAACAAGTACATCCTCAACAACTCCTTGTGAAATTTTTATAGAACGACCAACCAACTATAATATGACATTTTTGGGTTGAACTCACCCAAACCTAACTGCTCATAAACTGAATATGAGAATAAATTGACACTAGCTCCAAGATTAAGCAAAGCTCACTCATTCTTGAAGTTTACAATTTAGTCAAAAATATGATGGGACCTACTTGATTGTATCCGACAGGGGGATGTTAATCTTTACTTGATTAAATAACTCCAAGATTTCAGTATAATTGTTCAATGATTAAGGTTTCTTGACTCTTTGAAGAAAAGTTAAAGGAATAAGATTTGATTTGTGTCATCAGAAAAATCTGTTTCCTTTTCAATCATTGGTACATATTCAATTGGTTCATTAACAGAGATTGACTCAGTTTCCAGATTAAGAGTTTTGGCTTTGATAGTCTTGTCAATCACCTTACCACTTCTCAGTGTGACAATTGCTTGAATCTAACTTAGAGAAGGTTCAAAGGTCACAATATTAGCTTGGTTTTGACCCTATGGAGGTTTGGGTTGAGATAAGAATTTTCCCAAGTTTTAGCTTTAAAATCATTAAATGCATGAGTAGATTGTGTATTGAAACTCATTTGACTTTGGTTTGTTCCATCAAAACCTCCTTAAAGGCAGAGATGGTGGGACATTCCCCCGTTGAATGTCTTGACAAAGCACAAATTCTACACAACTGATCAATAGGTGATATAATAGAAACTTCTTTGACTTTTTTCATCTCTAGAGCATCCAGCTTTTGAGACAGAGTAGACATTTTGGCCCTTAGGTCATCATCCTCTTTTAACACATATTTTCCTCCATAAGATGAAGATGACTTTGTCTCAATGATATTTGGTGAGGACGAGTCCCACATTTGAGAACTCTCAAAAATAGTATCAAAAAACTTAAATGCCTCGTTAGGATTTTTATCCATGAATTCTCTCTGGGTCATCATTTCAATAAACTAATGCATTGTAAAAGGAAGGACATCATAAAATAAACTAATTAGGGTCCAACTCTCAAATGCATGATGTGGGCAAGCTTAGAGAAGATCCTTAAATCTCTCCCAACATTGGTAAAAAATTTCTCCATTTTTCACACAAAATTTTATGATTTGATGCCTCAATGCATTAGTGTGATGCGCAGGAAAAATTTCTTGAAAAATTCAGTTTGCAAGACTTGCTAACTTGGAATAGATTGACCTTTCAAAGAATTTAGCCACTATTTAGCTTTATCCTTCAAAGAAAAAGGAGAAAGTTGCAACCGGGTTGTTTCAGAATTATCTTGTAATGCACTACATACTTCCTTAAATTCTTTCATATGCAAATAAGGATTTTTAGACTCAAGGCTGTGAAACTATGGTAAAAGTTGTATTGTCCCTACTTTAATATTAAAATTTAAAACATTTGTTGGAAAAACAAAACATGAGAAGACATTAGTGCGTGTAGGATACAAATACTCTCTCAAAGGTCTGACATTCTGGACTACCTCTTGTTTTCTTTGATTATTATTAGTCATATTTAGCTCAAAGGAGTCTGAAGATGCTTGTGATGATGAAGTCGATGAAGATGGACGACGAGATTGATTTACAAATCCTACTAATGACTTAATAGACATAAACTATAAAATAAAACAAACAGTATATACACATATAATATAGACTAGACAACTTCCCTGTTCTTTTCAAATTACCATAACTCCGCGGCAACGATGCAAAATGTTTGACCTAATCTTAATCATGCACCAAAGTATAAGTGGTTAATTTGTAATATTACTCGGTTAAGTCTGAGGTCGAACCCACAGGGAGCTATCTATTGAAACTCAAAATAGAAATGGTAAGATTGTCGTGCAAGTAGTGTGCATTACAACAGCTTGTGGTGTGAATTTAGGGTTAATAAACACATACTCAAATTAAAATTTTGATTATAACAATTAAGAAAGACTACTCTTTAGGGATTCAACATGCATTTTATTGTTTGATTACAAAAATGTCACCTTACAACAATTAACTTCCATGTTACTAGAAAGTTAACGGGTAGTTTTGATGTTGAAGTTAAACCATATCACAACAATTGGTTAGGTTAGCCAAAAGGTCTATGCACCTTACAACAACTAAATAACCCTAGTAAACCCGAAGGTGAACCATTCAAAAAGTTTACTTTAGCTATTTGATCGGCAAGTCGATGATTCAATGAAGACGAAGTTCTGATTTATGCATTGAATCAAAAGCATTGACTATGACAAGATTTAAACTGTCTACAAACAATCATCCAACTATTACATAAAGCCCAACTAGGTGCATCAATGTATCATGCATGAAGTACATAATAATACATAGAGATGAACTGGTATATAGCAATAAGTTTAGCTTGGTATTTGTAACCATGAGTATATAGTAATACAACACCGAAGGGAAATAATAACCATCCATCAGTTAAGGGAGGTATAAGAATTAGAGCAGAGGTAAAGCATCGGCATTTTCATAACACAAACAATATTATACATGCCTTCACCCCTCACTAAAGAGGATAAACAGACTTATCACACTTTATTGCTATAGACGAGCAAGAAGGGTGAGATAATCCCATTACAACGCAGCAAAAATACAGAACTAACGCAAGAAATCCTTC
Source organism: Ilex paraguariensis (assembly GCA_963454935.2). NCBI lineage: Eukaryota > Viridiplantae > Streptophyta > Magnoliopsida > Aquifoliales > Aquifoliaceae > Ilex > Ilex paraguariensis. The sequence goes on from CAUOFW020008724.1 coordinate 19,368, forward strand.
CCCGAGAAACAGTTGAAACACCCTCACTCTTACTACCAGTTATGCCATAAAAGTTAGGGAGGTTCTACCTGCCAAGTAAAAAGGATTTAAAATAAATGTAAAAGAAGAGAATTTCTGGCTTGGGAGTGATTAGGGCAGGGTTTCTTATTCTCTGGCTTTGGTTTTCTTCTCTAGCGAACTCCCCTTCAAAATGGCTGAACAAGCCTATTTATAGGCTCCAAGAGAGAGTCCTAAGGTGGCAGGCACCCATATCACGTAATCACAACTTTTTGTTGCACATTTGGACCAATAGAAGAAAAGGAGAGGTTAAGGTGGTTTAGCCACCGTCCGGATGCCACCATCACCGTTTGAACGCTGCTAAGTCTCTGATTTTTGTAGATAGAGCCTCCTTTGTTGACTTGCTGACTCTGTTCACGTTGGGATGGTGTTTTTCCATCTGGATAGTGAGGGTTACTTGCTGATTTTATCCTTTCCTCCCTCTTTTGTCCATATTCCGCACTTTGATCCTTTCAAGTTCTTGTAATGACATATGAAACCCTACAAGATATCTAAATTAAACATTAGCCACAATATAGATCCCTGAGACCCAAGGCTACCTTCTAGAGATTCTACCAAACCTCCCAACTTGGTGTGAAGATCTTGAATGGTCTGAACCAATCCCATAGGTGTGTGCATACCGGGGATCGTTGGTGTACCCATGATTGCTCAAGGCCTAGAGGATCCTCGTGGAGGTGAATTCAAGTAAAGCTACACAAGTCGTCGAAGGAGGGCCTTTGGCGGAAAGACAAATTGAAGGAATGAAGCATCTAACCATGATATTAATTGAGGTATAAGACTCGATTCCTTGTATGTTGATTTTGAGAGTAGTGGATCAGGCTTTGGTGAACCCCAAGTGGTTCCCCGCGGTTTTTCCTGAGTAGGGTTTTTTGCGTCAACAAATTATTTGTTTTATTTATTGCTTATGCTTATACACTTGTGATTGTTTGTGCACACACGCATTATTTGTTTGAATGAATGATTGATTGAAATATTTTTTTAACCATATTTATATTTGAGTTTTAGGTTTTGGGATCCCATTAAATTGAGTGTCAGAGTGAACTAATTGAATATCAATTAACATCAATCTTTATGGTTTTGTTGGGTAGTGGTGATTAAAAAGGGTTCTCACTAATTAATTGATCAATTATTGTGAGAAGAGGTAATTGTGGTATATTAGGTTTTAATTTGTAATCAATTTTGTTTAAAATAAAAAAACCTATTCACATGATACATTTACTCAACAAGAGTAAAATGGACTCTATTACTTAAGAAAAGTCCTATAACCTATATATATATATTCAAATGCCCAATATACAAGCACCAGCTGGTAGCAACCAAGATAGAGTTAAAGTTTTAAACATACTTGGATGGGTTATGCTCACCGCTAAACTTCACATTTACAGACCACATAATACTCTATATATATATATATTCAAATGCCAAATATACAAGCACCAGCTAGTAGCAACCAAGATAGAGTTCAAATTTTAAACATACTTAGATGGGTTATGCTCACTTCTAAAACTTCACATTTACAGACCACATAATACTCTATATATATATATATTCAAATGCCAAATATACAAGCACCAGCTAGTAGCAACCAAGATAGAGTTCAAATTTTAAACATACTTAGATGGGTTATGCTCACTTCTAAAACTTCACATTTACAGACCACATAATACTCTATATATATATATATTCAAATGCCAAATATACAAGCACCAGCTAGTAGCAACCAAGATAGAGTTCAAATTTTAAACATACTTAGATGGGTTATGCTCACTTCTAAAACTTCACATTTACAGACCACATAATACTCTATATATATATATATTCAAATGCCAAATATACAAGCACCAGCTAGTAGCAACCAAGATAGAGTTCAAATTTTAAACATACTTGGATGGGTTATGCTCACCGCTAAACTTCACATTTACAGACCACATAATACTCTATATATATATATATTCAAATGCCAAATATACAAGCACCAGCTAGTAGCAACCAAGATAGAGTTCAAATTTTAAACATACTTAGATGGGTTATGCTCACCGCTAAACTTCACATTTACAGACCACATAATACTCCAAGTTTGACTACCCCATAGCCACATAGACTTAGCAATGGACTTCTCTCGTTGCATGGAGTACCTGGAGACATAAACTACAGAGGGTTAGCACAATAAGCTTAGTGAATGTACATGCATAAATAAGAAGTAATGTCAATCTTGTAACATAAAAATATTTTCTCAAACGAAGTGAAAGTGAAACCACCATTTAAAGTATCATTCTTGTGTGTACATTAAACACACACACACACACACACACATATATATATATCATCACCGCCACTAAGGTCATACTTGCCACAAAGGCTATATCGTAACCGCCACTAAGGCTATAACATATCCGCCACTAAGGCAACATCACAATTGCCGCTATTCGCTACTAAGGCCATATCACACTCGCCACGAAGGTTATATCATATCTGCCACCAAGGTCATATCCCATTCGCCACTAAGGCTATACCATATCTACCATTAAGGCTATAAACAAAACCTCCATGCTATTATAAGCCAATATATCAATAATTCATACTCCAATTACAGTTAAGCAATCTCGAGTAATTTTCAAATACATGAGTAGTACACTCACCTTAGGTTGGATTCTACCTCAAGTTCGATCCCTTGTTGAAGCCATAGGTGGAATGGTTGATGATATTGACGCCTCCGCACCTACACATACGTTGTCACAAATGCATTTTAATATTCCACAAGAAAACACTATATTCTAATTGTACATCTATGATTACCCACTCATGCTTGAGTTAATGTATTACTAATACCTTTCCCAAAATATCTTCTCTTAGCATTTTAAGCTCTACTTTTCTTGTACTATATTTTTCCCCAGCTAAATTCGAAGTTAACACATTAATCACGTAGTTGTAGGCAATCTAAATCCATTTAACATTGTTTTTAACTCAATAAGATGTTTTGGGAAGCTCAAAGAACGAACGGATGAAGAGTTTGAGGATTCAAGACAAAAAATAAAAAAAAAAAAGATTTTCAGCCTTGTTGTACTGGTTCAACGTTGTATCGATTCTTCCTTGAACTAAAGCCGCAAAACTCTTTTCTAACACCTCCTTCCACCATTTCTTCCACTCTTAACCCCTTCTAAACACCCAACAATCCATACCTTATGAATTAAAAGTTCAATACCATGCTAATTTAAAGAATGAAGGACTACCCACAAGAGGTTCTCCACCACCGAAACTTTGCTGGAATTCCTGAGTGAAACAACCTTGCAACCTTTGAAGCTTCAATTCCTTATAGACACCCCAAGACCTTGAGCTTAGCTATGATTATGTAGATCATGGAGAGGAAAAGATTACTTTGTTCCAAGTGATTAATAATTGTAGCTCCTCCAAAAAACCCTTCAATCTCTTTTTGAAACCAAGAATTCAGTACATGGAAGAAGCCCTCCACTAACTCAAGACTCCACCAACACTTCCTAGCTCATCTAGGTCCCCTATAATTTCCACTATTCTCAAATACCACACTTAACTTTTCTGGCATGTCATAAATTAAATCCGATACTCCATCTTCTAACAATTACACCCTATAAATCATCAATAAAATTCATAATTTACATTCCACAATTCCATTAACTTAAATTTTGACCATAACTTAATATTAACTAATTACACTTAAACCCCTAACATTTTATAAAACATTATAATATGCGTGTTCAAATCTCATAGTAACTCTAAAGACTTGAATGTGATATTCAATGAAGTGACACCTAATGAGTTATAGAGGAACACTAATTGCGAGACTTCCAAAGAGGCTTGAGAGATTTTGGTTGTTTCCCACGAAAAGACTTCCATGTTGAAGGTGCCCAAACTCCAAAAGTGCACCTTTTAGTTTGAGACTTTGAGGATGCTAGATGATGAAACATTTAGTGAATTTTATGCTAAATTGTGCGACATTATAAATTCATCTTTTGGATTAGGTGCCAATGTTGACAATGCTTCCATAAAATGGAAAACTTGAGATCTCTACTCAAGATATTTCATGCATAGGTTACATCCTTGGAAAAAAAGCGTTAACATGGAGTTGGTATCNAACTTGAGATCTCTACTCAAGATATTTCATGCATAGGTTACATCCTTGGAAAAAAAGCGTTAACATGGAGTTGGTATCATTAGAAGACCTAGTTGGGTCAATATTAACTTTCGAGATGAACCTTCCATTTCTTAAGAAAGTAAAGGGCATTGCTTTAAGCTCAACTAGAGAAGAGTAAGGGAAATTGGAATCACCTTGATTAGGAGAGGAGGGCCTAGCCTTAATTGCAAGAAAGTTCAAAAAATACTTCAAGGCTAGGAATGTAGGTTCCTCAAGATTGAAAGGAAAGTCTAGTAAACCTACTGCTCTTAAGAAGGGAAGACCAATGCTTTGAGTATCAAATATTTGGACACATGGCTTCAGAATGCCCGAATCTATTAAAGAAAGATTCATCCAAAGAAAAGAGGAGAGCTATGAAGGCCAAGTGGAGTGATAGTGAAAGTGAGTCCATATCGAGTAATGATTCCTCTTCTAAAGATGATGAAGAGAATTTCATGACCTTAGCAGGTTTACTCCTCTCTCTCTCTAGAGAAACTTCAATAAGTGAAGTTAAGATAAGTCCTATCAAGAGGATAAAAGACTTGGAAGAAGAAATTCCCACCTGTGTAGAAGATGAAGAGTGTTTTGAGGATATACATGATTTATATGAACAATTGTATGTAACTGGAGAACATCCCAAGCCAAAATCCCCCTTCTCTCTACAAAATTTGGTATTTAAAGGGAAAATGAGAGATAGAGATAGATAGATAGATAGAGATACGGCTGATTTAGAAGTCCCCTCTCCCTTCTACATCTATCTCTTATTCCAAGAAAATCTCTGAAAATATCTGCAAGAATATCTCCGAAGATTTGGCCAATATGGAGAGTCCCAGTCTATCCAAAATATTCTCTAATTTTCCTCCAATAACATGCAAGGAAGATGGCCTTAAGACTTGGTGTAAAAATTGTCTGACATAGGAGTCCTTGCTGAAATATAACTCTAATGAACCAGTACAAACATAGTGATGAACCAGTACAACTGCATTTTGTACCCGACCTACTGGTGGAACATTAGTAATGAAGCAGTAGAAAAGTTTCTATTTTGGATGAACCGGTTCATCTATATCTGTTTCTGATGAACCAGTACTACTCCTACCGGTAGAACTCTATTTTCCAAGCTGATGAATCGATACAACTCCTACTGGTTCAAGAAGTCTTTACTTGAATTTTTACCATGACACGCCTAGTTCAATCTCCAACGCATCTAGCTCATTCCCAACACTCTCCAAAGCATCCATATGAGTGTAAATCATCCCTTCTTTTCCTTGTTTACCTACAAACACATAATTTACTAATAAAATAAAAAATCAACTAAAATAAAATATATAAGTAATAAACAAAGCTAAAGTGAGTAATTTGAGATATAAAATTATGCAAAATTGTATACTCATCAGTGGTGAAGCTATTACAAGGAGATTATAAGGCAAGAGAGCCACAGATGAGCTTGTACCTAGCTATGGCAACAAAGATGATAACTATATTTGACCACTTTGAAATCACACAAGTCCCACAGTCACAAAACTCTCATACAGATTCGCTAGCACGGCTAGCCTCTTTACTTTATGATAGCTTGACCAGAACAATATCTGTGGAATTTCTAGCAAAGCCTAGCACCCACTATGTTGATGTTTAGTCGGTTAACCAAGAGCAGTGATGGATGGATGAGATATCGGCATACTTGCAGCACAGGGACTCCACAGGAAAGCCAAGAAACCAGAAAGCTCTGTAGAACGGCATCAAGGTACGTAATCCTAAACCAGGTGCTCTACAAAGGGGCTATTCGCTCCCGTCCTAAGGTGCCTAGATTTTGTTAATGCAATATATGTGCTGGAAGAAGTACATGAGGGGATATGTGGAAACCATTTGGGGGGGATACTCCTTGGCGCAAAAAGTGCAAAGCATAGCATACATGATACTTCCCACTATCGAAGCATAAGAAACTGCCTTCATGCTCTCTGTCTCTTTAGGTGTCTTAGAATACTGCTTCTTTGATAGAGAAACTCCATGTCTGAAAGGATGAAATCCTTTCTTGAAATTTTTCATGCTAAAACATGCTACAATGGTATCGATAGGTAGATTGAAATAAACCTATCATCTTATCTTTGTGATTTCGCAATAAGCTTGATACCGAGGATGCAACTAGCCTTTCCCAGATCCTTCATATCGAACTAATTTGATAACCATACCCTAACAGAAAATAACACCCCCACATCATTTTCGATGAGCAAGATATCATCCACGTAAAGTACAAGGAACACCACCACATTTTCGTCATGCCTTTTATACAGACATGACTTATCCGGGCATTGATCAAAACCATAAGATTTAATATTCTAATCAAAATAAATATTCCAAGATCTAGATGCTTGCTTAAGTCTATAAATAGATCTCTTAAGCTTGCACACTAGATGCTCTTGGCCCTTTGCTGTGAATCCATTTGGTTGTACCATATAGATACACTCATCAAGATTTTCGTTAAGGTACGATGTCTTGACGTCCATTTGCCAAATCTCGTAATCGGGATAAGCTAAAATGGAGAAGAGAATCCGGATCAAATTTTGCATAGCTATCGGCGAAAATGTCTCCTCATAATCGATTCCCCCTTTCTGAGTAAACCCTTTCACAGCAAGCCTTGCCTTAGACTTTTCCACCTTACCAGTTGATCCTCTCTTCCTTTTATAGACCCACTTGCATCCAATGGGTTTTATCACATCGAGTAGTTCTACAAGTTCCCAGATTTGATTGGAGTACATAGATTCCATATCAGATAAAATAGCCTTTTGCCAAAGTTATGCATCTTTATCTTGGAGTGTTTTGTTGTAGGTTAAGGGATCAACATTCTGTTCCTCGGGAATCCTGTCAAAAGACTCTTTCAAGAACATGTATTGTTCAGGTTGATGAACAACCCTCCCATTACGACAAGGCACTGTTTGTATCTATGTATCATCAGTAACATCTTGTGCAGCTTTTGCACGAGTATCAATATTCCTCCCACTACGATGAGGCAATGGGATATTGTCTACTCTTTCATGTGATGTCTCTCCTTGTACAGTTGTATTGAAGAAGAATTCTTTGATCTATCTCCTCTTAACTCCTTAAGAATAATTCTTCTCTTAGGCTTGTGATGCATCACATAGTCTTCCTCTAAGAATCGAGCATTAGTGCTAACAATGACCTTCTAATCCTTAGGACTATAGAAAACACCAAATTTTGTTCCTCTTAGATACCTTATAAACAAGAAAATTTCTATTCTTGATTCCAACTTATTTGTGTTCCCTTTCAGCATGTGTGCTGAACTCCCCCAAATCTGAATGTGCCGCAACCTAGGTTTACGCCCAGTCTACAATTCTGTGGGAGTGGTAGGTACTGACTTAGATGGTACCAAGTTTAGAATGTATGTTGCAGTTTCCAAGGCATATCCCCAAAAGCAATCTGGTAAAATTGAATAACTCACCATATCCATAAGAATCTTATTCCTTCTTTTTGCCACACCATTTTGTTGTGGTGTGTGAGGTGCAGACAACTAGGATGTAATCCTTACCCCTAATAAGTAATCCCTAAAATCTCCTAAGAGGTACTTGCCACCATAATTAGATCATAAAGTCTTAATACACTTCCCTTAACACTTCTCCATTTCAACCTTAAACACTTTGAATTTCTCAAAGCATTCAAATTTATGGTACATCAAATTAATGTGCCCATACTTTGAATAATCATCAATAAAAGTGATGAAATATTCGAAGTCTACTCTAGCTTAGATAGTCATGGGTCCACACAAATTAGAATAAACCAATTACAAAGGATCCTTTGCTCTATAGCCCTTGGTCGTAAAAGGCCTCTTGGTCATGTTACCTTCCAAGCAAGATTCACAGATTAGAAGTGCATCCACTTCCAATGAACTTAATGGTCCATTTGCAACTAATATTTGAATCCTCCTTAAGTTAATATGAAATAGGCGTAAATGTCAAAGATAAGTTTGGTTCATTTTAGAAGGTTCCTTTCTCTTACCTGATGAGGTACTAGTATTATTCAATTTAGATAATTGCAGTGTAGGTGAGATAGGATTAACAATAAAAAAATCATCCACCAATGAACCAGGACAAATAAAATACTTACTATGCTTAATAATCACAAAGTCATTAAAATAAACATTATATCCATTCCTAACTAATTTAGAAACCAAAACTAAGTTCCTTCTAATAAATGGTGCATAAAGACAATCTCTTAAAATTAAAATCCTATCTCTACCAAAGCATAAATGAAAATCTCCTACAGCAACTACCGCTACTCTCGTAGCATTGCCTATATGCAAATAAATTCCCCATCACTACGCCCTTGCAAGTATTTGCAGACATGATTAGTGGCTCCTGTATCTACACACCAGGTATTGGTAGATGACATCGCTAAACATGATACAATAACTAGTAAATAAGATCTATCTGGATTGTTCATTTTGTTGAGGTAGACCAGACATTGCTTCTTCCAGTGTACAGACTTCTTGCAATGAAAACACTTGCCTTTAGGTTTTTTAACTGTAGCTTAAGCCGCCTTAACCTACTTTTGAGCCTTTTTCTTCTTCTTCTTGCCTTTTGGCTTAGAATTAGAATATTTCTCAGTCACATAAACACAAGCCTCCTTCTGAAGGAGACCCTTAGTTACTTGGAGTTCCTTAAGGGGTTATGCCAAAGTATAAGAACACTTATTCATATTGGAATTTAGGCAAAACAGCTTAAAGGGCTCTGGCAGAGATTGGAGTATGATATCAACTTGGGTTTTCCTGTCAATTTCAGCTCCTGGGATCTCCAACTCATTAAGGGGACTCATCATCTTCAGACAATGATCCCTTACTAGTGTTCCTTCAGTCATATTGTGTTCATCAAATCCCTTATCGCTACTTGCCTAACATAACGATTTTGATCCCCAAACATATCTTTGAGGCATAAAATTATGTCATAGGCGGTGGCCATAGACTCATGTTGATGTTGCAACACACTTGACATAGATGCCAAAATGTAAAACCGCGTCATCTCATCAGCCTTTGTTCACCTTCGATAAGCAAAGACATCTTCTTCGGTTGCCCCATCATCAGGTTCAATTGGACAGGGATCAATGAGCACAAATTTGTACTCCTCAGCAGTCAACACAAATCCAAGTTTCTTTTCCGGCCTATATAGTTTGATCCATCTAGTTTGTGTCCTTTAAGTATAACAGAAAGAGTATTGAATGAACCACCCATTTAAAAAAACTTGAAAATCATATAATTAAAAATTATGATGGGCAAAATAAAATATCGAATTCAAATTTAAATTTGGTTCCCTCTGCCAATATTTAAATGAATTTACTAGTAGCCCAAAATACCGCGAATAGCATGTCTCGATGGGGAAGTACATATATTATCCATCATTTGTCCAAACACGCCATTGCCTATTAATTTTACTATCTAGCCACTATACCATGACAAGTAAAATTAAATAGCTGAATTAGCTTTAGTCATATATATAATAACAGTGACTCAAATAGAGAGGATACTATTATTTATAGCTACGTGTATATCATTAGTTTCGTAATGAAACCCCTTCAGATGAAGAAATGAGTTCATACTAGCTATTACCCAAAATTTTCCTTATAGGAAGTTTGTACCATTGATTCTGTAATTAACTTCATCTGATAGAGAGGAAGGCATTAAGCCCAACACGCAAAATTAATTGCATCACTTAAAATCAGTAATGGAGACCGTGAGATTTATACAAAATAAATTTTCTCTCTCACTTAATTATTTAATACTTTGTGAGGGTTTTCAAAACATATCCAATTTGTATTGACTTAAAATATAAGGATTTTTGGCATTCTTATAAAGATATTCGGGTCACCCCATCTTTATATGTAGTATATATAATAAATAAAGTTTCAAATCCTCACTACTATATATATAAATTAGAGGATTTAATTATATTTTCTAATTACACATACATACTTTGAACCTCCTTATTTTAAATCAATATAATTAAATATTAATCCATGACAAAAAACCTAAGGTAAATCAATTATCCATGTTTTTCATATATCAAGGTACTGTTGTATAAGTTAACTACCCACATAATTAGAATATGAATAAAACACATAAATCAACATAAATAAGGAGATTGAATAAATTAAAGACTCGAAGCTATTATGGTCATGCCTTTAGTTTCAATCCAACAAAGACTCTCTAGCAATCTGAAATGAATTCAACTACGTCCATGTTGCACTTCGATTGATTTCTAAATCGCATACGAGGGTTCCGTCATGAAAACTGTTTTAAAAACAGCTTTGCAAACTAGGGTTTCTGTCATGAACACTGTTTCTAAAATAGTCATCTTCCATAGTAACCTTATAACAGCGAACATTATACATGACCCTATGCCTCCACGAGGGAGTTCACATACCACTATAATTATTATAGAAGAATACGAATAAAACATCGTATAAATCCTTCGCAATAATATTAACCACGAATAAACCATCATGGAATCCAATCACATAAAACGATAATAAAACTGTGACCATAATAGCAGGACAAGAATGCTGCAAAACAGAGATTAGTACAGTTCTACGTTCTACCCATCATTCATGGTATACATCTATTCATTTTACTTGGTCAACATGACAAAATTCAATCTATACGCGATATTAACGATGACTCTGATACCACTTGTTGGAACGATGTGTTGACCACTACACCAAAACTTGATGGTTGTGAGTAAGGCGCAACATCGATCTTTTCAATTATACACAACAACGCCCATAGGTTGGACTGGTTAAGCCCTCCCTCGAGTCTTAGGGAGACTTACTGCACCTCTACCTAGGCTAGCAATCTTTTAGTATACGACTCTATAAGTACCTATGTGTCTTGTTACTAGTACTTGAGCTCACTGTCCATCGAAGTACTAGTACCTAAGCCCACTGAAATTCAAGTACTGGCGCCTGTAGGTTTAGGTACCGGTACCTAGGCCATCCGACAGTGTGGTATCGATACTTAATCACTTACGAACTAGTACCTGAGCCCAGATTTTCTCCAATTATTTCCAATCTTCAACCTTTAACAATCCCATCACTTTTCATGCTTATTCATTCATTCATTTACACAAATTATAGTCCATAAGAGTCCATTACATAACCCCTTGGTACAATTTACAAGTTCAAAACAAATTACACAGTTGATTTACAAAAATGTAATTCAAAAGCCATATTTTGGCTTCTTCATCAACAAGGGCCCAAGTGAGGGCTGTCAATCGAAGTTTGTCTGACACCTAAAAATATGTTCTCATAAAGGGTGAACCACGCTCAATAGGATATCTTCTAAAGAGACTATTTTCCAACCCAGATGCATATGAAATGTTCACATACAATTCATCAATCCATCATCCATTCAAGAATATACAATTCATAAATGAATGTCACAAGTCATGTCATGTCATGAGATAAAATTCACACATGTAATGTAACCCAAGCCCTCCACCGGCTCCCATAACACATGTAATGCCATATGTATGCATCCGGGAATTCCAAAGCCCCACCATTGATGTTACACATCCAATGACTATTTTATAAATTTTGAATTTTTTTTGGGGTGGGTATTTATGGACTTCCACCAATGGATACCCAACTGACACGACATCTATGGACTTTTACCAATGGCTCTGTATATGCTGACACACTTTATGAAGTCAATGCCAACAGGAGTGCCTATTCAAAGTTACTAGGTCTTGCACCCGAGGGAGAATCTAACCCTTCTTGCTAACCTAGACCCTTGTTTTCAATGCAACCCGTGCGAATCAGTCGAACCTTGGTTCAATCTTTCCAAGCCCATGTATCAATCCACCAAGGATGATGTTTTATCAAAACTATGCACACACACCTAAACTCATGTCAATTGCCCACAAATGTGATGTTACACATGCATATGCAAATGTATTATATAATTGCAATTTCAACACCATGTTCATTATATCATAAGCATTTAACAATATTTCATAACATCAATCCCATGCATATTACAAGTGATATTCATCCAATTAGCATACTTGTACTCGTAAGCATTTTATTAAACACTTAATAGGTAAAATTATATAAACACATCGCATGTCCAAAACAACATATCTCCCATGAAATTTCAATTCAAGCAATTTCATCAACAACCAAATTATGCAAGAATTGTATGAAACATATTCTTATACCCATTTCCTTATTCTAACAACCATAGGTTTGTGTTATACATGAGATTTCATCTCTAACACCCTACCTATTTCATATTTCAATCCTAGGTTGAGAATAAACCTAGTTAGGAAAAGAACCTCACCTCTTGAAGCGTAAATATATATAGAAGAACCTCCACAAGACCCAAATCTAGCTTTCAAGCCTTAATTCCCAAAATTCTATCTTCGAGATTGTGGCAAAACCCACGATTTTTGGTACGTACTCATAGCTCTTGTCGCATACAACAACCTTTGTTCTTGGCTCAAGGNGGCAAAACCCACGATTTTTGGTACGTACTCATAGCTCTTGTCGCATACAACAACCTTTGTTCTTTGCTCAAAGAGATTTGAAGGTCGAATTGTAGTAGATCGAAGAAGAAAGGTTGGAGAACTTTGGTTTTCTCTCTCTTCTTTCTCCGTCTCTCTTTCTGGAATTTCTTGGCTAAAAATGGGGAAGAAAATACCCCTTTTAAACTTTCCAAATACTTGGCCCATAATGTGTCATACGTGCCTCTTTTTGTTTGGTCTGATTTGATCTCGAAACAATTAAATCTCATCTTGGGTTTAGTTTTGTACACTTTTATGGAACTAACTTTAAATTATTTCTCAAATTTCGTGAATAAAATGTAATCACGTTTATTTTAGTCACGTGACACCCGATCGCATCGTAAAACACAAAAAATTCATTTGTCTCAGAATTCGACAAAAATTAATTGGGTAACTAGATTTTTGCGAGACAAATTAAACGGTGAAATTCGTTTTGTCATCCAAGTTTTAGAAAAATTTGGGTTTTCAACCCGTACTATAACGGTTAATTACCATTTTTCCATTTTGAATAAAAAAATAAATTTTATGGGTTTTACAATTACCACCACCCATCGCCACCACCACTACCCGCGCCAACAACCACCACCTAAGGTTGCCACCATCACCACCCATCACAACTAACCCCCATCCACCATGTCCACCAACCACCACCTGCACTGTCGTCCACCAACCACCACCTACTATCACTTGCCAATCACCACCACTCGCAACCTCCCGCCGTCGCTACTAACCACCACCTACCATCACCCCCCGCCAACCACTAGCACCCACCACCCCATTGTCACCCCTACCCACTAACACCCACCACCATCATTACCCTCCATCACCATTAACCACCACTCACTGCCACTATCGTCGCCCACCACCACCTTCAACCACCATCCACTGCCACCATCACCCAACACCATTGTCGCATCCCTCACCACCACCAGCTGAAACCAACCACCAACCATCACCCCTACGCCCACCCACTACTACTACCCATTGTTGTCACCTGTCATCACCAATCGTTGTTGCCAACCACACACCAGCATCGCTCACCACCACCCACCATTGCCACCCATTTTCGCCAATCACCACTATAACCTAAAATGGTGAAAAGCTAGAGAAGTCACAAATATTGAAAAAAATATAAACAATGAACTTTAATTTAATGAAACTCTTAATTCACAAAATAGTAAAAAATCAGTCCATCATCCACCATCGCCACCAACCACCTCCAATCACCACCTAAAATAGTGAAAAACTAACCCACCATTACCACCACCATCACTATTACCTCCACCTATCATTTTCGCCAACGAACACCAACCACCACTAGCCACAACCCACCCTTGCCCACTGCCACCATCACCGCCGACTACCATTCAAAACACTGAAAAAACTAGTTAACTCAAAAAATATTTTAAAAAATATAAATAGTAAACTTTAATATAATGAAACTCTTAGTTAACAAAATTTTCACAATTAATGAACTTTAATATAATGAAACTCTTAATTAACAAAATTTTTAAGAATAAAATTTAATTGAATGAAGCTACTAGTTCACTGTCTAAATTTTTTACAAAACAGAGAACTACAAAAATATTAAAAATTTGAATTGAAAAAAATATTGAAAAAAAATAAACAGTGAAATCCAAAAATAGTGAAATTTAATAGAATGTAACTCATAATTCCCAAAATTTTTAATTTCAAATTTTGTTGTTTCAATGATGGTGAAATAAATCAGGTCATTTCACTATTTACTTTTTTTGCTTGATGTTGAAATATATAAAATTTTTAGGCAGTGAATTTTATCTAATTTTAGTGTCTCAGATAGTAAACATTTAACTTATTTCACAGTTTTGATTATTGAAATTGGAACTTAATTTTACCGCATTTATTTGGTGTTGAAATATACAAAATTTAAAAATAGTAAAATTCATTTAATTTTAATGTCTTAGACACTAAAAATTCAACTTATTTACTAAAACATAATTAATGACATGAAAATTGTATATACCAAAAAAAGTGAACTTAAAATTAGTGAAAACAGTAAATTCAATAATAATAAAAAAATAGTAANCATCGCTCACCACCACCCACCATTGCCACCCATTTTCGCCAATCACCACTATAACCCAAAATGGTGAAAAACTAGTGAAGTCACAAATATNTCCACTGCCACCATCACCCAACACCATTGTCGCATCCCTCACCACCACCAGCTGAAACCAACCACCAACCATCACCCCTACGCCCACCCACTACTACTACCCATTGTTGTCACCTGTCATCACCAATCGTTGTTGCCAACCACACACCAGCATCGCTCACCACCACCCACCATTGCCACCCATTTTCGCCAATCACCACTATAACCTAAAATGGTGAAAAGCTAGAGNCCTAAAATAGTTTTAAATCTAAGATTTATTAAAATAAATAAATTAAAAATAAAAGAATCATTGGAAAACAAAATCTATAATACAAATAATTCATTAAATTCATAAATTTTTTATTGTAATTAAATTTTTTTTGAATAAATGAGAGTTAAAACATTTGACACGTCGTTAAAACTCTATATTTGTATTTGTATTATAGAGTTAAATCTAAAATATAAGTNAGAAGTCACAAATATTGAAAAAAATATAAACAATGAACTTTAATTTAATGAAACTCTTAATTCACAAAATAGTAAAAAATCAGTCCATCATCCACCATCGCCACCAACCACCTCCAATCACCACCTAAAATAGTGAAAAACTAACCCACCATTACCACCACCATCACTATTACCTCCACCTATCATTTTCGCCAACGAACACCAACCACCACTAGCCACAACCCACCCTTGC
Source organism: Ilex paraguariensis (assembly GCA_963454935.2). Taxonomy (NCBI): domain Eukaryota; kingdom Viridiplantae; phylum Streptophyta; class Magnoliopsida; order Aquifoliales; family Aquifoliaceae; genus Ilex; species Ilex paraguariensis. The sequence goes on from CAUOFW020008724.1 coordinate 34,967, forward strand.
CCACTGCCACCATCACCGCCGACTACCATTCAAAACACTGAAAAAACTAGTTAACTCAAAAAATATTTTAAAAAATATAAATAGTAAACTTTAATATAATGAAACTCTTAGTTAACAAAATTTTCACAATTAGTGAACTTTAATATAATGAAACTCTTAATTAACAAAATTTTTACAAAGAATAAAATTTAATTGAATGAAGCTCCTAATTCACTGTCTAAATTTTTTACAAAATAGAGAACTACAAAAATATTAAAAATTTGAATTGAAAAAAATATTGAAAAAAAATAAACAGTGAAATCCAAAAATAGTGAAATTTAATAGAATGTAACTCATAATTCCCAAAATTTTTAATTTCAAATTTTGTTGTTTCAATGATGGTGAAATAAATCAGGTCATTTCACTATTTACTTTTTTTGCTTGATGTTGAAATATATAAAATTTTTAGGCAGTGAATTTTATCTAATTTTAGTGTCTCAGATAGTAAACATTTAACTTATTTCACAGTTTTGATTATTGAAATTGGAACTTAATTTTACCGCATTTATTTGGTGTTGAAATATACAAAATTTAAAAATAGTAAAATTCATTTAATTTTAATGTCTTAGACACTAAAAATTCAACTTATTTACTAAAACATAATTAATGACATGAAAATTGTATATACCAAAAAAAGTGAACTTAAAATTAGTGAAAACAGTAAATTCAATAATAATAAAAAAATAGTAAACTCAAAAATATTAAACTCAAAAACAATAAAAAATTAGTGAACGTAAAAATAGAAATAAATTAGTGAACACAAAACAAGTGAAAAATTATTTCAAAAACACTTAAACATAGTGAAAATAGTGAAAAATTGTTGAATTCAAAAATATTGAAAAATAGTTGACCATAACGTATTACCCCAAATTCAATCAAAACAATAAAAAATAGTCATATTTAGATAAATTGACCTAAAATAGTTTTAAATCTAAGATTTATTAAAATAAATAAATTAAAAATAAAAGAATCATTGGAAAACAAAATCTATAATACAAATAATTCATTAAATTCATAAATTTTTTATTGTAATTAAATTTTTTTTGAATAAATGAGAGTTAAAACATTTGACACGTCGTTAAAACTCTATATTTGTATTTGTATTATAGAGTTAAATCTAAAATATAAGTAAATTCATTCCATAGTAGCAGCATCTTGCCCCAACAGAGCTAGCATCATTAAAGAAAGAACAATATCAAGTCAAGAGCATCATCAAATAAGAACATTTAAGCACCAATCCCGCAGCTGAAGTTACTCCAATAGCAACACAAACAAAGTTCAATGATGATAAAATATTTGCTTAGGCAAAGCCCAAGCTCTCTTTGGTCTTAGTCAATGATTGGTACTCTGTAATGGTCAAATTTTTCATGGAAGGGGTGGATTCAAGTTTAGGACTCTATAAATCGCACTTGGAAGCTGAGAGTCGAAGCTTTGATGAAATTGTAAAAGTCGTTGAGGTCCAGAATATGTTTCAGTGTGAGCCAATTCAGGAAAATAAATGACTCGCAACCCATTGGAGATCCAATGATTGTCGCTGGAAATTCTCTAGTCCGTGGTGGAGAAACAACTCCAGTTGTGAAAATGGAGGTCGAGACGGTGGCGAGAGATAAAAATGGATTGTGTTCTGCTGCTACAGGTCATGGGGGGAAGGACGGGAAGGGGAAGGGGAAGGGGAAGAGAGAGAAAGGGTGCTTGAGATGTGTTTGGATACCGAGCACACGATTTGGAAGATAGATANAAAAATATAAACAATGAACTTTAATTTAATGAAACTCTTAATTCACAAAATAGTAAAAAATCAGTCCATCATCCACCATCGCCACCAACCACCTCCAATCACCACCTAAAATAGTGAAAAACTAACCCACCATTACCACCACCATCACTATTACCTCCACCTATCATTTTCGCCAACGAACACCAACCACCACTAGCCACAACCCACCCTTGCCCACTGCCACCATCACCGCCGACTACCATTCAAAACACTGAAAAAACTAGTTAACTCAAAAAATATTTTAAAAAATATAAATAGTAAACTTTAATATAATGAAACTCTTAGTTAACAAAATTTTCACAATTAATGAACTTTAATATAATGAAACTCTTAATTAACAAAATTTTTAAGAATAAAATTTAATTGAATGAAGCTACTAGTTCACTGTCTAAATTTTTTACAAAACAGAGAACTACAAAAATATTAAAAATTTGAATTGAAAAAAATATTGAAAAAAAATAAACAGTGAAATCCAAAAATAGTGAAATTTAATAGAATGTAACTCATAATTCCCAAAATTTTTAATTTCAAATTTTGTTGTTTCAATGATGGTGAAATAAATCAGGTCATTTCACTATTTACTTTTTTTGCTTGATGTTGAAATATATAAAATTTTTAGGCAGTGAATTTTATCTAATTTTAGTGTCTCAGATAGTAAACATTTAACTTATTTCACAGTTTTGATTATTGAAATTGGAACTTAATTTTACCGCATTTATTTGGTGTTGAAATATACAAAATTTAAAAATAGTAAAATTCATTTAATTTTAATGTCTTAGACACTAAAAATTCAACTTATTTACTAAAACATAATTAATGACATGAAAATTGTATATACCAAAAAAAGTAAACTTAAAATTAGTGAAAACAGTAAATTCAATAATAATAAAAAAAAATAGTGAACTCAAAAATATTAAACTCAAAAACAATAAAAAATTAGTGAACGTAAAAATAGAAATAAATTAGTGAACACAAAACAAGTGAAAAATTATTTCAAAAACACTTAAACATAGTGAAAATAGTGAAAAATTGTTGAATTCAAAAATATTGAAAAATAGTTGACCATAACGTATTACCCCAAATTCAATCAAAACAATAAAAAATAGTCATATTTAGATAAATTGACCTAAAATAGTTTTAAATCTAAGATTTATTAAAATAAATAAATTAAAAATAAAAGAATCATTGGAAAACAAAATCTATAATACAAATAATTCATTAAATTCATAAATTTTTTATTGTAATTAAATTTTTTTTGAATAAATGAGAGTTAAAACATTTGACACGTCGTTAAAACTCTATATTTGTATTTGTATTATAGAGTTAAATCTAAAATATAAGTAAATTCATTCCATAGTAGCAGCATCTTGCCCCAACAGAGCTAGCATCATTAAAGAAAGAACAATATCAAGTCAAGAGCATCATCAAATAAGAACATTTAAGCACCAATCCCGCAGCTGAAGTTACTCCAATAGCAACACAAACAAAGTTCAATGATGATAAAATATTTGCTTAGGCAAAGCCCAAGCTCTCTTTGGTCTTAGTCAATGATTGGTACTCTGTAATGGTCAAATTTTTCATGGAAGGGGTGGATTCAAGTTTAGGACTCTATAAATCGCACTTGGAAGCTGAGAGTCGAAGCTTTGATGAAATTGTAAAAGTCGTTGAGGTCCAGAATATGTTTCAGTGTGAGCCAATTCAGGAAAATAAATGACTCGCAACCCATTGGAGATCCAATGATTGTCGCTGGAAATTCTCTAGTCCGTGGTGGAGAAACAACTCCAGTAGTGAAAATGGAGGTCGAGACGGTGGCGAGAGATAAAAATGGATTGTGTTCTGCTGCTACAGGTCATGGGGGGAAGGACAGGAAGGGGAAGGGGAAGGACAGGAAGGGGAAGAGAGAGAAAGGGTGCTTGAGATGTGTTTGGATACCGAGCACACGATTTGAAAGATAGATGAGTGGAGGGTACGGTGGTCATTTAAAAAATATTTAATTAAAATAGATTAGAAGACAAAAAAAATATTCACAGACTTATCCTTATAACCTTAAAAGTACTATGGCTGGATTTAATAACTTAAAAGACTATTCGAACAGACCTTTTCCCAATTTTTACTATTTTAAATTAAATTGATATAGCTTGGCCTTGTTTATGATATGTCTAACCTAAATTCATATTATAAGGGCATTCATGTAATTTCACAACCGAAAATCTATTTATTTTACAAGTATTGAAAGCGCTAAAGACGCTTAACGATTAAGTTTCAACCTTGAATCTCTTTCTCTCTCATCAACCGACTTAAATTTTTTACAGCTAAATTTGACGAAAACCAATAGGGAAATAAAAAGCACTGATACAGAAGTACCAAAAACTCCCAAACCCAAACCCTAATCCTACTCCCAATCTCGGCCTCCGAAGCCAACGTGCTTTTTTCCCTCCCCTACTACCCCCCTCCCTCTCTCTAATAATACACTCGGGCACGCCCACGCCCACGCTGTGCAATACCCTTCCAACAAGGTTCTGTTGTTATTTGATCGAACGATAGCTGCCGTCGGATCTGCTATTATTCAGATCTGGGACGATAGGCTCTAGATTCCGTCTGTACGCGCCCTGATCAGAACCACACGCGCCGAGATCTGACCCACACCAACATGGTCGTTCATGGCCTGCCATTGAAGCGGATGAAGAGGCGAGTCACGGCTGACCTGTTCGACTTCCTGACGTTCCCTCCATCCTGCTCCTCCGGCGAGTCTCCATTCCCCATCGGTCCCTTTAGGACCAGCGTGAAGGCATTTTTGTCAAAGCACGCGCTGTTGCAACCTCCGTCCTCACTTTTCCCTCACCTGCTGACGTGGCAGATCCTGTTTAAAGTCGGTGAACTCACCGACGGTCCGGACTCATTGCCGTCGGTGGTCTGCCTCGATGTTGTGGAAGAGGACGTCGTCAGATCTAGATCTGTCTATTGCGACCAGTGCCGTGTCGTTGGTGAGTTTCTTCACCGAGTCAACGACCGAGTTAGTTAACTCAGTGACGTAGCTCTAACCCAGTATATTAGGCGGGAAGTTGGGTAACTTTATTATTTCCACTCCCTTTTTTTTTTTTGTTCCCTTAATCTCAGTATTTGTTTCGATTGGTGTCTGGCATGGGACTCGTTTTATCTTAGAAAGACGTTAATTTTAGGCAGAATGTGTTAATTCAGTGCTGGTCTCCCACTTTATTTGGTTAAAGCAGTAACGATGCTATACAATAAAATATAGTTTTTTGACCTGAACAATAAGATTGCTTAAAAGCTGGTTTATGCTTTTTTCACGATCCTGATACGACAACGTTTTAATCTGTATGATTAATTATCCAACCATGTGGTCCTATTCCTCTTCCCTGGATTAACAATAACAATAAACAAATTAAATCCTGACTCTCAGTTTTATTGTAAATGAATAAATAAGATGTGGTAAACAGTGTGGTAGACGGTATAGGGGTGTAATATAGTGGGGGCAGAATTATTATGTTGGGGCGTGAGACCCAAGGCAGGATGGGGACGTGTAAAATCCGGATTTGACACGTGGCAACATGTGGAAGGTCCACTCTGTCTTTATCCTATTTAGCTCTTTGGTTGGGGACAGTAGCCGGATTCTTTTTTGCAATAATTTGTATTGCCGAATATGCCCCCAAAACCTGAACCTCAAATATATTTTTTAATTGTTAGCAAAATGAAATTTACCATTTAGTTGATTGGTATTTTTATATTACTAGAAATTCTGATTTTTGTTATTTATTGAATTTTTTGTTTGATTGTTGAAGGTTGGAGTGATAATCCGGTGTGTGCAAAGCGCTACCATTTTATAATCAAGGCATATGGTAATTCCATTGGTGGGCAAAACAAATCATGTGTTGGCTGTGGTGATGTCCTCCATTCATCTCAGTCAAGGTGAAGAGAACTACACATTTAATTTGTTCACTCCAAAGATGTTTATTTTTTTTCCTGCATATGTATGGATTGATCACATAGAGCAGGAGTGAGGGCAGGAGTGCAAAAGTGAAAAAATTCAAAAAATATTTAGAGCGGGAGCGCCTCAAGGGTGGAATGTTATATTTACATATATATGTATATTATATAAAAATTATTGAAAATTGATTTTAAAAAGTTAAATTTTATATACAAATATATTGTAAATGAGCAAAGAAAAATCTTGGTCAAAAAAAATAAACAAAAAAAAAAAAAAGAGTGAAATGTGAAGGGAAAGCCTTAAGGAAAAAGGGAAGAGAAAGCCATTGAAATGCCTTGGCTTTAGTCCCACATCGACAAATCAAGGAAAAAGAGAAGCTCCACATGCCTATAAAATGCAGTCAGTCCTTTATTCCTTCATTTAGCTTTCTCATTTGGTTTTACGCGTGGTTGCTGTGTGGAAAATCCTATAATCTAGAGTACAGTTGGTGGCAAAGTATTGGAGTACAGCCATACAGTACTAAGATAATTTGATTCATCTTTAAACTGCATGTCAAGTACTTGGATGTATGGTCTGTTGAGCCACATCAATCTTGTAGATAGCTAATGATAAAGCCCATATAAAGATGAATTTTGTGAAAATAGATGATGGACATAGTCATGATCAATGGTAAAAGAATGTGAGAGGAGATAGTACCTAGCAACTCATGCAATTCTTCATTTATAAAATTATGGAGACGGCATGCATACTTATTTGTCAAGAATTGAATTTGTCTCACAGGTCATGTGTGCCTTTTAAACTATAGTATGCTCACAATAATACATATATATACACACACACATGCCCTATGCTGTTCCAAGTTTCTCGTCTAAATTAGCCAGATCTCTGTTCATTTGTGGTGTTTGGAATTTGTACAATGCCAGCCTTCTGATATATGCAAGTTCTGCCATAATTGAATGTCATGCTACTAATACAAGGATAAGTTATTGATTTCCATTGTTCTCTTTCCCCTTTTCAGGTGCAAGTCATGCAACCATGTGATAACCACAGAAGATGTTGAAGACTGGATGCATAACCAGTTGGATGACACTTCTCATCTTTTACATGGTGTGGTCCATGCAAATGGTTATGGGCACCTTCTCAGAGTCAATGGAAGAGAAGGTGGCTCTAGGGTACTTTCTGGATGTAACATCATGGACTTCTGGGATCGGCTATGTATAATACTTGGAGTTAGGTAGGAATTCTTGATCCTAATTGTAGCACTACTAATTTGTTTACTGATGGAGTGTATTTATGAGACCCTTCTATCTGGCTGTTCTATTGTTGCTTCTAATAAGTTTATTGTGTTATTTGGTTTCTTGCCATTGGCCATTATGTTCTTCTCTCTGAGAGCAAGGTGCCTGGCGTCTTTTTGCTTTTTCTATTTTTTTTTTAAATTTCTTGACCCAATCTCTTTTGGCCTCTATGTTTCACACACAATTGAAAGTTCTTTCGTCACTGCCATAAGAGTTGAACTGTTTTAAAATTTGGTTGATTATCACTTTAGAGTGCATTTCCTCCGAGCAACTATTACATTTCCTGAAGTTTTTTCTTTCCACTTTTTTCTTTATGGGGTGGACCAATTTTTTGTGACATCCTTTAGCTGTGCTTCTGCCATCTGGAAAAAAAGATTAGCAAAATGTTCTTAAAAATGTGGAATGAATGTGCTTGTGGTTTCATAGTAATTGAGAATATCTGTCTTTAGTCTCTAGACATCAGTTCTTTTGAAAAAATTTGTTCCTGGGACCAAATTGACTGTCAACATCTGTCTTTTTTGAAATTTATGATGGTCTTCTCCCTCATTTTAAAGTTGATTTTCTTTTTTAAAATAGTAAAAATTGGAACCAAGGATAATATGACAATCTGTTTTGCCAATAAGGACATACGCAAACTTATTGGGTCATTAAGGATATATGATATGTAATATTTTGTAAGTAGATCAACTGTGCTCCTTTCTTTCATTTTATTTCCTATTTTTACCTTGAGCTGTTCACGCAGAATTTGTTACTAAATTTATGTGACTGTTGTATTGATTATATCTCTTTTCTCTCTCCTCTCACTTCTGTCTATTTTCTCTGTAACCTCTCTTCCTCACACACACACACACATACACACACGACCACCATAGTGACAGGAACAATGATATATCCATATTGACATAATAACACCTGCAATGATACATGTTTGTATTTATCACATGCACAATGTCATTCCCACTTTAAGATATCCCCACGACATGATCTTGACATGATTTTCACTTGCAAGGTCTGTGAAAGAAGGTTCTGTTGATTTTTTAAACCTTAGCAGAATTTGGATGATGAGAATGGATAGTAACAATGAAATTCATCGTCACTACCACTATTGCTGTCTAGTTCATGGAATCTGGACAGTGTCACTATATCACTGTGTCATTGTTATTGTCATTTGTGTCACTGTCTCACTGTGTCAATGTCATTGCCCATTTTGTAATATTGTTAATTATGTTATTAAGAGTAAATTAGTAATTGTAACTGCAATTGTCCTTAATGACTCAAAAGAATGGCACCTGGACTTAATGGCAAAAAAGATCGCTACAATGGACTAGCCTCCAAAAAGCCCTTTAAAATATTCCTTGGTTATTGTGTCAATGGATTTTATGAGTTTCAAGTTTTGCTGAAGTGAATTAAACCAGAGACTTGTCTTTTTCCCTTTCACGTGTGAACAGGAAGGTTAGTGTGATGGATGTGTCAAAAAAGTATGGGTTGGAGTTTCGGCTACTTCATGCCATCACCAAAGGTCATACATGGTATGGTGATTGGGGTTATGAGTTTGGTGCTGGCAGTTTTGCTCTAACCCAAGATGACTATAAAACAGCTGTTTCAAGCCTTTCCGATCTGCCTTTGTCCCTCTTTTTGTCTCAGGGACGGAAACCCCGAACTCGGCTGCAGGATTTGATATCATTTTATCAGTCCTTATCGGAGCACGGGCTTGTTAATGTCAGAGATCTCTTCTGTTTCCTGATGACTTTGATTCATGATTCCCACAAATATCCGTTAAGTACTGATGATGCCATCTGCAAAAAGCGTCGATCTTCTGTTTCAAACATCTTGTGTGCATGGACCACCAGAGATATTGTACACGTAGAAGCAGCAATGGTTAGAGTATTACGGGCTGTTACCGGGCCTAACTGGGTGAGTTGGCGTGCTCTTAGGGGTGCTGTTTGCAAAGTGGCCCCTCCGGAGCTCTTGGATTACTGCCTCAAGGAACTCAAGGGGAAACAGGCTGTTGATGGAATGGTTATTAATGCTCGTTGTGCTCCAGATTCAGGTGCTATGGAGTACAGGTTAGTAGATTCTTTCTTATTATCTTCAAAAAGGGCGAAGAAGTCGGCAATCAAAGTGTACACTTGATCTTGATGGTTTAGGTTACCCTGCTGAAGTATTTGCTTAGTTGATTATATTTTATTGCTTTGTCTGGGACAAAACATGAAGACCTCGGAGATATGTTTTAATTAAATTCTCAGTATCATCCTTTTTTCGGTTTGTATGCATGCGTTCTTAACGCCAGTCACCAAGTTCACGCACTCCAAATTTACTGTAAATATGGATGATATGTGAAAATGTTTTTTTTTGAAGGTCATGCTATTTTTTTTCCCTCTTCAGTTATGTTTTTGTTTTTTGGGACAAACTTTGTCATGGCGTAGGTGCCACTATTTTCTTACTTGCTACATGATGCAGACTCGAGCCAGGAAGTGTGCCCCCCCTGGTTGGAAGTACGTCAAATGACATTCCGTCTGTTCCAAACTGCCCATCTGAAGAACACCTTGTGCGGGATCTGAGGTACTTGTACGAATTCTTGCTTCACCCTCAAACCATGCTAAGCAATGTTCCTCAGGCAACAAGGGATCTAGCAATCAGCTCAGCAACAAAGCTTCTCGATTGCAAGCAGTTTATGAAAGACTACCGGCCTGAAAACATGATACGTGGGTCAAACCCATTTATGATACAGCTCTCATGTGAGGTGGATGTCATGGACCACTGTGAAGAATATGCTGTGAATCCACCTTTCGAAATTATTATGTTATCCGCTAATGCTACCATTTCTGATATTAAGCTCGAAGCATCAAAGGCCTTTCAAGAAGTATATTTGATGTTTAGAAGATTTCAAGCAGAAGAGCTTTTTGGTTATGGCAGTGTTGATGAATCCACCCAAATCAGTCTTTTGCTAGGGTCAACCAAATTGGTCAAAGTTCGAGGGAGATGCCTTGGGAAAAATGGGTTATGTAAATTCAGAATGGAGAGGGGAGTTGAGAGATGGACAGTGGAGTGCAGTTGTGGGGCCAAAGACGATGATGGAGAGAGGATGCTGGCTTGTGATGCCTGCGGTGTGTGGCAACACACCAGATGTGCTGGGATTTTGGACTTTGATGCCGTTCCTGCTAGGTTTGTTTGTCACAAATGCTGGTGCACGGATCAAATGACAAAAGCTAATGGGCGCTGCATGGATGAGACAGTGGGTTCCAGTGGTGTGGGTGTGGCTTTGGGAAGATATTGAAAGAGTGTGATGTGCCCTGGGATTTTGAACTCTGTAAATGGCTTTCTTTCTTATATATTTTTTTTTTGGCTGGAGAGGTGTTCTCAGGTCTAAAGGAATGTGTATATATATAGACCGGGCCTTGATTTCATCGGCGCATTTCTAGTTGGTTTTCCCAATCATTAAGCTTTGTTGCTATTGTACATTACCTTTTTTTGCTAAATGTGTGGTTGCCAACCCAAACGGAAAAAATGAAAAAGGAACAAGAATGGATGGAGAAGAGGTTGGACAAACAGGAAATATGTGGTGATGCTGCATCAATTTGTTTGGTTGTCTTCGTTCATGTTGTCATCTTGTTGATATGTCAATTTTGTTATTGGTAGAATATATTTTTGATTTTTTGGATTTTGTTCGTTCTGCTCGGTTTGGAAACAGTACAGATTGGGCAACATAATGGGTGTGTTTGGATGGTGGATTAAAAAATAGGGCTCAAATCCAGTTCTAAGGAAGTTAGAGCCTGGACAAATAATAGGGAAATTTTTATAATAATATCAAAGGTTTGTGTTCGGTAACGACGACTTTTACAAAATACATGACAATACGATTTTTACAGTAACATCAATTTTTGAAATATTATATTTGTTAAGAGTATTAGGATATTATATGTAAATATTATAAGAGAGTGTATTTGTGTTTCTTAATTATTGTAAGTTAATTATAAATACAAGTGATATATGAGAGTTAGGTTAAGTTTTAACCTCTCTCTGTTCTTCTATAATATCATGTTAATTCTCTACATTTAACATAGTATCAGAGCAATTACAATCATAAATATATTCTGAACAAATTAACTGTGTTCGGTGGTACTGTTGATTGTGGTGGTACTGTTGTTGTGGTTGATCTTTGTGTTGTGGTGGTGTTGTCGCTGGTGTTGGTGGTTGTGTGATACTGTTATTGCAGTGGTCTTGGTCATTCGTCGTCGTTTTCTGTTCATCATGGTGGTGTGGCTGTGGTGGTGTGTTCGTCGTGATGGTGTACTGTTGTGGACGCCATTGTAGTGGTGTGGTGGTTGTGGTGGGCTGACATTCGTCGTGGTGGTGAGGCGCAGTCAAAGACCGGGGTTCACTGGAACCCTAATCAACGAAGAAGACAAGGTCCAGACCCCGATTCAACGGGTTTAAATTCTTTTAAGTTCAACCAATAAATCAGGTCCAACCCACTTCGGTTGAACCCAGTCTAATTCTGATCCAGCCCAATCAGATCAGGTCCAGCCCATGGTCTAACCTAGACCGGATCAATTCCGGTTTGATCCCGGTTCAACTGGTTTCTGCAATTCAGACCAGTTCATTTAGTGGTTACTCTGGTTCAATGGTCCTGTAAGTTTATGTGGCCTGATTTAGATAGTTTTGCACCAGTTCAGACCGGATCAATCAGTTTTACTCCAATTCAGCAGTCCAGCGAGTCTAATCTGTTCGGTTCAGTGGTCCAGCAAGTCTAGTCGGTCCGGTTCCGCGGTCCAGAGAGCCTAGCAAGTCCGGTTCATCGGTCCAGAAGGTTCAGCCTGCCTGGATCAGTATTGCAACCTAGCCGGTTTAGCATTTCAGCCTGTCCGATTCCTCTGGTTAAGCATTGCAACACTTTTTCTTTTCTACTATGGAACCCAAGCAAGATACCAGGTCCCTTACTCCATCTTTGTCGATTCCTACTCTTATCAATGGTCCTATGACCTCTGTTAAACTCAAAGAGACCAAGTNTTTGTTCGTTCTGCTCGGTTTGGAAACAGTACAGATTGGGCAACATAATGGGTGTGTTTGGATGGTGGATTAAAAAATAGGGCTCAAATCCAGTTCTAAGGAAGTTAGAGCCTGGACAAATAATAGGGAAATTTTTATAATAATATCAAAGGTTTGTGTTCGGTAACGACGACTTTTACAAAATACATGACAATACGATTTTTACAGTAACATCAATTTTTGAAATATTATATTTGTTAAGAGTATTAGGATATTATATGTAAATATTATAAGAGAGTGTATTTGTGTTTCTTAATTATTGTAAGTTAATTATAAATACAAGTGATATATGAGAGTTAGGTTAAATNTATTTGTTAAGAGTATTAGGATATTATATGTAAATATTATAAGAGAGTGTATTTGTCTTTCTTAATTATTGTAAGTTAATTATAAATACAAGTGATATATGAGAGTTAGGTTAAGTTTTAACCTCTCTCTGTTCTTCTATAATATCATGTTAATTCTCTACATTTAACATAGTATCAGAGCAATTACAATCATAAATATATTCTGAACAAATTAACTGTGTTCGGTGGTACTGTTGATTGTGGTGGTACTGTTGTTGTGGTTGATCTTTGTGTTGTGGTGGTGTTGTCGCTGGTGTTGGTGGTTGTGTGATACTGTTATTGCAGTGGTCTTGGTCATTCGTCGTCGTTTTCTGTTCATCATGGTGGTGTGGCTGTGGTGGTGTGTTCGTCGTGATGGTGTACTGTTGTGGACGCCATTGTAGTGGTGTGGTGGTTGTGGTGGGCTGACATTCGTCGTGGTGGTGAGGCGCAGTCAAAGACCGGGGTTCACTGGAACCCTAATCAACGAAGAAGACAAGGTCCAGACCCCGATTCAACGGGTTTAAATTCTTTTAAGTTCAACCAATAAATCAGGTCCAACCCACTTCGGTTGAACCCAGTCTAATTCTGATCCAGCCCAATCAGATCAGGTCCAGCCCATGGTCTAACCTAGACCGGATCAATTCCGGTTTGATCCCGGTTCAACTGGTTTCTGCAATTCAGACCAGTTCATTTAGTGGTTACTCTGGTTCAATGGTCCTGTAAGTTTATGTGGCCTGATTTAGATAGTTTTGCACCAGTTCAGACCGGATCAATCAGTTTTACTCCAATTCAGCAGTCCAGCGAGTCTAATCTGTTCGGTTCAGTGGTCCAGCAAGTCTAGTCGGTCCGGTTCCGCGGTCCAGAGAGCCTAGCAAGTCCGGTTCATCGGTCCAGAAGGTTCAGCCTGCCTGGATCAGTATTGCAACCTAGCCGGTTTAGCATTTCAGCCTGTCCGATTCCTCTGGTTAAGCATTGCAACACTTTTTCTTTGCTACTATGGAACCCAAGCAAGATACCAGGTCCCTTACTCCATCTTTGTCTATTCCTACTCTTATCAATGATCCTATGACCTCTGTTAAACTCAAAGAGACCAATTATACTTTATGGTCACAATCTGTTCAAGTCTTTTTTCGAGGCAAAGGATTTAAGAAATATTTGGTGGATCCTAAACCCAAGGAAGATACTCTTGGGTATGATCAGTGGGAACAAGAGGATGCTCAAATTATTTCTTTACTATTGAATAGAATTGAGCCTAGTATTGGTTCCACTCTGCTTTATCTTGACACTATCAAGGAGATATGAGATCACTTGGCCACTATGTATTTTGATACATGTAATTTTACATGAGCTTATGAGGTGTGCGAGTACTTCCGGCTGGAATAGAGTACTTTGAATATTGCAGATTATTATTCTCACATTTAGGGAGTTTGTGAGAAGATGAAGACCTACCATCAATTTACTACTGATGCATCAATTTGGTAGAAGCAACATGAGGACATGAATATTATTAGGTTTTTAGTAAGATTGAAACCCGAATATGAGGCTATTTGTTCTCAGATTTTGGGTGGTTCTAGTCTTCCTTCACTACTTAAGGTTTTCTTTCGTGTACAGCATGCTACTTTGTCTACTGCAGGCATTTCGCATGATGTCTCCACTGATCGCTCAGCTCTTGTGGTCCCTAGTAGCCACAGTGATGGTCCTTGAGGTGGTCGTGGTGGTCGAGGAGGTCGTACTAGTGGTCGTGGGGGCCGTAGTGGACCTCATTCCTGTACTCATTGTGGCTGTGGAGGGCATACTGTTGATTTCTGTTGCATGGAAAGCCTCCAAGTGCTGCGAATCAGGCTTCCTATCAGGATGACACCTCTGTTGTTGCTTCCATACCTCGGTCAGCTCCACCAGACACTGGGTTGGGTACTATTACATGAGAGGAGTATGCTTAACTTTGTTGTTTGACAAAGTTGATAGATATGGTTTTAATTTTTGTAAGGAGTTTTATAGGGAGTTAAATGTGGTTGATAGTGATTTGTAGGTGTTGCGAACTATTGTGCGTGGGAAGATTATTGATGTGACTCCTGCTATTATGGCTAAGATGATCAACTATGTTAGGGTTGAGCCTGATAAGATTGACTATCCCTATTCTACCTTCCAAACCAAGACTTTGATTCAGTATGCTGAGTTGATGTATAAGAGGCCTAATACTTTTACTGGGAAATTTAGGATAGGGGGCTTGATGGATAAGTACAGACTAGAAAACAAAGTCCTTCATTACAATGTTTATCTAAAGGGGTCGGAGAAGGAGCCAGGTGTGGTGAAGTTGGCCCTTTTTATATGAGTTTATGGTGGGCTCCCAATTCGATATAACATTGGATCCGGAATGTGATGAGGGAGTTTGTAGCCATGATGAAGCTGAAGGTGAACATGCCTTTTGCTCACATGGTGATGAGGATGTGTATCAAGGTTAATGTGAAGAAGAGTTCCAATGATGTGTTGTGACGCCCTTAAAACCGGGGGTCCCGTTGACCACCCATCAACCTGCGAAAATACCTGTAATTGTCGCATAACCCAACATCACGTCTATCACGTCTCTGTAATCGAGATTACAACTCATATGNGTTTTAACCTCTCTCTGTTCTTCTATAATATCATGTTAATTCTCTACATTTAACATAGTATCAGAGCAATTACAATCATAAATATATTCTGAACAAATTAACTGTGTTCGGTGGTACTGTTGATTGTGGTGGTACTGTTGTTGTGGTTGATCTTTGTGTTGTGGTGGTGTTGTCGCTGGTGTTGGTGGTTGTGTGGTACTGTTATTGCAGTGGTCTTGGTCATTCGTCGTCGTTTTCTGTTCATCATGGTGGTGTGGCTGTGGTGGTGTGTTCGTCGTGATGGTGTACTGTTGTGGACGCCATTGTAGTGGTGTGGTGGTTGTGGTGGGCTGACATTCGTCGTGGTGGTGAGGCGCAGTCAAAGACCGGGGTTCACTGGAACCCTAATCAACGAAGAAGACAAGGTCCAGACCCCGATTCAACGGGTTTAAATTCTTTTAAGTTCAACCAATAAATCAGGTCCAACCCACTTCGGTTGAACCCAGTCTAATTCTGATCCAGCCCAATCAGATCAGGTCCAGCCCATGGTCTAACCTAGACCGGATCAATTCCGGTTTGATCCCGGTTCAACTGGTTTCTGCAATTCAGACCAGTTCATTTAGTGGTTACTCTGGTTCAATGGTCCTGTAAGTTTATGTGGCCTGATTTAGATAGTTTTGCACCAGTTCAGACCGGATCAATCAGTTTTACTCCAATTCAGCAGTCCAGCGAGTCTAATCTGTTCGGTTCAGTGGTCCAGCAAGTCTAGTCGGTCCGGTTCCGCGGTCCAGAGAGCCTAGCAAGTCCGGTTCATCGGTCCAGAAGGTTCAGCCTGCCTGGATCAGTATTGCAACCTAGCCGGTTTAGCATTTCAGCCTGTCCGATTCCTCTGGTTAAGCATTGCAACACTTTTTCTTTGCTACTATGGAACCCAAGCAAGATACCAGGTCCCTTACTCCATCTTTGTCTATTCCTACTCTTATCAATGATCCTATGACCTCTGTTAAACTCAAAGAGACCAATTATACTTTATGGTCACAATCTGTTCAAGTCTTTTTTCGAGGCAAAGGATTTAAGAAATATTTGGTGGATCCTAAACCCAAGGAAGATACTCTTGGGTATGATCAGTGGGAACAAGAGGATGCTCAAATTATTTCTTTACTATTGAATAGCATTGAGCCTAGTATTGGTTCCACTCTGCTTTATCTTGACACTATCAAGGAGATATGAGATCACTTGGCCACTATGTATTTTGATACATGTAATTTTACATGAGCTTATGAGGTGTGCGAGTACTTCCGGCTGGAATAGAGTACTTTGAATATTGCAGATTATTATTCTCACATTTAGGGAGTTTGTGAGAAGATGAAGACCTACCATCAATTTACTACTGATGCATCAATTTGGTAGAAGCAACATGAGGACATGAATATTATTAGGTTTTTAGTAAGATTGAAACCCGAATATGAGGCTATTTGTTCTCAGATTTTGGGTGGTTCTAGTCTTCCTTCACTACTTAAGGTTTTCTTTCGTGTACAGCATGCTACTTTGTCTACTGCAGGCATTTCGNTTTTACTCCAATTCAGCAGTCCAGCGAGTCTAATCTGTTCGGTTCAGTGGTCCAGCAAGTCTAGTCGGTCCGGTTCCGCGGTCCAGAGAGCCTAGCAAGTCCGGTTCATCGGTCCAGAAGGTTCAGCCTGCCTGGATCAGTATTGCAACCTAGCCGGTTTAGCATTTCAGCCTGTCCGATTCCTCTGGTTAAGCATTGCAACACTTTTTCTTTGCTACTATGGAACCCAAGCAAGATACCAGGTCCCTTACTCCATCTTTGTCTATTCCTACTCTTATCAATGATCCTATGACCTCTGTTAAACTCAAAGAGACCAATTATACTTTATGGTCACAATCTGTTCAAGTCTTTTTTCGAGGCAAAGGATTTAAGAAATATTTGGTGGATCCTAAACCCAAGGAAGATACTCTTGGGTATGATCAGTGGGAACAAGAGGATGCTCAAATTATTTCTTTACTATTGAATAGAATTGAGCCTAGTATTGGTTCCACTCTGCTTTATCTTGACACTATCAAGGAGATATGAGATCACTTGGCCACTATGTATTTTGATACATGTAATTTTACATGAGCTTATGAGGTGTGCGAGTACTTCCGGCTGGAATAGAGTACTTTGAATATTGCAGATTATTATTCTCACATTTAGGGAGTTTGTGAGAAGATGAAGACCTACCATCAATTTACTACTGATGCATCAATTTGGTAGAAGCAACATGAGGACATGAATATTATTAGGTTTTTAGTAAGATTGAAACCCGAATATGAGGCTATTTGTTCTCAGATTTTGGGTGGTTCTAGTCTTCCTTCACTACTTGAGGTTTTCTTTCGTGTACAACATGCTACTTTGTCTACTGCAGGCATTTTGCATGATGTCTCCACTGATCGCTCAGCTCTTGTGGTCCCTAGTAGCCACAGTGATGGTCCTTGAGGTGGTCGTGGTGGTCGAGGAGGTCGTACTAGTGGTCGTGGGGGCCGTAGTGGACCTCATTCCTGTACTCATTGTGGCTGTGGAGGGCATACTGTTGATTTCTGTTGCATGGAAAGCCTCCAAGTGCTGCGAATCAGGCTTCCTATCAGGATGACACCTCTGTTGTTGCTTCCATACCTCGGTCAGCTCCACCAGACACTGGGTTGGGTACTATTACATGAGAGGAGTATGCTTAACTTTGTTGTTTGACAAAGTTGATAGATATGGTTTTAATTTTTGTAAGGAGTTTTATAGGGAGTTAAATGTGGTTGATAGTGATTTGTAGGTGTTGCGAACTATTGTGCGTGGGAAGATTATTGATGTGACTCCTGCTATTATGGCTAAGATGATCAACTATGTTAGGGTTGAGCCTGATAAGATTGACTATCCCTATTCTACCTTCCAAACAAAGACTTTGATTCAGTATGCTGAGTTGATGTATAAGAGGCCTAATACTTTTACTGGGAAATTTAGGATAGGGGGCTTGATGGATAAGTACAGACTAGAAAACAAAGTCCTTCATTACAATGTTTATCTAAAGGGGTCGGAGAAGGAGCCAGGTGTGGTGAAGTTGGCCCTTTTTATATGAGTTTATGGTGGGCTCCCAATTCGATATAACATTGGATCCGGAATGTGATGAGGGAGTTTGTAGCCATGATGAAGCTGAAGGTGAACATGCCTTTTGCTCACATGGTGATGAGGATGTGTATCAAGGTTAATGTGAAGAAGAGTTCCAATGATGTGTTGTGACGCCCTTAAAACCGGGGGTCCCGTTGACCACCCATCAACCTGCGAAAATACCTGTAATTGTCGCATAACCCAACATCACGTCTATCACGTCTCTGTAATCGGGATTACAACTCATATGAGGATCCGTGTTTCCTTTAATTCATTTAATCCCATCGAGGTTCAACATACCCCAATGTATCCCATTTAAGGTCTATTTGTGTCAATAAAACCAAAGAACACATAGCCCAAGAGTATGACAATGTATTTTTAAAATTTCACANCCAATGTATCCCATTTAAGGTCTATTTGTGTCAATAAAACCAAAGAACACATAGCCTAAGAGTATGACAATGCATTTTTAAAATTTCAGATTTTTGAAAACCTTTCGGAAGGTTTTGCTCACTGAAACATTTCTACTGGAAGGTTTTATGGATCTTTCGGTAGGTTTTACCTTCTGGAAAGTTTGCCCACTGGATGAAAAATTGCAGGAACCTTCCAAAAGGTTTTGTGGACGTTCTAGTAGGTTTTACCTACTGGACAGAAAATTTATACTAACCTTCCGGAAGGTTTTGCCCAGAATTTCATGCTTCATCAGATTTTCATTTCCAATTCATCCAAAACCTTTCCAAACTCATTCCAAATATGAATAATGACATTTTCTATATTATACATGATCCATACAAGTTCTATTACATGCATTTGCATAATTTTTACATGTTAAAACATTGTTCCAACAAAAATTACACAAAATATGCCACAAAACCCACAAGTCGGCTTTTCTTCATCGTTGAGACCCCGAATGCGAGTCCTCTCCCGCTACGAACCCCGCACCTGAAATGTTTCCCGTATAAGGTGAGCCAACGCCTAGTAAAATATTTCTTACAGAGGTTACTCCCTACCTAAGTGCATATGCAATGGTCTTATGCAACTANTATGAGGCTATTTGTTCTCAGATTTTGGGTGGTTCTAGTCTTCCTTCACTACTTGAGGTTTTCTTTCGTGTACAACATGCTACTTTGTCTACTGCAGGCATTTTGNTGAGACCCCGAATGCGAGTCCTCTCCCGCTACGAACCCCGCACCTGAAATGTTTCCCGTATAAGGTGAGCCAACGCCTAGTAAAATATTTCTTACAGAGGTTACTCCCTACCTAAGTGCATATGCAATGGTCTTATGCAACTATCACAAACATAATTCCATTTCATCCAAGAACATGTTATTCAAGATGAAATTCCTCCATGCCATGTCATGATATGAGATGAGACTCGCTCCTGTATTTCTTTTGCCNAATTCCATTTCATCCAAGAACATGTTATTCAAGATGAAATTCCTCCATGCCATGTCATGATATGAGATGAGACTCACTCCTGTATTTCTTTTGTCCAAGCCTACTCTGGCTTCCATAATACTATGCAATGCATGTATGTAAAACATTTATCGTTGATGAAATACATCCAAAGATCATTGTGAAACAAAACTCATGTGTTCATAAAAACCAATTTATTTCTGGATGTTTTCATCAAATGAATCATTTATATAACCAAAACCATGTGTCATTATTTGGGTAGCGGACTTTTGGTGTTGCACCGCCAGCTCCGTACACCGATACACTTTTTTGGACTTGCACCGTCGGAAGTGTATAAACCAATAGTCCGGCCTTGCACCCGAGGGGGAATCTATCCCTTCTTGCTAACCCAACATAAGTTTTTTATGTATGTAACCGTGCGACTCAGTAGGATATTCAACCCCACTTTTTCGAGCCCACTCATTAAACACCAAGCATGATGATTGATTCAACATGCACTCACACACCCGTACTCATGGTCATGGATGTGTATTTCTCGTGCAAATGCAATGTAGTGCACCATTGCAATGTCTATGTCATACTCATATGCAATGTATGCCAAATGAGCCATTTAACCAAATATCCACATACAACATGACAATTAATATCAATTGCATATAATTACCAAAAATCAACATGTTGCTAAAATATTAACAACATATAGCATCAATCAACAATTTACTAGCTTGTTATACATAATCCATGCTATAACAACTTAGTTTCCACTTAGGCATTCTTTGCAAAATACCATCAA
Source organism: Ilex paraguariensis (assembly GCA_963454935.2). Classification (NCBI taxonomy): domain Eukaryota; kingdom Viridiplantae; phylum Streptophyta; class Magnoliopsida; order Aquifoliales; family Aquifoliaceae; genus Ilex; species Ilex paraguariensis. The sequence continues at coordinate 55,356 of CAUOFW020008724.1, forward strand.
GACACAATATTTCCCACATCATTCACAAGACATAATATTAAACATATAGCATGCCCATAAAATCACTTTTCCATGGAATTACCAACCAAGTAATTACCACATCTCTAATTCAAGTTAGAAAGTCTATTCTAACACCGTTCAATACTCCTTTTTCACACCCATTTCATCTATTTAATATGCATAGGTGAGTGACATATATATTCCCATTAACCTATACAATTCATATAACACTATAGGTAGGAAATTAACCAAAGTAGGAGAACCCCTACCTCTTAGAGCATAAAAGAAAGGGAGAAACCTCAAGAACAACTCCCAAGCCCCAAATCTTTGATTTCCCCAAAATCCTTCTCTTGGATCTTTGGTGAAACTCTTCGTTCTTGGTACGTACGCATAGCTCTCTTCGCGTAGACCAACTTCCATTCTTGGTTGAAGTAATTCCGACCGATGAAACTTCTTGGATCGAAGAAATAAAGGTAGAATTTCTATTTTCTCTCTTCTCCTCTTCACACGCCTGAACTCAGCCGACTAATGGTTGAGAAATATCTGATTTTTTAGATATTTAGTCCTATTTATACTTTTAATTTCGCGGTCCATATCAGCCCGCTCGTTTATCACTTCCGGGTTCGTTTTTAACTCGAAATGACTTAATTAAATTCCAGTTTTAGTTCAAATTAATTTTGTTTGAAATTTTATTCAATTATAAGAAAATTTTATAATTTCCATTTTTGGGGACCTTTAAAAGTTCATTCGTCGTCCAATTGTCTCGAAAAATATGTAAAATTCAACTATTTCAGAATTCGACGAAAATTGACGTGGTAACTCAATTTCGCGATACAAATTCAACGGTAAAGTCTGTTGCTCCATACGAGCTCTATAGAAATATGCATTTTAATCCCGCATAATAGTGGCAAATTATGATTTTGCCATTTTTCGGAAAAAGTTCAAATTTTTCCTGGATTTTACATTCTTTCCCCCTTAAAAGAATTTCGTCCCCGAAATTCAGACATATATACATATTCAAACACATGAATATGCAACAGTCATGCAATACTGCAAGACTCTAAAAGTGTACCTTTATCCTCAAATAAGAAGGAATAACTGGTATGTATAGTATCTTTATGCTCCCATGTTGCCTCCTCCACTCCTTGGTGCTGCCATAGCACTTTCACTAGCCTCACGGTCTTGCCTCACAAAACCTGATCCCAACTATCCATGAGGTGCACCGATNAAGACTCTAAAAGTGTACCTTTATCCTCAAATAAGAAGGAATAACTGGTATGTATAGTATCTTTATGCTCCCATGTTGCCTCCTCCACTCCTTGGTGCTGCCATAGCACCTTCACTAGCCTCACGGTCTTGCCTCACGGTCTTGCCTCACAAAACCTGATCCCAACTATCCATGAGGTGCACCGGTTCCTCCTCAATGGTCCCATCAGCATCAACCACAAGCTCTCCCCAATCCACCACATGAGTCAGATTCGGGGTGTATTTTTCGAGTACAGAGACATGGAATACAACGTGAACACCAGATATACTTGGCTATAACGACAATCAGTAAACAATTGTACCCACCCTCTCGAGTACCTCGAAGAGCCCGATATACCTCGGCGACAGCTTTTTTCGCTTGCCAAACCTGACCACTTCTTTCTTAGGCATCACCTTCAAGAAGACATGATCTCCCACCTCAAACTCTAGATGTCGCCACTGTTTGTTGGCGTAGCTCTTCTGCCAGCTTTGAGCCGTGAGAAGACGCTTCCGTATAAGGTCCACCTTCTCCGAGGTGTCTCTAATCAAATTTGGACCCGTATAAGATCTCTCTCCTACCTCCATCCAACAAACCGGAGAATGACATGACCTCCCATATAGTGCATCATAAGGTGTCATCTGAATGCTCGCCTGATAACTGTTGTTGTAGGTGAACTCCACTAAGGGTAAGCGATCTTCCCAGCTACCCTTGAGATCTAGGATGCATGCCCGTAGCATGTCTTCTAATGTCTGGATAGTCCTCTCCGATTGACCGTCCGTCTGGGGATGAAAAACAGTGCTCATCATTAATTGTGTCCCCATGGCTCATTGGAACTCTCCCAAAAGTGATTTGTAAACTTGAGATCCCAATCTGATACTATAGATACAGGTACCACATGCAACTGGACAATCTTCTGCATGTACAACTTGCAGAATTCTTCCAAGGTGAAGGTTATCTGCACAGCCAAAAAGTGTGCCGACTTGGTAAGCCGGTCCACTATCACCCACACCACATCATGTCCCTGCGATGACCGCAGCAAATGGGTCACAAAATCCATAGTGACATGCTTCCACTTCCACTCGGTTACCTCCAAGGGCTAGAGTAACCCTGCTGGCCTCTGATGTTCAGCCTTAACCTGCTGACATATGAGACATAATCTAACAAAGTCTCCAACGTCTCTCTTCATCCCGTTCCAATAATATTGGCGACAAAGATCATGGTACATCTTCGTGCCACCTGGATGCACAACAAAACGGGAACAATGGAACTTTTTAAGAATCTCCTCTCTGAGTTTCGCAGACTGAGAAACCACAATCCTTCTCCTAAATCGAAGACTACCGTCCAAGTGAATGGCTCAACTCTCGTCACTTGTACCTAACCGTACTCGGTCCATGATGGATGATAATTCTGTATCCTGTCCTTGGGACTCAATCACTCTGCTCAGTAGGGAAGGTGTAGCCACTAAACTTCCCAAAGTACCTTGAGTCTGATCTCCATAGTATAGTCTGAACTGTCCCACAGTCTCGAGCGTCTGTCACTCCTGGGAAGCCATACTAGCCAACATCTCCCGTGACTTCTGGCAGAGTGCATCAGCCACCACATTTGCCTTACCAGGATGGTAATATAAAGTGAAGTCATAGTCTTTCAAGTATTCCATCCACCGGTGTTACCTCATGTTGAGGTCCTGCTGTGTAAAAATATACTTCAGACTCTTGTGGCCCGAAAATACCTCGAACTGCTCACCGTATAAATAGTGGCGCCAAGCCTTCAAGACAAAGACAATGATCGCCAACTCCATGTCATGTGTGGGGTAATTCTGCTTGTGATTCTTCAACTACTGAGAACCATAAGCCACCACCCTCCCGGACTGCATCAATAGACATCCGAGTTCGTCCTTTGAGGCATCATAATACAGTGTGTACCTCTGTCCCCTTTTCAGAACTATCAGAATAGGAGCTAATGTAAGCCTCCTCTTCAACTCCTGGAATGCCTTCTCACAAGCATCATTCCACTCAAACTTGACCCCCTTCCGGGTCAACTTCGTCATAGGTGCAGCTGGTCGAGAAAAGTCCTCGATGGACCTCCTATAGTACCCTACCAATCCCAAGAAACTGCGTATCTTGAGGACTGACTTTGACCTCTCCCAATTCATAACTTCTTCAACCTTCTCCAGGTCCACAGATACACTCGAAGCCGACACTACATGTCCAAAGAATTTCATCTCAGTAAGCCAAAATTCACATTTGCTGAACTTGGCGTACAACTGATGATCTCTCAACATTTGGAGAACGATCCTCAAGTGACCCTTATGCTCCTCCTCAGGCATGGAGTAGATCAAGATGTCGTCAACAAAGACTACAACAAACTGATCTAGGTAAGGATGAAACACTCTATGCATGAGATCCATGAATGCTGCTGGAGCATTCGTTAATCCGAAAGGCATGATTGTGAACTTGAAATGCCCATACCGTATCCTAAATGCCATCTTAGGGATATCTGTCTCCCTAACCCTCAACTAATGGTAACCAGTGCAGAGATCTATCTTAGNAACAAACTGATCTAGGTAAGGATGAAACACTCTATGCATGAGATCCATGAATGCTGCTGGAGCATTCGTTAATCCGAAAGGCATGATTGTGAACTCGAAATGCCCATACCGCATCCTAAATGCCATCTTAGGGATATCTGTCTCCCTAACCCTCAACTAATGGTAACCAGTGCAGAGATCTATCTTGGAGTAGACCCACTCTCCTCTTAGCTGATCAAACAAGTCATCAATCCTCGACAAGAGATATCTATTTTTGATAATAACCCTATTCAACTGCCGATAATCTATACACAATCAAAGGGTATTGTCCTTCTTCTTGACAAACAATACCGGAGCACCCTATGGTGAAGTGTTCGGTCTAATGAAGCCCTTGTCCAACAATTCTTGCAATTGGACCTTAAGTTCTTGCAACTCAGATGGTGTCATCCTATGCGGAGTCATAAAAATAGGCGATGTACCATGATGTAACTCAATGGTAAAGTCTGCATCCCTATGTGGAGGTAATCCCGGTAGTTCATCTAGAAAAATATCATCATACTCACATATAACCTGAGGTAGACTTAACCTCTATCTCGCCTCGTTCTCTAGGGTAAGGCTTGCTAGCCAACCTATTAACTGCCCATGCCATATAAAGTCATACACGACTTGGGGTAAAGCATCTTGCTTTTCACGTTGGAACTTGAAACAAACACCATCAGACGTATAAGCCGTGACCCTCTTCCGATCACAAGCAATGACGACTCGATGTGCCGCCAACCAATCCATCCCAAGGATCACATCGAACTCCAACATGTCCATGACCCTAAGGTCCACGGTGAGTAGAATCCCCGAGATCTCTAACTCACAGTCCTGACACATCTGATCAACTCTCACCTTAGCTCCTAGGGAGAACTCACATACAATGGCTCTTCCAAGGTCTCAACCTCTAACCCAAGTCTTTCACACATGATGCAGCAATAAATGAATGCGACACACCAGAATCAAATAACACTCTAGCCCATAAGCGAGAAATTAGGAATGTACCCTGTATCACCGACGAATCTGCCGGCTTAGTCTGTGGCACCATGGCGAAGACATACCCCTGGGTTCCCGAAGTCCTAGATTGTGGGCCCTGGCCTCTACCTCAACTCATGCCCTGGCCCATCTGGCCTGATTGTGGAGTCCCTGCACGAGAAATAGTAGGGGCTTGTGCAGCTCCCTGAAACTAGTACTGGCTTCCCTGGCCCGTAGTGGGGTAGTGAAGAGTATAATGCGTCTGTGGTTGCCCCACCGAAGTCTGGGACTGAGATGACCTATAACCTTGGGACCCCTGCCTCTAAGGGCAATCTCGTTTCATGTGACCCGGTTGGTGGAAATGAAAACATGCCCGTGAGCCTGCCTGACTAGAAGCCCTGAAGTGTCTCTCACCTTGGGAGGATTGACCCTAGCCTTGGCCTTTATGACTGCGGCTCTATCCTTGGAATCCTTGAGGAGTAGAAGTCCTCTGCTTTTTCTCTGAGCTAGAAGAAGAGAATTGACCTTCCATCTTCTTGTCTTTAACACCCGCTTCCTAGATGTTTCGTGCATCTTCTACTTCCCTCTCAATGGCAATAGCTGTCATGACCATCGAGTCTAAGTCTTGCAGAAGAAGACCCACAATTTTGCCTCGGATGGACAACTTTAAGCCATCCTTGAACTTTCTCACCTTGGCCATGTTAGTGGCCACATAACCATCAGTAAAACGTGCTAATTCCATGAACTTAGCCACGTATTCCATTACTGACATTGTCCCTTGTCGCAAGTCCAAGAACTCTCGGGCCTTTGCATGTCTTGTGGCCGCCGGGAAATACTTTCCCATGAAGAGCTCCTTGAACTCTACCCAAGTCATAGCCTCTAAGTTCTTGGAGTCCTTCACCCAATCCCACCACACTTAGGATTCTCCCTCCAGCTGAAATGTTGCTAAGGTTATCTTGGTGGCGTCGGAGGTGATCTCCATAGCCCTCAATACCTTATCGACTTGTCGGAACTAATGGTCGGCCACCATAGGATCCGCCTCTCCCATGAAGACCAGAGGCTAATGTGCCTTGAACTTTTGGAGGTTGCTTGAGCCTCTTTGTCCTCCACTTGCACCAGTCTGTGCAATAGTGGCAACCGTAGTACTAGCCTATGCTATAGTAGCAGCCGCCGTGCCAATAGTCTCCACTAAGGCTTTTTGGTCATAAGCCGGTGGTGGTTGCTTATTGTTTCGTCCACCCCGATGTCCCCTTCCTCTAGTTTCCATCTACACACATGCCAGACAGCAATAGAACATTTGTTTAGTATCCTATTATAAGGACCAGATTTGAAACATTGAGATTTATCTCCTTGTTTCCCTAGTAGAGTCTATGTCACCTATTAGTAAACATTTATACCTTAAACTATCCCGTTCATTTCTTTTTGGACCCCCAAAGTTATGTTTTCTAACCCTAGTGTCTCTTTCTATAAACATTTTACCATGTATATAATGCACATAATCACATAGCACGTAATCATGTAATAAAATGTAAGCACATAAGATGAAATGTACAATGCATGTAATGGTCTACACCCAATGCCCATCAAGCCCTAGGTAATCTGTATACCCATGCTCTGATACCAAGCTATGATGCCCCTAAAATCGGGGGTCCCGTTGACCACCCATCAACCCGCAAAAATACCCGTGATTGTCGCATAACCCGACATCACGTCTATCACGTCTCTATAATCGGANACCCATGCTCTGATACCAAGCTATGATGCCCCTAAAATCGGGGGTCCCGTTGACCATCCATCAACCCGCAAAAATACCCGTGATTGTCGCATAACCCGACATCACGTCTATCACGTCTCTATAATCGAAATTACAACCCATACGAGGATCAGTGTTTCCTTTAATTCATTTAATCCCATTTAGGTTCAACATACCTAAATGTATCCCATTTAAGGTCCATTTGTGTCATTGGAACCAAAGAACACATAGCCCAAGAGTATGGCAATGCATTCTTAAAATTTCAGATTTTTGGAAAACCTTCTGGAAGGTTTTGCTCACTGGAAAATTTCTACCGGAAGGTTTTTATGGATCTTCTAATAGGTTTTACCTTTTGGACTAACTCTTACAGGAAGGTTTGCCCACTGGATGAAAAATTGCAGGAAGCTTCCGGTAGGTTTTACCTATTGGACAAAAAATTTACACTAACCTTCCGAAAAGTTTTGCCCAGAATTTCATGCTTCATCAGATTTTCATTTCCAATTCATCCAAAACCTTTCCAAACTCATTCCAAATATGGATAATAACATTTTCTACATTATACATGATCCATACAAGTTCTATTACATGCATTTGCATAATTTTTACATGTTAAAACATTGTTCCAACAAAGATTACACAAAATACGCCACAAAACCCACAAGTCGGCTTTTCTTCATCGTTGAGACCCCGAATGCGAGTCCTCTCCTGATACGAATCCCGCACCTAAAATATTTCCCGTATAGGGTGAGCCAACGCCTAGTAGAATATTTCCTATAGAGGTTACTCTCCACCTAAGTGCATATGCAATTGTCTCATGGAACTATCACAAACATAAATCCATTTCATCCAAGAACATGCTATTCAAGATGAAATTCCTCCATGCCATGTCATGATATGAGATGAGACTCACTCCTGTATTTCTTTTGCCCAAGCCTACTCCGGCTTCCACAACACTATGCAATGCATGTGTGTAAAACATTTATCTTTGATGAAATACATCCAAAGATCATTGTGAAACAAAACTAATGTGTTCATAAAAACTAATTTATTTCTGGATGTTTTCCATCAAATGAATTATTTATATAACCAAAACCATGTGTCATTATTTGGGTAGCAGACTTTTGGTGTTGCACTGCCGGCTCCTTACATCGATACACTTTTTTGAACTTGCACCATTGGAAGTGTATAAACCAATAGTCGGGCCTTGCACCCGAGGAGGGATCTATCCCTTCTTGCTATACCCAACACAAGTTTTTCATGTATGTAACCGTGCGACTCAGTAGGATATTCAACCCCAATTTTCGAGCCCACTCATCAACCACCAAGCATGATAATTGATTCAACATGCACTCACACACTCGTACTCATGGTCATGGATGTGTATTCCTTGTGCAAATGCAATGTAGTGCACCATTGCAATGTCTATGTCATACTCATATGCAATGTATGCCAAATGAGCCATTTAACCAAATATCCACATACAACATGACAATTAATATCAATTGCATATAATTACCAAAAATCAACATGTTGCTAAAATATTAACAACATATAGCATCAATCAACAATTCACAAGCTTGTTATACATAAGCCATGCTATAACAACTTAGTTTCCACTTAGGCATTCTTTTCAAAATACCATCAAGACACAATATTTCCCACATCATTCACAAGGCATAATATTAAACATATAACATGCCCATAAAATTACTTTTCCATGGAATTACCAACCAAGTAATTACCACATCTCTAATTCAAGTTAGAAAGTTTATTCTAACACCATCCAATTCTCCTTTTTCACACCTATTTCATCTATTTCATATGCATAGGTGAGTGACATGTATATTCCCATTAACCTATACATTTCATATAACACTATAGGTAGAAAATGAACCAAAGTAGGAGAACCCCTACTTCTTGGAGCGTAAAAGAAAAGGAGAAACCTCAAGAACAACTCCCAAGCCTCAAACCTTTGATTTTCCCAATATCCTCCTCTTAGATCTTTGGTGAAACTCTTTGTTCTTAGTACGTACGCGTAGCCCTCATCGCATAGACCAACTTTAATTATTTGTTGAAGCAATTTTGACCGACAGAACTTCTTGGAACGAAGAAAGAAAGGTAGAATTTATATTTTCTCTCTTCTCTCTCTTCTCCTCTTCACACGCCTAAACTCAGCCAACTAAGGGTTGAGAAATATCTGATTTTTTAGATATTTAGCCCTATTTGTACTTTTAATTTTGCGGTCCACATCGCCCCGCTCGTTTATCAGTTTTAGGTCCGTTTTTAACCCGAAATGACTTAATTGAATTCTAGTTTCAGTTCAAATTAATTTTATTTGAAATTTTATTCAATTATAAGAAAATTTTATAATTTTTATTTTTGGGAACCTTTAAAAGTTCATTCGTCGCCCAATTATCTCGAAAAACGTATAAAATCTGACTATCTCAGAATTTGATGAAAATTGACGTGATAACTCAATTTCGCGATATGAATTTAATGGTAAAGTCCGTTGCTCCATCCGAGCTCTATAGAATTATGCATTTTAATCCCGCATAATAGTAACAAATTACTATTTTACCCTTTGTCGGAAAAAGTTTAAATTTTTCCTGGGTTATACATTGTTGGTAGTTCAAGTTTTAGTAAGAGTACTATCATGTTTTGGGTGGCTAGAGTGAAAGGGGCTACACATGCTGCTGCTACTATTACTAATCCCCCACCACCATCTACTTCTGAGATTGTTGAGAGTGATAGAGTGACTAGATTGGAGGATAGGGTGGATGGTATGGAGAGAGATGTTTCTGAGAGCCGACAGACAATTGCTAGGTTTGAGGGGAGGGTCAGCCTGATTATTTTGATTACAAGTTGATTGTTTCANATAGGGTGGATGGTATGGAGAGAGATGTTTCTGAGAGCCGACAGACAATTGCTAGGGTTGAGGGGAGGGTCAGCCTGATTATTTTGATTACAAGTTGATTGTTTGAGCATGGCTCTACCTATGGTTGCTCCACCTATTGTTCCACCTTCTGTGACACAACCATCTACTTCTAGGGCTATATCTTATGCTCAGCGTACTCCTATTTCTCCCCTAGAGACTGTTGGGGATTATGAGAGTGAGGCCGAGGAGAGTGAAGAAGAGGGGAGTAGTGATGGTAGTGGAAATAAAGATGATGATGATGAAATAGAGGGTGATGATGATTCTACTAGTTGATTTCTTTTAGGTGCTTTTCTAATTTTAGGATTTTTAGTTTAAAGTCTTAGTAGTTGTTTTGTTAAGGCCTAGGTAGAAGAACCTTTAGGATGTTTAGGCTTTATTTTCTTTCGAGTCAAACTGTATTTGAAAAACGTCAAAGTATTAATGAACAGATCTTTTGGATCTTAGTGCTTCAGTTCATTTAAATTTATGTTTGGTAATTTGATTGTTCGCTTATTTTTATTAGTTGTTCCTTTGGATGTTTATATCTTTTTATGGTTTTTGTTCCTTAGTTTGGTGTTTGCTAGGGACTAGTAAAACTTAAGTTGGGGGTGTGTTGAGTGCTCATTTTTGCATTATTTTATAGCTAAACATATTCACTTTAGGCTTACTAGTAGACTAACTTGCTTTACTTAGCTTGTTTTACAATTCATGCATTGATTTTGTATTTGCAGGTAGTGTAAGTGTAAAGGTAGACTTGGAGCATCATGATAATGGCTTTGGACAAGTTAGAGTTGAGTATGATTGGTTAGAAGTGAAGTCGGAGGCCTTAGAGCAAAAATTCAGAAAATAAAGGTCCTTAGGTAGTAAACCTATCAGTAGGAAGGTGTTAGAATAAAGAATCTACCAGTAGAAGTTGGGTTCTATCAATAGGAAAAAAGACAGTGTGTATACTACTAGTAGGTGAAGTTATTTTCTACTGGTAGAACATATCTCTGGAACGAATATTAAGGTATTCTATCGGTAGTTGAGGATAGGTTCTACCAATAGCATAGTTCTATGGAGTAGACAAAATGATGTTCTACCAGTAGGTGGACTTGTGTTCTACTAATAGAAGAGGCTACAAGAATTTGACAAAGTAAGGTTCTACTGGTAGGTAATCATTTTGCTACCGGTCGGCTATTCAAGAAAATGGAGTTCTATTTGTAGGTATCAATGTTATACCGATAGGTCAAGGCAGATTTTGGCGGGAAGGTCTAATTAAAGTCCAATTTTGCCATATCTTTTGGGGATTTTATAACAATAAAAAGAAGAGATTTTTGGGAAAGATAATTATCAAAGAGATTGATCAAATCTGAAGATATTCCTTCCACTCACCATAAATAAAAGACTTTTGGGGGGAGAAAAAGGGATCGCTTATTTTATTCATCGTTTCCCTGCAATACTTTTCTTTAGTTTTCTTTAAGCAGACATACTTTAGTTTTGCTACTTCGTCTTTAGTTTTCAAGTATTGTTCTTTAATTTCAAGTGAATTCAATTTAGTTATTTATGTGTAATTCGAATTTATTTCAGTTCTTCAATACAAGGTACCTTTATATTCAGTCTTATATTTGTTTCACAGTGTTAATCTTTATTTATTGAATTTTATTTTCTTCTATGCTTTGTTTTACTTTTAACATCATGAGTGAGTAGTTTCCTTTCTGGATAATCGGAGGAGGAATTCCCAACCCGTGAACTAGGGTTTATACTTTAAACTAGGGTTTTATGATGTATGTGATTTGATGATTGAATAGTTGTTTTTTGGAAACCTAATTGATTTGTAAACATCCTTTATTATCCTTAGAAAACTAAGACTTGGCATGGATGATTATTTTTCAACTAGAACGAGTAAATCTTTAATGCAAAACATGTATTTTGTTTAAGAAATGAATTGTAGGTTCCACCAAATGAGAAAATGTTATGGATCTATTATTTATATCATAATAGGGTTGAAAAAGGTATACATATAAAATACTAATCTCAATGTATGAATTTGAGAAAGAAAACCTATATTAATCTCCTTGGATCTTGATCTGAACATAGTTTGTTGCCTTTTCCGCACGTAGATCCCTCAAAATCTCTCCCTTCTATGTTCTCTCAACCCTTCTTAGCCTCCCANAGAAAGAAAACCTATATTAATCTCCTTGGATCTTGATCTGAACATAGTTTGTTGCCATTTCCGCACGTAGATCCCTCAAAATCTCTCCCTTCTATGTTCTCTCAACCCTTCTTAGCCTCCCAGGATTAAAAGCTGTTGAATTATGACCTAAAGAACGTCCTTAGGGTATTTAAACCGTCAAAAAATGGAGAAAAGTATAAAAATTGATTGTGAAAATCGCACATCCAGTTTCTTAGGCTCTGTCAGACTTGCATTTGAATAGAATCTTTTAAGTTCAAACACAACCCAATGTTCTATAACTTGTCCCAATGTTCCAAGCCCATTTTGACCAAGTTAGAAGTTGATCCATGAAATTATCATTTATAAACTTTTGTAACTATTGAAATCTAGTTTCTAGGGCCCAAAAATCAAATCCATTGGACATTAGAGTAAAAATTTATGGGTCACATACTAAGGTAGTGTCAACTTCCATTCCAAATTCTCCCCAACATGCATTTCAACTTCATAATACTTTCAAACTTCTAATACCACCCATATCACCTCTCATAAGGTTTCTCGACATTTTGAATTCAATGATGGCCTTATTTTGACTTAAAAATACATTTAAAATCTTAGCTAGCCACCCTTCCCAAGGTTAAACAACTTTAAAACTAAGTTTAACTTGAGAGTCAATTGGCGTGAAACTCAAACTTCATGAACAATCTTTTAACAATGCTTCAAAATTTCTCTCATCCTTTTATTCATACTGGGAGAAATTTTAAGATAATCTTATCCTTATTTCATTATATTATGGGATCTTATAGATTTGGGAGCATAGCTTCGAAATGCCCGAATCAATTAAAGAAATATTTTCCCAAAGAAAATAGGAGAGTTGTGAAGGCCAAGAGGAACGATAGTGAAAAGTGAGTGATTAACCCTAAAAAGTGCAGAATTGAATTAGGGTTTAGGGTTAATAGTATGTGTTAACTGAATTAAAATGATTGATTTATAAATTGTTTTGGTTAATGTGTAATTCATTTATTTTGTAGGGTTTTAAGGATAATTACAAAAGTTTAAGAGGATAAAAGTGCAGAGATTATGTAACGCCCCAAAGCTCACCCTGGACGACATTACAAACTAAAAACCATTCACATCATGAGAGCAACTAAATAATTCATCCATAAAGAACTTTCATACATCAAAGGTAATCTTTACAATCTCATTTCTAAAAGAATACGCCAAAACGTGACGAATATATCCCCAAAAGAATATGATCCCAAAAGTAAGATAATTACATCCCAAAAGAATTAAACATAAACTCGCAGCGGAATTACAAAAGAGTCTAGACTTCACAATATTTCCAAAGTAAATTTTCTAGTATAGAATAAAAAGTAATGTTGTTCTAAGTGTACACCTCGGGATCAACATGCCCGTCTACGGGAATCTCCCAGTGTGCCGGTTCCTCAATTCCTAAATCCTCCTCCGGTACATAATCTGAAAATTGTAATTTGTAGGGGGGTTGGCACTAAGCTTTGTAGCAACATTCCTCCCAAACTCGAACAAGGTTTAGAAAAGCGTACAAAAACGGTCGATCACATTTCACAAATAGCATATATGAATGTTGCAATAAAACATGGACATTTAAACAGATCTCAAGTTTAAGCAACATCAGTAATTTAATGCATAAGTGAAACCAATATACAACTAATAATCCATCCCACCATAAACCGTTTCTCCCAAGTTCTTGCATAATCTCATACTTCCCAAAATTCTTGTAGAAACTATTTCTGTAGAATGAACAATAATTTATAACTTGAACATTTCACAACAATATATACATGTATCTCAACCATGATGTAAGGCATCCACATGAGTCAACGCATTGAGTAACATCTAGCCCACACACACATACCCAAATCTTCTCAAAGATATCCAACCTTTAGGAAGGGCGTATACCATACCAATGGTAGTGACATATCCAACCCAAGCATTAATATACTAACCCTCTGCCTCGATACCCATGAGCAATAGCGATTTAGTCTTACCAAAGCACTAACCCGACTACGAGTGTTAGGAAAAGTTCAAACCCACACGGAGGATGAATAACGTCTACCCACTCTACAATATCTCGTCAAAGGCCACACATGGTCATCCCATACTCATGAGAGATACAATACCAAACTCAATTTCTCAATTTACAAGCATATCTCAAAAATTCCCAAATTTATCATATGACAATTCCAAAACCAATTAAGAAAAATACAAGAGATCACAACAACATCATTTTATTTCTCAACACACAGCATTATAGTTTCGAAATCAATAATAAAGTAAGAATTTAAGAAAAAAATCCATCACTCTCCAAAAACTAGGGTTTTAATGCAAGAAAAAAGATTTCATGGGTATTCCAGCCTAACTTTGTTCAAAACATATAATCTTTGTAAAACGACCAAGAAAAGATGATTTCATAGCAAATATATAAGATTTAGAGTCAAAGAATACATATATGTTAGCCCTAGCATCAATGGACAAGAATGGAAAAAAATCCCCTACCTTGGTGTTCTTGAAGAATTAGGGTTTTGATCTTGAATCAACTCTTAAATCTCTGATTTTTCCCTTTTTATCTTGTGTTTTCCTCTAAAGCTTTATAAGGTTGAAAGTGGTGAAATGGGGTTAAAGAAGGCGTCCTAATGTATTTATAGGGTGAGAAACGGAGACAAAACCCCAAATCAGATCGAAATGGGTTTTACAGAGTGTACTTGTACTATTTAACTTCTGGAGTTCGAAGTACAGGTACGTCGTACCGGTACGTTGTACCGGTACACTTTGTCTACAGAAACTTCCAGTGCAGTCTTGGCCTATTTAGAGGTCGATGTGGAAAATTTTTGTGAAATACATTTTTGTAACCCTTGAAGTCTAGTTTCCACGGTCCAAAAATCAGATCAATCAGAGTTATGCATAGAAAGTTATGGCCAAAATACTAAGGTAGTATCAAATTCCTTTCTACCAAAATCCTCTCCAAAATAGGTTTTAACTTCAAAATACTTCCTCACTTCTAATACACCACATATTATATCTCCCAATGTTTTTCAACCTTCCGGATTCAATGGAGGCATTATTTGGATCTGAAAGTATTTAAAAACTTATCTAATCACCCTTCTTAAGCTAACACACATTCGAAACTAAGTTTGACCCTAAAGTCAATTCGTTTGAAACTCAAATTTCATGATCACTCTTTTAACAATGATTCAAGGTTTCCAACATCATCTTCTTAATCTTAGAGGACTATTAAGATAAAATTATTCTTATTTAATTTTAATACAAGGTCTTACAGATTAAATGAAGGAAGGGAGGCAATTATAATTAAGGAGTCAACAAGGGGGATGCCAAGAAAGAAAAACTAGAGGATCTCCACCACCCGGACGGTGATGGTGGAGTCCGGATGGTACTCCAACCACCTTTCTCCTCCTTCTTCTTGCATTGGTTCATTTAAGCAACAAACTCACCTGATTGGCCAGCCTAGGTGTCTGTTGCCTCTACCCCCCCCTTTTTGGTGACTGTAAATAGCTATATTCAGTTCAATTTCAAAGAGTTTAGTCCAGTCCAGAGAAGGAGAGAAAGGAAGGAAGGAAGGGAAGAAAGAAAGAGATATTTTAGGGACAATTTTATAGTTAGAAAGAGCGAAGCCCTCCCTAATCACTTCTTAGGCAAAATTTTCTCACTTTTATATTTCTGTCTATCCTTTCTACTTGGAGGGTTAAACCTCTCTCACTTTTGTGCCCTAACTAGTAATAAATGTGGCAGTGTTTTAATTATTCCTTGGGAAAGGACTTGCTATATTTTGTATTCTGTTGTAATGGGATTATCTCATCATTCTTGCTCGTCTATAGCAATGAAGTGTGAGTAGTCCATTTATACTCTTCAGTGAAGGGTGAATGCATGTGTAATATTATTTAAAGTTATGAAAATGCCGATATTTTATTTATGCGACAATGGTTATACCTTCCTTAATTGATGGATTGTTATTATTACTATAAGCTCATGGTTGTGAACACCGAGCAATGCTTATTGCTATATACCATTCTATCTATAAGTTATTACGTACTTCATGCATGATTCAATGACACATGAAGTTGAGTTTTGTGTAACAGTCGGGAGATTGGTTATAGACGAATTAAATCTCGCCATAGCCAATGCTTTTGATTCAATGCATAAACCAGAACTTCATCTTCATTAAATCATCAACCTGTAGGTCAAATAGCTAGAGTAAATCTTTTGAATGGTTCACCTTTGGGTTTACTAGGGTTATTTGGTTGTTGCATGGTACATAGACCTTCTGTCTAACCTAATTAGTTGTTGTGATATGGTTCATTTACACATCAAACCTACTGGTTAACTTTCCAGTGAAATGGAAGTTAATTGCTATAAGGTGGCATTTTCATAAACAAATAATATAATGCACGTTGGATCCCCAAACTGAATAGTATCTTTTATCATTATTATTCAAAGTTTAGTTAAGTGTTTATTTGATAAGTCTAAGCTCACATTACTAGCTATTCCATTGCACACAATTCACACTATTTTGCATGATAATCTTACATTTTGTATTTTGAACTCCAACAGTTAGCTCCTATGGGTTCGACCTTGGGCTTAAATCAAGAAATATTACAATTTGACTACTTATACTTGGATGTATGATTTAAATAAGGTCAATCAAGCTTTTTGGCGCCTTTGCAAGGGAGTTACGGTGATTTCAAAATGAACAGAAGTTGTCTAGCATGTATTATATGTGTATATACTGTTTCTTTTATTTTAATTGTTTATGTCTATTAAGTCATCAGTAGGATCTATAAATCATCATCGGACTCTTTTGAGTTAAGCATAACTAATAGTAATCAAAGGGAACAAGGGGTAGTTTAGAATATCAGATCTTTAATAAAATATTTGCATCTCATACACACTAGTGTCCCTTTATGTTTTTCTTTTCCCACAAATGCTCCAAGTTTTAACATTAAAGTATGGACAATACAACTTTTACCGCAATTTCATGGTCTTGAGTCTAAAAACCACTATTTGCATATGAAGAAATTTTAGGAAGTATGTGGTGCATTGTAAGATAATTTTGAAATGGCCCGGTTGAAACTTTTTCCTTTCTCTATGAAGGATAAAGCTAAATAGTGGCTAAATTATTTAAAAGCTCAATCTATTCCAAGTTGGCAAGTTTTGCAATTTGAATTTTTCAAAAAAATCTTTCTTGTGCATCGCACTAATGCATTAAGACGTCAAGTCATGAATTTTTCTGTGTATCAATGTTAGAAGAGATTTAAGGATCTTTTTCGAACTTGTCCACATCATGCATTTGAGAGTTGGACCTTAGTTTGTTTCTTTTATGATGCCTTCCTATCCACAATGCATCAATTTGAAATGATGGTCTAGGGAGAATTCATAGGTAAGAATCTTGATGAGGCATTTGAGTTTTTTGATACAATTTCTGAGAGTTTCCAAATGTGAGACTCGTCGTCGCCAAATATTGTTGAAACCAATCCATCTTCATCCCAAGGAGGGAAATACTTGTTAAAAGAAGATGATGACCTAAGGGCAAGAATGGTTAATTTGTCTTGAAAGCTTGATGCTCTAGAGATGAAAAAAGTCAAGGAAGTTTTTGTTGTGTCACCCACTGATCAGTTGTGTGAAATTTTTGTTTTTTCAGGACATCCCATGGGGGAATGTTGTGAGATCCTGGTGTCCCACATCAGTTAGGGAGGGGAAAGTGACAGGGCTTATTAATAAGCCATNTCAAGGAAGTTTTTGTTGTGTCACCCACTGATCAGTTGTGTGAAATTTTTGTTTTTTCAGGACATCCCATGGGGGAATGTTGTGAGATCCTAGTGTCCCACATCGGTTAGGGAGGGGAAAGTGACAGGGCTTATTAATAAGCCCTTTGCCTTACATGGCATCAGGACTTTTCCTAGGGATACTGGGCGGAACAAAGCCGTGAGGGCCAGTGGGCCCAAAATGGATAATATTATGTCATGTGGAGGGTGGGGTGTTACAAGTTGGTATCAGAGCCGACTCTTGCCAGATCGAGTGTGGGCCCCTGACATGCTCGCGTGTAGTGGGAGGGCAGGTAGCTGGCGAGTTGTTGCATGGGGACGTGNGCATTGTAAGATAATTTTGAAATGGCCCGGTTGAAACTTTTTCCTTTCTCTATGAAAGATAAAGCTAAATAGTGGCTAAATTATTTAAAAGCTCAATCTATTCCAAGTTGGCAAGTTTTGCAATTTGAATTTTTCAAAAAAATCTTTCTTGTGCATCGCACTAATGCATTAAGACGTCAAGTCATGAATTTTTCTGTGTATCAATGTTAGAAGAGATTTAAGGATCTTTTTCGAACTTGTCCACATCATGCATTTGAGAGTTGGACCTTAGTTTGTTTCTTTTATGATGCCTTCCTATCCACAATGCATCAATTTGAAATGATGGTCTAGGGAGAATTCATAGGTAAGAATCTTGATGAGGCATTTGAGTTTTTTGATACAATTTCTGAGAGTTTCCAAATGTGAGACTCGTCGTCGCCAAATATTGTTGAAACCAATCCATCTTCATCCCAAGGAGGGAAATACTTGTTAAAAGAAGATGATGACCTAAGGGCAAGAATGGTTAATTTGTCTTGAAAGCTTGATGCTCTAGAGATGAAAATAGTCAAGGAAGTTTTTGTTGTGTCACCCACTGATCAGTTGTGTGAAATTTTTGTTTTTTCAGGACATCCCATGGGGGAATGTTGTGAGATCCTAGTGTCCCACATCAGTTAGGGAGGGGAAAGTGACAGGGCTTATTAATAAGCCCTTTGCCTTACATGGCATCAGGACTTTTCCTAGGGATACTGGGCGGAACAAAGCCGTGAGGGCCAGTGGGCCCAAAATGGATAATATTATGTCATGTGGAGGGTGGGGTGTTACAAGTTGGTATCAGAGCCGACTCTTGCCTGATCGAGTGTGGGCCCCTGACATGCTCGCGTGTAGTGGGAGGGCAGGTAGCTGGCGAGTTGTTGCATGGGGACGTGCAGCCCTAAGGAGGGTGGATTGTGAGATCCTGGTGTCCCACATCGGTTAGGGAGAGGAAAGTGACTGGGCTTATAATAAGCCCCTTACCTTACATGACATAAGGTCTTTTCCTAGGGATACTGGGAGGAATAAAGCCGTGAGGGCCAGTGGGCCCAAAGTGGACAATATTATGCCATGTGGAGGGTGGGGTGTTACAAGTATTTTTTTAAGTCGCGAACTGTCGATCCTCCTTCCACTATAAATGCCTAAGGAAGTCCCATTTAGCCCCATTTCAACATCTCTAATCCTAGGAAACCTTAGAGAGAAAGAAAGGAAGAGAAAAACACAAGATCAAAGGGGATTTTCACTTCAAGAAGATCAAAACCCTAGTTTTTCAAGAACACCAAGATAGGGGTTCCTTTCATTCTTGTCTATTGAGGCTAGGGCACGTATGTATATGTACGTTTCTACTCTTAATCATATGTATATGCTATGAAATCATGATTCCTTGAGATTTTTGCAATCATTACCATGTTTTAAACAAAGCTATGATTATATAACCATGAGATTTCTTTTCTTGTCATAAAATCCTAGTTTTCAAAAGAGATGAATTTTTCTCTTGATTCTTCCTTTGTTCTTGACTTTGAAACCTTAGTGTTTTGTGTTGAGTAATAAATTGAAGTTGTGATGATCTCTTGATTATTTTCTTAAATTGTTCTCTTGTATTCGAAATTGTGAGAATTGGGGATTTTGAATTTCCTTGTGTTAAAGAAAATGTTTGTTATTGCATCTCTTGTATAGTTGTTGTGATGGACTTGAATTACATTCGAGCACTGCCATAGAATGTTAGAGGTTACTTTATCCCAGTGGGGGTGAGATGGTTTCCTAGCACTTGTAGTGGTTATTGTTTGTGAGAGCAACCACTATTATTCACGTAAGTTCGAGGCTGAGGGGTGGTATACCTTTTCTGGAAAGAATTCGTCAATGCCATGGGAGACGGTATACGACCTTCCTAAAGTGGTTTGTGTGGTTATGGTTGGATGAACGAGGTAGAGTCGTTGTGTAGATTCATGGAAAGCAACCAACATACATGAGAATATGGTTATTGTGTGGAATTGGTTTCCTACAAGAGCTTGTGGAGGTATCAGACTCCACAAGAACTTGTGGAAAATGGTTTATTAATTGGAAATTTATTTTACGGTTCATTTGAATTATTGCTACTGTGTAAACTTGAGATCTATTGAAATGTTCCTGTTTTCTTTCAAAAAGAAAAAAAATTAATATATGTTATTTGCGAAATGAGACCGACATGTTTTAATTTTTTTCTAAACCTTGTTCAAGTTTGGGAGGAATGTTGCTATAGAGCTTAGTGCTCACCCCCTACAAACTATATTTTTCAAATTTTGGTTTAGAGGAGGAGTTCGGAGTTGAGGAGCCGATACATTGGGAAGCTCCACTTAGACTGGCTCGTAGATCCCGACGTGGATGTCTAGGGTTATAGTCGATCACATTCTTTTGGGATGTAATGGCCATGGTTGGCCTATTCTTTTGGGAGAATATTGTAAATGTTTTATTTGATGAATAAAATTTATTTAATGATGAATTTATTTAGCTGCTCTTATGATGTGAATGGTTTATAGATTGTAATGTCATCCAAGGTGGGTTTTGGGGCGATACAAAATTTTTTGGTATCAGAGCCTAGGCTTTAGGTCATACATGAGAGCTGTAGGTTATGAATTACCACTAAAGGTTTAGGACTAGGCTGAATGAAATCGTTGATATAAATTTTATACACGTCTTATGCTTTAGACTAAAATGATATTTAGGATGTCTTGTACATCAATGAAATTAAATTGTGAATTGATGTGAAGGATGGACGGTAGGTGTGGACGTGAATGAGGTCGTGGTGGCCAAGCAAACCCACCACCCCCACCACCACCACCTCCTGATCCCATGAATGGCATCTACCAATGTTTAAGAGAGTTTACCACTTTGGTGCAACACCAAACGGGAATAACAACCACAATGGTGGGGTTCACCCACTAGCCCAAGTACCGAGCAACGGGGACAAAAATTGAAGGATGGTTGTTCTTTGAGAGTTCTTACGGCAACACCAGCCTACTTTCCAAGGGAACTCTAACCCCTTGGATGCGGTTAAATGGATCCCCCGGATAAAGAAGATGTGTGACGGCATGGGCATGGGAGTTACCGAGGATCTTCGGGTCGGTTTGGCAACATATCTATTTGAGGGGGAGGCTGACCATTGGTGGGATTCAGTGAAGAGAAGAAGGAACACTAATGCGCTCACTCGAGAGGAGTTCGACCAAATCTTCCAAGACAAGTACTTTCCTGAATCCATCAGCAACAAGATGATTGCAGATTTTCTAGCTCTACGACAAGAAAACATGACGGTGGTCGAGTATGAGAGGAGGTTCGGCAAGCTATCCCGCTATGCCACAGAGTTCATATCCACAGAGCCTAAGAGGGCCAAACACTTTAAGTAGGGCTTGAGGCCTGCCATCAGGGAGAAGCTTGTAGCTCTCACAATTCGAGATTATGGGGGTCTTATGGATAGAGCTACATTGGTGGAGAGAGACACCGAGGACAATCAGAGGTGACAAAACTTCATGAGGGGAGGTCTGGTTAGGACCGGTGCTAACAGTAGTGGAGGGCAGAGGGCGGTACCATACTGTCGCCCAGACCAGGTGGCCGGACAGAAACTTCAGACAGCCCGAGGAGCTGGAGGTGCACTTGAGAGAGCAAACACTGACCCACGTCAATGCTTTACATGCAGAGGTGTCAGGCACTTCAGAAATAATTGCCCATCGCTTCCACCAAGAACCAATCAAGTAGCTAGTCCAGTGAATGCAAACAAGCCACCACTACCGAAGCCACTACAACAGAGACCGTTAACAACTCAGGCCCCAAGCGGCGCCAATCAAGGGAAAGTGTTTTCTTTGACTCAACCGGAGGAAGATGCTTCCAATGCTGTTGTGGAAGGTATTGTTCTTCTCTCCAATTCTTGGACCCGAGTCTTATTTGATTCCGGTGCTACTCATTCATTCATACGCACTACATATGCTTTGAGTTTGGGTTTGGACTTTGGGAAGTTAGAACATGCTTTGAGTATTGACATGCCTACAGGAGAACGTTGGATGCTAGGACGGTGTGTGCTTCGAATTGGGGAGCAAGAATTAATCGTAGATTTGGTTGTGTTGGGCATAAAAGGGTATGATGTAATATTTGGGAAGAACTTGTTATCTACCTTTTGTGCGATAATGGATTATTTTCGTAAATGGATTTCTTTTCAATTATCGGGAGGTGTAGTTATCAGTTTCATGAATGATTGTTATCTACCTTCCGTGCGGTAATGGATTATTTTCATAAACGAATTTCTTTTCAATTACCGGGAGGTGTAGTTTTCAGTTTCATGAATGATCAAAATTCTTCCCATCCATTTCCTTCTACGGGTAGTAGATTCTTGAAAGCTAAGGTGGGGAACAACTTGAGTTTCTTGGCCAGCTTAATGGGTGATAATTACGATAAATTCTAATCCGACGTGGTATTGATTGTGTCGAATTTTCTTGATGTCTTCCCAGATGAACTACCTGGGTTATCCCCACAAAGAGAAATTGAGTTCAAGATTGATCTTTATCTAGGAACCGAACCCATATCCATTGCTCATATCGAATGACACCTTTGGAGTTACAGGAGCTAAGAAAATAGTTGGACCAACTTTTGGCTATTGGGTTTATCCATTTAAGCACTTCACCTTGGGGAGCCCCAATCCTTTTCATGAAGAAACATGATGAAACACTTCGGTTATGCACGAACTACCGAAGGTTGAATCGGGTTACAGTAAAGAATAAATACGCATTGCCACAAATTGATGATTTGTTCGATCAGCTGATGGGTTCTAAGTATTACTCCAAGATTGATTTTCGCACAGGGTACCATCAACTGCGAATCAAGGTGGAGGATATTCCTAAGATAGCTTTTCATACTCGGTATGGTCATTTCGAATATATGGTAATACTGTTTGGATTGACTAATGCACCAACAGCCTTCATGGATTTGATACACAGGGTATTTCGTCCGTATCTAGATTAGTTTGTCATTGTATTTATTGATGACATATTAATCTATTCACAGACACAAGGGGAACATGAACGCCATCTCTCAATTGTGCTACAGACACTAAAAGAGCATAAGTTGTATGCGAAGAGAAGTAAATGTGAGTTTTGGATGAAGGAAGTGAAATTCCTTGATCATGTTGTGTCTGAACAAGGGGTAGCTGTTGACCCTGCCAAGATTGAAGCAGTGATGAAGTGGGAACCACCGAAGAATGTGACCGAAGTACGTAGTTTCTTGGATTTAGCAGGCTACTATCGGAGGTTTATAGAAGGGTTCTCAAAGCTCGTAATGCCAATGACTCGCCTTACGAAGAAAGGAGAAAATTTTTTATGGACTCAAGCGTGTGAACAAGCTTTTCGTACCTTGGAGGAGAAGTTGACAACAACTCCTGTCCTCATTATTTCTAGCAGTGGGGAAGGATATGATGTTTATATCGATGCTTGTTACGAGGCTTAGGATGTGTGCTAATGCAAAGAGGTAAGGTGGTTGCTTACAGCTTGGGGCAACTCAAGATTCATGAGCAAAACTATCCCACTCACGACTTGGAGCTTGCCGTTGTGATTTTTGCTCTTAAGTTGTGGAGGTGTTACTTATATGGGAAAAATTTCAAGTGTTTTCTGATCATAAGAGCCTCAAATATGTATTCACACAAAAAGACTTGAATCTTCGGGAAAAAAGATGGGTTGAGTATCTACAAGATTATGATTTCACACTTAACTACCATCCAGAGAAGGCTAATGTGGTTGCAGATGCACTTAGCAGAAAGTCTCAGGGTGAAATCAATGTTCTTGCTGTTCATAGATGGAAGATGATCGATGCTTTGGAGGAGTTTGGCCTATTAGTGGATCAACAAGAAAATAGACCATGCATGTTTAATCTTCGACAAAGGATTATTGAGTTGCAACGATTAGATACCGAGTTGGAAGCTATCCGGGGGAAATTGGAGAGGAATGAGATTATTGAGAATTGGTCTATGCATAATGATAAGTTACAGTTTCGTGAAAGATTATGTGTACCAAATAATGACCAAGTAAGGGAAGAAGTGTTGGGTGAGTGCCATCGTTCAAAATTCTCCATACATTCGGGCAGTACCAAGATGTACAGGGACATGAAGCTTTAATATTGGTTGAAAAGGATGAAACAAGACGTGGCTAAATACGTGTCAAGGTGCGTGGTGTGTCAGCAAGTGAAGATTGAGCATCAAAAGCTCTGAGGATTAATACAATCCATGCCTATTCCAGAGTGGAAGTGGGATCACATCACCATGGACTTCGTGTCGGTTTTCACGGACTTCACGCGGTTATAATGACGTATGGGTCATTGTGGATAGACTTACGAAGTCGGCTCATTTCTTGAGTATGAAGACCACAGACACTTTGGAGAGCTTGAGCAAATTCTATATTCGCGAGATTTTTCGATTGCATGAAGTTTCGCTCTCTATTGTTTTGGATCGNAAGGAGAAAATTTTTTATGGACTCAAGCGTGTGAACAAGCTTTTCGTACCTTGGAGGAGAAGTTGACAACAACTCCTGTCCTCATTATTTCTAGCAGTGGGGAAGGATATGATGTTTATATCGATGCTTGTTACGAGGCTTAGGATGTGTGCTAATGCAAAGAGGTAAGGTGGTTGCTTACAGCTTGGGGCAACTCAAGATTCATGAGCAAAACTATCCCACTCACGACTTGGAGCTTGCCGTTGTGATTTTTGCTCTTAAGTTGTGGAGGTGTTACTTATATGGGAAAAATTTCAAGTGTTTTCTGATCATAAGAGCCTCAAATATGTATTCACACAAAAAGACTTGAATCTTCGGGAAAAAAGATGGGTTGAGTATCTACAAGATTATGATTTCACACTTAACTACCATCCAGAGAAGGCTAATGTGGTTGCAGATGCACTTAGCAGAAAGTCTCAGGGTGAAATCAATGTTCTTGCTGTTCATAGATGGAAGATGATCGATGCTTTGGAGGAGTTTGGCCTATTAGTGGATCAACAAGAAAATAGACCATGCATGTTTAATCTTCGACAAAGGATTATTGAGTTGCAACGATTAGATACCGAGTTGGAAGCTATCCGGGGGAAATTGGAGAGGAATGAGATTATTGAGAATTGGTCTATGCATAATGATAAGTTACAGTTTCGTGAAAGATTATGTGTACCAAATAATGACCAAGTAAGGGAAGAAGTGTTGGGTGAGTGCCATCGTTCAAAATTCTCCATACATTCGGGCAGTACCAAGATGTACAGGGACATGAAGCTTTAATATTGGTTGAAAAGGATGAAACAAGACGTGGCTAAATACGTGTCAAGGTGCGTGGTGTGTCAGCAAGTGAAGATTGAGCATCAAAAGCTCTGAGGATTAATACAATCCATGCCTATTCCAGAGTGGAAGTGGGATCACATCACCATGGACTTCGTGTCGGTTTTCACGGACTTCACGCGGTTATAATGACGTATNTTTATTGATGACATATTAATCTATTCACAGACACAAGGGGAACATGAACGCCATCTCTCAATTGTGCTACAGACACTAAAAGAGCATAAGTTGTATGCGAAGAGAAGTAAATGTGAGTTTTGGATGAAGGAAGTGAAATTCCTTGATCATGTTGTGTCTGAACAAGGGGTAGCTGTTGACCCTGCCAAGATTGAAGCAGTGATGAAGTGGGAACCACCGAAGAATGTGACCGAAGTACGTAGTTTCTTGGATTTAGCAGGCTACTATCGGAGGTTTATAGAAGGGTTCTCAAAGCTCGTAATGCCAATGACTCGCCTTACGAAGAAAGGAGAAAATTTTTTATGGACTCAAGCGTGTGAACAAGCTTTTCGTACCTTGGAGGAGAAGTTGACAACAACTCCTGTCCTCATTATTTCTAGCAGTGGGGAAGGATATGATGTTTATATCGATGCTTGTTACGAGGCTTAGGATGTGTGCTAATGCAAAGAGGTAAGGTGGTTGCTTACAGCTTGGGGCAACTCAAGATTCATGAGCAAAACTATCCCACTCACGACTTGGAGCTTGCCGTTGTGATTTTTGCTCTTAAGTTGTGGAGGTGTTACTTATATGGGAAAAATTTCAAGTGTTTTCTGATCATAAGAGCCTCAAATATGTATTCACACAAAAAGACTTGAATCTTCGGGAAAAAAGATGGGTTGAGTATCTACAAGATTATGATTTCACACTTAACTACCATCCAGAGAAGGCTAATGTGGTTGCAGATGCACTTAGCAGAAAGTCTCAGGGTGAAATCAATGTTCTTGCTGTTCATAGATGGAAGATGATCGATGCTTTGGAGGAGTTTGGCCTATTAGTGGATCAACAAGAAAATAGACCATGCATGTTTAATCTTCGACAAAGGATTATTGAGTTGCAACGATTAGATACCGAGTTGGAAGCTATCCGGGGGAAATTGGAGAGGAATGAGATTATTGAGAATTGGTCTATGCATAATGATAAGTTACAGTTTCGTGAAAGATTATGTGTACCAAATAATGACCAAGTAAGGGAAGAAGTGTTGGGTGAGTGCCATCGTTCAAAATTCTCCATACATTCGGGCAGTACCAAGATGTACAGGGACATGAAGCTTTAATATTGGTTGAAAAGGATGAAACAAGACGTGGCTAAATACGTGTCAAGGTGCGTGGTGTGTCAGCAAGTGAAGATTGAGCATCAAAAGCTCTGAGGATTAATACAATCCATGCCTATTCCAGAGTGGAAGTGGGATCACATCACCATGGACTTCGTGTCGGTTTTCACGGACTTCACGCGGTTATAATGACGTATGGGTCATTGTGGATAGACTTACGAAGTCGGCTCATTTCTTGAGTATGAAGACCATAGACACTTTGGAGAGCTTGAGCAAATTCTATATTCGCGAGATTTTTCGATTGCATGAAGTTTCGCTCTCTATTGTTTTGGATCGCGATTCTCGTTTCGTGGCACAATTTTGGCAAAGTCTACAACGAGCTATGGGGACAGAGTTACGCTTTAGCACCGCTTTTCATCCTCAAACGAATAGCCAATCCGAGAGGGTGATACAAAATTTGGAGGACATGCTACGAGCGTGTGTGTTGGACTCAAGGGAAGCTGGAGTGATCATATGTCGTTGGTGGAATTCGCATACAACAACAGTTTCCAATCTAGCATCGGCATGACACCTTATGAAGCATTGTATAGGAAACCATGTAGGTCACCGACTTGTTGGTTAGAAGCTGGGGAGAGTGGTTGGTTTGGGCCAGAGATTATTCGGGAGACTACGGAGAAAATCAAACTCATCCGGGGAGAGACTACGCACAGCTCAAAGTAGACAGAAAAGCTATGCGAATAGAAACAAAGACCCTTGGAATTCCAAGAGGGGGACTATGTGTACCTCAAGGTGTCCCCAAGAAGGGAGTGTTTAGATTCAGCAAGAAGGGGAAATTAGCACCAAGATACATCGGACCCTTTGAAGTGATCAAGGTGGTAGGCAAAGTGGCGTATCAACTACGGTTACCAGCTCAGTTGTCAGGGGTACATGACATGTTCCATGTGTCAATGTTGAGGAAATGTCAATCGGATACAACACAGGTTATGGATTTGGAAGCTATTGAAGTTCAAGATGGAGAAACATATGAAGAACAACCAGTGAAGATTCTCGACACCAAGGAGAAGGTGCTTCGTAACAAAGTCATCCAATTGGTGAAGGTCTCGTGGCAACATCATGGGTTGGAAGAAGCTACTTGGGAACCCGAGCTAGAAATACGAGAGAAGTACCCCCATTTATTCGATACTTGAGGTAAGTTTCGAGGACAAAACTTTCTTTAAAGATNTTTTCGATTGCATGAAGTTTCGCTCTCTATTGTTTTGGATCGCGATTCTCGTTTCGTGGCACAATTTTGGCAAAGTCTACAACGAGCTATGGGGACAGAGTTACGCTTTAGCACCGCTTTTCATCCTCAAACGAATAGCCAATCCGAGAGGGTGATACAAAATTTGGAGGACATGCTACGAGCGTGTGTGTTGGACTCAAGGGAAGCNATTGAAGTTGTGATGATCTCTTGATTATTTTCTTAAATTGTTCTCTTGTATTCGAAATTGTGAGAATTGAGGATTTTGGATTTCCTTGTGTTAAAGAAAATGTTTGTTATTGCATCTCTTGTATGGTTGTTGTGATGAATTTGAATTACATTCGAGCACTGCTGTAGAGATTTAGAGGTTAGTCTNCAACAACAGTTTCCAATCTAGCATCGGCATGACACCTTATGAAGCATTGTATAGGAAACCATGTAGGTCACCGACTTGTTGGTTAGAAGCTGGGGAGAGTGGTTGGTTTGGGCCAGAGATTATTCGGGAGACTACGGAGAAAATCAAACTCATCTGGGGAGAGACTACGCACAGCTCAAAGTAGACAGAAAAGCTATGCGAATAGAAACAAAGACCCTTGGAATTCCAAGAGGGGGACTATGTGTACCTCAAGGTGTCCCCAAGAAGGGAGTGTTTAGATTCAGCAAGAAGGGGAAATTAGCACCAAGATACATCGGACCCTTTGAAGTGATCAAGGTGGTAGGCAAAGTGGCGTATCAACTACGGTTACCAGCTCAGTTGTCAGGGGTACATGACATGTTCCATGTGTCAATGTTGAGGAAATGTCAATCGGATACAACACAGGTTATGGATTTGGAAGCTATTGAAGTTCAAGATGGAGAAACATATGAAGAACAACCAGTGAAGATTCTCGACACCAAGGAGAAGGTGCTTCGTAACAAAGTCATCCAATTGGTGAAGGTCTCGTGGCAACATCATGGGTTGGAAGAAGCTACTTGGGAACCCGAGCTAGAAATACGAGAGAAGTACCCCCATTTATTCGATACTTGAGGTAAGTTTCGAGGACAAAACTTTCTTTAAAGAGGGTGGATTGTAAACCCCCACATGATTATAGTAATATCATAATAAATTGTGTAGTAATCGTAATATATGTAATGGCATAGAAATGAACCATATAGGTTATAATAGTAGAAATAATGATATTGTGAAAAACAAACCGGATAAATATATGAAATCATTTGTTATAGAAGTTGTACCAACTAGGTTTGATGTTCAAAAGTATTTGGTATAAGTTTGGGTTGGCTTTGGAAAGGTTAGAAATGGATTGAAAATCGAAAACAGAGGAAACATGTGAAACTGGACAGAAGTAGGCAAAGCGTACCGACACGGCACTGTCCAGAGAGCATACCGTACCGGTACATCGACTGATTTCAGAAATTTTTTTAAGTCGTGAATAGTTGGTCCTCCTTCCACTATAAATACCTAAGGATGTCACATTTAGCCCCATTTCAACATCTCTAACCCTAGAAAACCTTAGAGAGAAAGAAAGGAAGAGAAAAATACAAGATCAAAGGGGATTTCCACTTCAAGAAGATCAAAACCCCTAGTTTTTCAAGAACACCAAGGTAGGGGTTCCTTCCATTCTTGTCCATTGAGGCTAGGGCATGTATGTATATGTACGTTTCTACTCATAATTATATGTATATGCTATGAAATCATGATTCCTTGAGATTTTTGCAATCATTATCATGTTTTAAACAAANCAGGGGTACATGACATGTTCCATGTGTCAATGTTGAGGAAATGTCAATCGGATACAACACAGGTNTCCTTGTGTTAAAGAAAATGTTTGTTATTGCATCTCTTGTATGGTTGTTGTGATGAATTTCAATTACATTCGAGCACTGCTGTAGAGATTTAGAGGTTAGTCTGTCCCAGTGGGGGTGAGATGGTTTCCTAGCACTTGTAGTGGTTGTTGTTTATGAGAGCAACCACTATTGTTCACGTAAGTTCGAGACTGAGGGATGGTATACCTTTCCTGGGAAGAATTCATCAATGCCGTGGGAGACGGTATACACCCTTTCTAAACTAGTTTATGTGGTTATGGTTGGGTGAACGAGGTAAAGTCGTTATGTAGATTCATGGGAAGCAACCAACATACATGAGAATATGGTTATTGTGTGGAATTGGTTTCCTACAAGAGCTTGTGGAGGTATAGGACTCCACAAGAACTTGTGGGAAATGGTTTATTAATTGGAAATTTATTTTACGGTTCATTTGAATTATTGCTACTGTGTAAACTTAAGATCTGTTGAAATGTTCCTGTTTTCTTTCAAAAAAAAATTAATATATGATATTTGCGAAATGAGATCGACTTGTTTTACTTGTTTTCTAAATCTTGTTCAAGTTTGGGAGGAATGTTGCTACAGAGTTTAGTGCTCACCCCCCCTATAAACTATATTTTTCAGATTGTGGTCTAGAGTAGGAGTTCGGAGTTGAGGAGCCGATACATTGGAAGCTCCACTAGACGGGCTTGTGGATCCCGTGGTAGATGTTTAGGGTTATACTCTCCTAGGTGCTAGACTAGGAAATTTCTTTTGAGAATATGTAAAGACTAATCTTTTGTTATTCCGCTGCAAGTTTAAATGTGATTCTTTTGGGATGTAATTATCATAGTCGATCATATTCTTTTGGGATGTAATGGTCATGGTTGGCCTATTCTTTTGGGAGAATATTGTAATTGTTATATTTGATGAATGAAATTTATTTAATGATGAATTTATTTAGCTGCTCTCATGATGTGACTGGTTTATAGATTGTAATGTCGTCTAAGGTGAGTTTTGGGACGTTACAAAGGTCCCACCATTCTGGCCTTCAAAGAAGTTTTAATGGAACAAACCAATGTCATTTCAAAATTTAACAAGCCTTATTCCAANGGTTTCCTACAAGAGCTTGTGGAGGTATAGGACTCCACAAGAACTTGTGGGAAATGGTTTATTAATTGGAAATTTATTTTACGGTTCATTTGAATTATTGCTACTGTGTAAACTTAAGATCTGTTGAAATGTTCCTGTTTTCTTTCAAAAAAAAATTAATATATGATATTTGCGAAATGAGATCGACTTGTTTTACTTGTTTTCTAAATCTTGTTCAAGTTTGGGAGGAATGTTGCTACAGAGTTTAGTGCTCACCCCCCCTATAAACTATATTTTTCAGATTGTGGTCTAGAGTAGGAGTTCGGAGTTGAGGAGCCGATACATTGGAAGCTCCACTAGACGGGCTTGTGGATCCCGTGGTAGATGTTTAGGGTTATACTCTCCTAGGTGCTAGACTAGGAAATTTCTTTTGAGAATATGTAAAGACTAATCTTTTGTTATTCCGCTGCAAGTTTAAATGTGATTCTTTTGGGATGTAATTATCATAGTCGATCATATTCTTTTGGGATGTAATGATCATGGTTGGCCTATTCTTTTGGGAGAATATTGTAAATGTTATATTTGATGAATGAAATTTATTTAATGATGAATTTATTTAGCTGCTCTCATGATGTGAATGGTTTATAGATTGTAATGTCGTCTAAGGTGAGTTTTGGGACGTTACAAAGGTCCCACCATTCTAGCCTTCAAAGAAGTTTTAATGGAACAAACCAATGTCATTTCAAAATTTAACAAGCCTTATTCCAATCCCTATTCTGAAACCTATAATCTAGAATGGCAGAATCACCTGAATTTCAGTTGGAAAAGCACACAACCTGTAAGTCAGCCACCAAGTCCACCTTCACCAAAAAACCCAGACTCAGCAGCCATATCAGGCTTATCAACCCCTACACAAGAGAAATTTAGATGACACCATGAATCAATTCATTCAAAGTCAAATGAGTTTCAATACTCAGTCCAACCAAGCATTCAATGACTTCAAAGCTCAAACTTCACAAATTATTGAGAATATAAAGAGTTGTCTAGCCAAGTTGACCTAGTCTCTGAGCACAACAGAGAAGGGAAAATTCACATCTTAACCTAAACCTCCACAGGGTCAAACCCAGGCTAATGTCGTGTTTTCTAAACCTTCTCCGAGTTAGGTACAAGCAATTACCACACTGAAGAGTGAAAAGGTGATTGACAAAACCATTAAAGCCAAAAACTTAGAGCCCATAGCTGAGTCAATGCCTATAAATGAACCAATTGAACTTGAACCTTTGATTGAAAAGAAAACAGAGTTGTCAACTGAAAAAGAAAATTCAAGTCTTGTTCCCTTACCTTTTCGTCAAAGAGTCAAGAAACCTCAACTATTGAACAATCATGCTGAAATCTTTGAGTTGTTTAAACAAGTAAAGATTAACATCCCCCTGTTGGATGCAATCAAGCAAGTTTTATCTTATGCCAAGTTTTTGAGAGACCTCTACACAGTTAAGAGAAGGATCAATGTACATAAAAAAGTATTTTTGACTGAACAAGCTAGTGCTATCATTCAGCACAAGGCCCCTCTCAAGTACAAAGATCCTAGGAGTTCGACAATTTCATGCATAATCTGGAACTTTAGGATTAAGCAAACCCTGCTTGATCTTGGAGCCAATGTTAATTTGTTTTCATATTCTGTTTATGATAAGGTTTATTTCCCAATGGATTTTATTGTTTTTGATACACAACCAATCTTGCATGTCTCTACACAAATTCCTATCATCTTAGGGCCACCATTCCTAATTATATCAAATACATTGATCAATTATAGGAATGAAATCATGACAATTTAATTTGAAAATATGACATTGGAATTCAATGTGTTTGATATTGCTAAGTAGCCTAGAGAGGAAGAAGAATTGCATGGAGTAAATTGCATTGAGTCATTAACTCAAAATCTGTTTGAAAGTGCCTGTACAAAGAAAGTGTCAAATGCATTAGAGTTTGT
This sequence comes from Ilex paraguariensis, assembly GCA_963454935.2. Classification (NCBI taxonomy): domain Eukaryota; kingdom Viridiplantae; phylum Streptophyta; class Magnoliopsida; order Aquifoliales; family Aquifoliaceae; genus Ilex; species Ilex paraguariensis. Next base: position 87,828 of record CAUOFW020008724.1, read on the forward strand.
AAATAATGTTGAAACATGGGTTCCAAAATTTGAAGATTTATTGCCTTTTGGAACTTAGTTTGTTGAGTTTAGTGTTGTAGCCCCAAACTAGAGTTGAAACCTTTTTTTGTTGACTTGAAATATGTCTTCCTAGGAGAGGATGAAACTCATCCAGTAATAATATCTTCAAAATTTTTAGAAGTACAAGAAAAGCGATTAATCGAAGTTATAAAAAATAATCAAAGTACAATCGGTTGAACGATAGCAAATATAAAGAGAATAAGTCATCTTCTCCGTACTAATTGTATATACTTGGAAGAAGACACTAAACCTTCCCAACAGTCGCAAAGAATGTTAAATCCACATTTGAAGAAAATAGTCCGGATTGAAGTACTTAAACTATTAGACGTTGATATTATATATTATATATCTAATAATAAATGGGTTAGCCCTACACAGGTAGTACCTAAAAAGTCTGGTGTTACGGTAGTAAGAAACCAATAAAATGAATTAATTCCTATACGTATAGTCACTAGTTGGCATATGTGAATTGGTTATCGAAAATTAAATTCTCTGACTAGAAAAGATCATTTTTGTGACGCCCCTAAAATTGGGGGTCCTTTGTTAACTGTTGACCATCCGTCAACCCATGAAAATATCCATGATTGTCGCCCAATCCGACATTACGTCAATAGAATCTCTTTAATCGGGAATATACCACAATTTATCTTTATTTTATGTCCATTTATATCCTTGGAACCAAAGAATTCAAAGTCCAAAAGCACGACAAAACAAATTTAAAATTTCAAACTACCGGTAGGTTTTGTCCACTGGAGAAGTCCTATTGATAGGTTTTGTCTGATAAACCAAATTCTGCCTGTACGAGATCCTACTGGTAAGTCTTGCCCACTGGACCACGTTCTACCGATAGGTCCTGCCCATATTTGCCGGTTTCACCAGTTTTCAATTTCCAATCCATTTCAAACCCACCCAAACTCATATAACATATATTTGTACATCAAATACAGTTAAAACAAGTTATATTACAATCATTTTCAAAAGATTACATGTCCAAAACATGATTTTCACAATGTTTTACAAAAATATGGATTAAAGGCCACAAGTCGGCCTCTCTTCATCCTCAAGTCCCCGAATAAGAGCTATCCACCGGCATGTATCCCCCACCTGAAATGTTTTCCCGTATAAGGTGAGCTACGCTCAATAGAGTATCTCCTACAGAGGCTACTCTCCAACCTAAGTGCATATAAAATGTGCACATGCAACAATCTACAACCATTATCCATTCCAATCAACAACATGTAATTCAAGATGAAAATTCTACCATGTCATGTCATGATATGAGATGATACTCACTCATACACTTTAACCCGAGTCCTCACCGACTCCCACAATACAATGCAATGCACGTATTTATAAAACCAAATTATTATTGGATGTTACCCATCGAATGAGTACTTTATATAACAAAATCATGTGTCTTTATTGGGTATCGGATTTTGGAATCACACCGTTGGCTCTGTACGATATTACACTTTTCCAGAATTCCACCACAGAGGAGTGTATGAGCTAAGTAGCTGGGTTTTTCACCCGAGGGAGAATCTATCTCTTCTTGTTATACCCGATACAAGTTTTTCATGCAACATGCAACTCGGCCGGATCTTCAATCCAATCTTCCCGAGTCCACTTATCAAGCACCAAGAGAAGTGTTTGATTAAACCATGCACACATACCCACACTCATGCCTAATGCCCATGAATGAGATGCCAATTTTATGCCTAAAATACAATGAATGCCAAATGAGCAATTTAAACCGTATATCATCATATTCCATGGCAACTTATATCATATGCGTGTAATCACCAAAATCTATCACACCGTCAATATATCACTATGCATATATCAACAACAATATCACAAGCATGTTATACATTAGTCATGTCATAATAAACTTAATTCTCACATAGGAATTTAGCAAACACCTTTAAGGCACCAATCATGTTATCACACAAAATTGCTCACATAATAACAAGTTCAAAGAAATTATACAAGTAATTTCCCTATACCAAATTCAACTAGAAATTGGTCTAAACCATTTCTACACCCATTTCCACATTTCCATAACAATAGGCAATTTCTATACACCTAACCATTTCCTATGGACACCATTGGTTAGAAATAAATCAAAGTAGGAGGGAACCCTACCTCTTGAAGCATAAAATGAAGAGTAGAACCTTGAAGAATACCTCCCAAGCCCAAAACTCTTGATTTTCCCAAATCTCCTTTTTAGATCTTTGGTGAAATCCTTCGTTCTTGGTATGGGTGCGTAGCCCTCGTCGATATAATCAACTTTAACTCTTAGTTTGAGGGATTTCGATCGCCAGAACTCCGTAGATCGTAGAGGGAAGATAGAAATTTTCTTTTCTCTTTTCTCTCTTCTCTCTCTTTCTCTTCTAACGTGAGAATTCAGATGGAATAGGGAGAAAAATCAGATATTTCTCCTTATTTATACCCTTTAGTTGTGCGGTCCACGTCGCGCCGCACATTTCTTATTTCTAGGTCTGTTTTTGTCCCGAAATGTTTAATTTCATCCTAATTTAAGTTCAAATTATTTTTATTTGAAATTTTCTTCAATTATAAGAAATTTTATAAAATTTATTTTTGGGGATGTTAGTAAGGTCACCCGACACCCAGTTGTCTCGTAAAACATNTTTCATCCTAATTTAAGTTCAAATTATTTTTATTTGAAATTTTCTTCAATTATAAGGAATTTTATAAAATTTATTTTTGGGGATGTTAGTAAGGTCACCCGACACCCAGTTGTCTCGTAAAACATAAAAATTTTGACTATTTCAATATTTGACAAAAATTGTCTAGGTAACTCGATTTCGCGAAACAAATTTAACGGTGAAATCTATTGCATCATCCGAGCTCTATAGATATACGTATTTTAAATTCATATTATAGTGACAAATTACTGTTTTGACTTTTTTTGAAAAAAGTTCAAATGTACCCGGGTTTCACAATTTTTCCCTACCATTCTTGGACCAAGTTTTTGGAAGACTAGTTAGACATGCATATTATTATTTTTTGGATAGATATTTCGGCTACTATAACCAGATTAAAATAGCAATTGATGACAAAGAGAAAACTACTTTTACATGTCCTTTTGACACTTTTGCTTATAAAAGAATGTTATTTGGATTGTGTAATGCTCAAACCACTTTTCAACGTTGTATGTTAAGCATTTTTAGTGACATGGTGGAGCGATTTTTGAAAGTTTTTATGGCTGATTTTTCTGTATATGGTGATTCATTTGAATTGTATTTAGAAAATCTTGAAAAAAATTCTTACTCGATGTGAGGAAACAAAACTTGTTTTGAATTGAAAAAAATGTCATTTCATGGTCACACAGAGCATTGTTCTAGGACATGTAGTTTCTGTAGAAGGAATTGAAGTTGACAAGTCAAAGATTGATTTAATAGCCAATCTCTCTCCTAAGACGTAAAATATGTTCAATCTTTTCTTGGCCATACAAGATCCTATAAAAGATTCACTAAAAATTTTAGTTTGACATCTAGACCTATATGTAATCTTCTATGTCAGGATGTGCCATTTGATTGGAATGATGCATGTTAATCAGCATTTGATAAACTTTAAAGCATGCTTATTTTTGCACCAATTATGAAACCTCCTGATTGGTCTTTTCCTTTTGAATTAATGTGTAATGCTTGTGATTATGCAATAGGAGTTGTTTTAGTTCAAAGGAAAGATAAAAGACTCTATGTGATTTACTATGCAATCCTGAATGATGCGCAGATGAATTATTCTACCACTTTTTATTCTCTCTCTCTCTCTCTCTACCAACCCTCGAACCCAGGACCTAGTGGTTGGAATTTGTGGTTTACAACCACCAAGCTAGAAGGAAGGCCAGTAAATTATTCTACCACAAAAAAAGAATTGCTTGTTATAGTATTTGCTTTAGATAAATTTTGATCATATTTGGTTGGATCCTCAATTATTGTGTTTACTGATCATGTAGCCTTGAAATATTTGCTTACCAAAAAGGATGCTAAGCCATGTCTCATACGATAGATATTGTTGCATCAAGAATTTGATCTTATCATTAAAGACAAGAAAGGAGTTGGAAATGTAGTAACTGATCATCTATCAAGGTTGAATTATGATACAAAAAAAGAGTCAATACCAATCAAAGAAACTTTTCCTAATGAGCAATTGTTTGCAATCATAGAAGTACCATATTATGCAGATATAGTTAATTATTTTGCCACATGTACTATTCTTTTTCATTATACCTGGACCAACAAGAAGAAATTTTTAAGTGAGGGTATGCAATTTCTTTCGGGAAGATTCCTATGTGTTTAAGTGATGTAAGGATCAGATAATAAGACGTTGTGTACCCAACCACGAAATAGGTCAAGTTATTTGATTCTACCATTCTGAAGCATGTGGAGTGCATTTTTCTTCAAATAAAATTGCTGCTAAAATTTTGCAGTGTGGATTTTATTGGCCCACCCTTTTTAAAGTTGTACAAGTTTTTTGTCTAAATTGTAACAGGTGTCAAAAAATGGGGAATATTTCAAAAAGAAACTGATGCATTTGAACCCTATTTTGATTATTAAAATTTTTGATTGTTAGGGCATAGATTTTATGGGACCATTTCTCTCATCTGTTGGACATCTGTACATTTTGGTTGTCATTGATTATGTTTTCAAATGGGTGGAGGCAATTACTTGTCGAAGCAATAATCACTGCACAGTGATCGAGTTTTTAGAAGAAAACATTTTGTCTAGATTCAAATTTCCTCGAGCCATCATAAGTGAGGGGGGAGTACATTTTTGTAATAAGTATTTCAAAATTTTAATGAAAAAATATTTGTTTTTTCATAAAATTTATGCTCCTTATTATCTCCAAACAAGTGGACAAGCTAAATTGGCCAATAGAGAGATAAAATATATTTTAGAGAAAATACTCAATCTAGATCGCAAAGATTGGTCTTTAAGACTAACTGATGCGTTTTTGGCTTACTGAACTGCATACAAAACTATTTGAGAATATCTCCTTATCAGCTGGTTTATGGTAAACCATGTCACTTGCCTGTTGAATTGGAACATCGAGCATATTGATGCTGACAAAGTAAGTGCATCCCACAAACTTCAAATTAATGAATTGGGAGAACTGAGAAATGAAGTATATGAAAATGTAAAGATTGCCAAGTTCAGAATGAATATTTTTTATGATAAGAATATTGTGCGAAAGTCCTTTGTACCATCTCAAAAAAATCATACTATATAATTCAAGGCTCCGCCTATTTCCAATAAAATTAAGATCGAGATGGACATGTCCATACATTGTTAAACCAATTTTTGAATATGGGGCAATTGAAATTGAAAATCCATTAACATGAAATGTTTTAAAAGTGAATGGTCAAAGGCTTAAGCCATATCATTATGGATTTGTTCAAAATGTGGATTCCATTCAATTGATGGAACCAAAATATGTGTCTTGAGAAATATTATTAATGTTTAATTATAAATAGTACTACTAACTGTTTGTTGTTTGTTTTACAGATTAGGGTTTTGCACTATGGATTAGTCTCGCCTCCAGATCTTATTAGCAATTGCCTATAATTTTACTTCATAATGTTATACATTGATGACAATGATAAATTTAGGTTGGGGGGAGGGAACAGTCCATATTCGTCTTTGTGACCGGTAGACATTAAAGAATCGGATAGTGAGTCTATACTAAATTGTTTTCTAAATTTTTTTAAAAATTTTTCAAAAATGGATGAAAATTTTTTTTTGCTTAGTTTGGGTATGTTTCACATTTTTCCCAAAGATATACACTCTTTGATCATAGCAAAAGCAAAGGTTGTAAGAAAGTCAGAAATTTTTGGTAGTAAAGCAAAACCTTTGTGTGGAAAAAGTTCATTTGCCAAACGCCAACGAGCAAATTGACTCGGTGGTGGTTGTGCAAAGTGCGGTCGATTAATGCATACAAGAAAATTTAATCAATGTGCCGAACCAATTTTAGGTCGAGCATTAGATCGTGTTGACTGGATTAAGTATGGGGCAAAGTAAGGATTACCCTGAAACACTATCCTATTCCAGTTCAACGCTCTCAAGATATGTGCAATGAGAAATTTATCATTTTACTAATGTTCTCAATTTAGAATATTCTTATTAGAACTAATTATGATCAAAGTTGTATAATCTTAGGGTGTGTATGAATGTATATAAGTAGAGTTTGATTTAATGTACTAATTTAGAATTTAAGTTTATTAGATAGTTAAATGTGCAAATTTTTTAATTTAAACTGATTATCTATAACTGCAGGTTGGAAACTGAAGTTGGAAACCAAGAGACGATCAAGGGCTAGCAGCTAGAACGCTTGAGAAAAAATTCAGAGGATGCTAAGCCACGTCCAGATGGTATTGGCCAGTATAAAACCCACATTTCGTGAAATAAAACAGTTCAACAGTACCTTCACAGTAGAAGTTCAAAAAACCAGTAGATTTCTCCACCTTCTTTCCTCAGATTCGCTTCACCCATAAGATTTTTTCAATTAAACATTTACCCATCATCTTTTACAGATTTCTACCGAACAAAAAACTTTGAAATTCTACATTGAGCAAGAAATTCAAGATTTCATGGATCCAAGAATAAGGACAAGAGCATCATCAGCTGAGTAAGGCGAGGAGCCTCTCCACCACCTGAAGTTGTACCACAACAAGAGGAACAATCCCAGGTACATAATCAATTTGACAATGCTTGAGAATATTAATCAACAAGTTTGGTATGATACTCATTTTTATTCTAAGCCTATTGTTGCTGAAAGACCTGTGATATATGAGGATTTTGAACAAATTAGGGTTAGGCAAACTCTAGCAACACGGGGTTGGCTTCATTATGTGAAATTGGTAGGTCTTGCCTATGAATGTCTAGTCCGGCAATTTTAAAGTAATGCACAAGAAACTGGGCCCAAGCAATTGCACGCATATGTTAGGGGAGTTGTATTTCAAGTTACACCCATTACCATTGCTAACTATTTAAACCCGATACCAATGCATCAAAATCCCCAATATCTCTATTCAACATTATCTGACATGAATACCATTGGGATTGAGTTTTCTAGGAATCCAGAGTACGTCTATGCTAAACCGAAAAAGTATATTAAGTAAGGGGACTTGACGGATAAATACAGAATCCTAAATTTGATAACTGTAAATAATTTGCTGCCTTAATCTCAAAAAAATAAAATCTACACTAATAGAGCTTATTTTTTGTATGATTTTGGAATAAGAGACACTATTGACTTGCCAATGCTGATAATGGATCAAATGGTGTTAACTGTTAAGACTAAGATGCCCTCACTCCCATTTGTTGGCTAGTATCTGAGTTATACAAAATGAAATGAGTGATTGCAAATCCGACATGGCCAATAGTGGAGCATTTGGCACCATTGGAAAAAACCTCACTGAAAAAGAGCCACGAGGGGCAGGCAGAAGAAGAACAACAAGCACCACTAGAACCACAAGCATACCCGTTCCCAAAAAGAAGTTGATTTTCAACCACTAGAGGAACCGTAGCAGCAAGAAGCGTAGCAACCCTATATTTCTGTTGATGCCCGGACTGACCATCAAATTTTATTAGGACTGGAGATTCGCATAACCTAGTTGGATCAAATGATGACCAGCTATGAAGAAAATCAAAATGAAATCCTAAGGCTACTTCGAAGGCAATACAATGGTGCCTCGTCAACCTATTAATCGAAGTTTCTGAAATTTCAATGCTCTTTCTACTTTTATAAAACTTTTTATTATGCACTTTATTTCAGTTGGATGTTTTGAACAGTTGTTTGATTTGGTTTTAGTTAATTTGGTTAATTGGTAATTTTGCTTAAATTTTGTCGTGTTAGGACACTTATTTCATATGATTCACAATAAGAATTATGTTATCATTCTAATGCTTTGCAAGTATAACCCTAACCAGATTACGCGAGATTTTCATGCATTGTGTGTACACTTTCTCTATATTTTCATAGAAACTCATCATCTTGAGCACATAATAATTTCTTATTTTGAAAACCTTTTGAAATAGCATGATCCTTTATAATGCTTACATATATAGTGGAGATGTAGAACCTGTGTACAGATTTTGAGTCAATCTTCCTTGGAGAGATTTTTCACATTTACTCAAGTAAGAATTTCAGTTCAGAGTAAAATTTCTTTGAATAATCTCATTATTATTATTGTGTTGATTAGCACTTTTCAATTGACATGTTAATATTCTCTTTTTAACCTTTATGAAAACTATACAGGTGCATGAATTTTGGAAAATAATCTTAGGCAATTTGTGATTTTATTTTGACCCTCAACCATTTCTTTTGCAAAACTATATCCCTAGTAAGCTGTGATTGAGCCTAAGTGAAAATTTCTTTTCTTAAACCCATCAGTTAACCAAGTCAATGAAAAATATTTATCCTACCCTTGCTATCTAATTTTCTTGCATTCCTAAAAAAGCCATTATATAGGAAGAAAGAAAAATGGTGACTACAATTCAAGAAAGAAAAGAAAAAGGAAGAAGAAAAGAATCTGTGAAAGAAACAAAAGAGAATAGAAAAAGAAAAGAAAGGAGGCAAAGAAAGAAAATAGTCAAGAAATTACAAATATGGGATTGAAAGGAGAAATGGGAAGTATAAGGTGTGAGAGTTTGGAAAAAAATTGAAAAGAGAGATGTGTGCCACACTAATCGAAAAGGATAGCTTTTTGAATACCTTTGACGTTATTTCTTTAAAACAAATACCCTTAGCCATGTTATAACCCTAATAAAGTCCTTTCTAGAAATCATGCATATGTATTATTTTCATCCATTCATTAAAAAGAGAGAGTGTTGATAATGTGGTTTGATACAATATTAATATTCCTTCATGAGATTATGCCAATTTCCAATTTTATCCAAATATCATCCTTTTGGAATATTACATGTGCTATTACTTTGCTTTGATTACATTATTCATATCACATGTAATTTTTGATTGAGAGTCACTAAAACTTGAGTGTATTCTTTGTTGAGTAATTTAAAGGAAAGGAATGACATTGAGGCTAATTCTTGTACAACAAAGTAAAGGATTTCGATATTTCTTAAGTGTTTTTGAAATAAAGAAATCCTTGCGCACACACAAAATTTTTTCTTAAAATAAGTAGAAAAGTGTTGCAATTAATTTATGTTACTCTTATAGTAATACTGGGAAGAGGAAGATCCTAGTAACATAATAAAATGACGATTTAATTATATCTATGAAAAATATGAATTAGGTAATCTTAACCTTTGAAGTTTGTAATTATCTTTACTAAAAACCTTTACGAGACAAAACTTGTCCACTAGAGATCACCTAGATGTTCAACGGCTTATTACATAAGCTAAATGCAATCGTGAAGTCAATGAAAGTGATTTTGTNATCCCTAGTAAGCTGTGATTGAGCCTAAGTGAAAATTTCTTTTCTTAAACCCATCAGTTAACCAAGTCAATGAAAAATATTTATCCTACCCTTGCTATCTAATTTTCTTGCATTCCTAAAAAAGCCATTATATAGGAAGAAAGAAAAATGGTGACTACAATTCAAGAAAGAAAAGAAAAAGGAAGAAGAAAAGAATCTGTGAAAGAAACAAAAGAGAATAGAAAAAGAAAAGAAAGGAGGCAAAGAAAGAAAATAGTCAAGAAATTACAAATATGGGATTGAAAGGAGAAATGGGAAGTATAAGGTGTGAGAGTTTGGAAAAAAATTGAAAAGAGAGATGTGTGCCACACTAATCGAAAAGGATAGCTTTTTGAATACCTTTGACGTTATTTCTTTAAAACAAATACCCTTAGCCATGTTATAACCCTAATAAAGTCCTTTCTAGAAATCATGCATATGTATTATTTTCATCCATTCATTAAAAAGAGAGAGTGTTGATAATGTGGTTTGATACAATATTAATATTCCTTCATGAGATTATGCCAATTTCCAATTTTATCCAAATATCATCCTTTTGGAATATTACATGTGCTATTACTTTGCTTTGATTACATTATTCATATCACATGTAATTTTTGATTGAGAGTCACTAAAACTTGAGTGTATTCTTTGTTGAGTAATTTAAAGGAAAGGAATGACATTGAGGCTAATTCTTGTACAACAAAGTAAAGGATTTCGATATTTCTTAAGTGTTTTTGAAATAAAGAAATCCTTGCGCACACACAAAATTTTTTCTTAAAATAAGTAGAAAAGTGTTGCAATTAATTTATGTTACTCTTATAGTAATACTGGGAAGAGGAAGATCCTAGTAACATAATAAAATGACGATTTAATTATATCTATGAAAAATATGAATTAGGTAATCTTAACCTTTGAAGTTTGTAATTATCTTTACTAAAAACCTTTACGAGACAAAACTTGTCCACTAGAGATCACCTAGATGTTCAACGGCTTATTACATAAGCTAAATGCAATCGTGAAGTCAATGAAAGTGATTTTGTTTTATTACTAGGGACTAGTAATGTTTGGTTGGGGGGTGTGATTAACCCTAAAAAATGAGAAATTGAATTAGGGTTTAGGGTTAACAATATGTGTTAAATGAATTAAAATGATTGATTTATAAAGTGTTATGGTTAATGTGTAATTCATTTATTTTGTAGGGTTTCAAGGATAATTACAGAAGTTTAAGAGGATAAAAGTGCAGAGGGTAAATTAAGGTAGGGAGGCAAGTGTAATTAAGGATTCAACAAGGGGGCTACCAAGCTAGGAAAACTAGAGGATCTCCACTGTCCAGATAGTGGTGGTGTCATCCAGATGGTACTCCAACCGCCTTTCTCATCCCTGTTCTCCTATTGGTCCATTTAAGCAACAAACTCACTTGATTAGCCAGCTTGGTGTCTGCTGCCTCTTTCCCCCTTCTGATACCTATAAATAGCCCTATTCAGTTCAATTTCAGAGATTTCAGTTCAGTCCAGAGAATGAGAGAAAATAAGGAAGGAAGAAAGAAAGAGAGATTTGATAGAGAGTTTTACTATTAGAAAGAGAGACTTTAGAAAGAGTTTTACTATTAGAAATAGCGCAGCCTTGCCCTAATCACTTTTCAGCCAGAATTTTCTTACTTCTACATTTCTATCTATCCTTTCTACTTGGAGGGTTGAACACCTCTCACTTTTGTGCCCTAGCTGGTAATAAGAGTGGTAGTGTGACGTCCCTAAAAATAGGGATCATTTATTAACCGTTGACCATCTGTCAACCTGTGAAAATACCCATAATAGTCGTACAACTAGGCGACACGTCAATAACTTTTCCTTAACTGGAATTATAACCCACATGTTTAAATCGTGTGTGTTTTACCATTTGGCCCAACCAAGGTCCAATATTCTACAATTTATGCTCATTTGATGTCCATTTATACCCTTGGAACCAAAGAACACATAGCCCAAACGCATGGTAATGCATTCTTCAAATTTCAGATTTTTGGAAAAACTACCGGTAGGTTTTGTTCACTGAAAAAGTTCTACCTGTAACCTACCTGTAATCTACTGGTAGGTTTTTGTCATTCTACTAGTAGGTTTTGCCCAGAATTGTCTATTTCACCTATTTTTCATTTCTAATTCATTCCAAACCTTCCCGCAAGCATCCCAAACATGTAAACTATAGTTTTTCACATAAGACTTGATACATACAAGTTCTATTACAAACGATTTCATATATCTACGTGCCAAAATATATTTTTTCTCAAAAGTTTTACAAAATTCAAGGTTAAAGACCATAAGTCGGCCTCTCTTCATCCTCGAGGCCTTGGATGTGAGCCATCCATCAGCATATCTCTCGTATCTGAAATATTTTTCCGTATAGGGTGAGCCACGCCCAGTAGAGTATTTCCTACCGAGGCTACTCCCCAACCTAAGTGCATATGAATGTTCATGCAACATTTTACACCAACAACATCCCAACCAAGAATATATTATTCAATGTTGAAATCTTAGCAAATCATGCTATGAAATGAGATAAGACTCATTCATGTCCTTTACCCCGAGCCCTCCCGGCTCCCTCAACACAATGGTATGCCAATGTATGAAAAATCTATCATTGATGAATTACATCCAATGATCATTTTAAAATAAAGTCATGTGGTTATAAAACCAAGTCATTATTGGATGTTACACATCGAATGACTATTTTATAAAACAAAATCATGTGTCCTTGTTGGATAGTGGACTTTTGGTGTCTTACCGCCAGCTCCGCAAATCGATACACTTTTTTGGACTTGCATCGTAGGAAGTGTATAAAACCAGTAGCCGGGTCTTGCACCCGATGGAGAGTCTAGCCCTACTTGCTATATCCGACACAAGTTTTTCATGCAAACGTGCGACTCTGTTGAGCCTTAGTCCAACGATACCAACACATGTACGCATGCCTACACCCATGGTGATGCCCATGAATGCGATGTTCCTATGCAAATGCAATGTAATGCACCATTGCAAGACTATCATCATGTTCAATATGTAATGAATGTCATATGAACTATTTTCAACACATACTATGGATCATTANATACATACAAGTTCTATTACAAACGATTTCATATATCTACGTGCCAAAATATATTTTTTCTCAAAAGTTTTACAAAATTCAAGGTTAAAGACCATAAGTCGGCCTCTCTTCATCCTCGAGGCCTTGGATGTGAGCCATCCATCAGCATATCTCTCGTATCTGAAATATTTTTCCGTATAGGGTGAGCCACGCCCAGTAGAGTATTTCCTACCGAGGCTACTCCCCAACCTAAGTGCATATGAATGTTCATGCAACATTTTACACCAACAACATCCCAACCAAGAATATATTATTCAATGTTGAAATCTTAGCAAATCATGCTATGAAATGAGATAAGATTCATTCATGTCCTTTACCCCGAGCCCTCCCGGCTCCCTCAACACAATGGTATGCCAATGTATGAAAAATCTATCATTGATGAATTACATCCAATGATCATTTTAAAATAAAGTCATGTGGTTATAAAACCAAGTCATTATTGGATGTTACACATCGAATGACTATTTTATAAAACAAAATCATGTGTCCTTGTTGGATAGTGGACTTTTGGTGTCTTACCGCCAGCTCCGCAAATCGATACACTTTTTTGGACTTGCATCGTAGGAAGTGTATAAAACCAGTAGCCGGGTCTTGCACCCGATGGAGAGTCTAGCCCTACTTGCTATATCCGACACAAGTTTTTCATGCAAACATGCGACTCTGTTGAGCCTTAGTCCAACGATACCAACACATGTACGCATGCCCACACCCATGGTGATGCCCATGAATGCGATGTTCCTATGCAAATGCAATGTAATGCACCATTGCAAGACTATCATCATGTTCAATATGTAATGAATGTCATATGAACTATTTTCAACACATACTATGGATCATTACATTCTATGCATAAAATGTCCATAATCTACAAATTTGCCAATATATCTTAAGCATATATCGACACTTCATTCAACACAATTTCCAAGCCTGTTATCACATAATCATGCACTTAACACTCTAAACTCATCAAGGCAATAATTTACACATATAACATGCCCATAAATCACATATCAATTCCAAGTTAGGAATTCATTTTAAACCATTTCTAATATTCATTTCATCAATTTCACCAACATAGGTAAATGATATATGTTTCTATCAACATACCCATTTTATATAACCACCATAGGTTGTAGAATAAACCTAAGTAGGAAGAAACCCTACCTCTTGAAGTGTAACCCACTTGGTAGAAACCTTTAAGAGTCCCAATTTCACCCAAAACCCTTGATTTCTCAAAGCTCGATTTTGAAACTTCGGTGAAATCCGTCATTTTTGGTGTGGTCGCGTAGCCCTCGATGAGAAGAACGACTTTTGTTCTTAGCCCGAGCAGATTTGAGCACTAGAATCTTGTAGATCGTAGAGAGAAGGTAGAGTTTTTCCTAACTTTCCCTCTCTTTCTCTTAACGTTGAAGACCGGCTGAAGAATGGGAAAAAAAATCAAAATTTCCCCCTTATTTATAGTCTTAGAATACTTGGCCCACAAATGCACCACACGACCTCTTTTTCCCAGGTCCATTTTCGTCCTGAAACGATTAAATTTCATCCCGGTTCAAGTTCAAAATAATTTTATTTTAATTTGCCTTCAATTATTTTCTAACTTTTAAATAAAAATGAGATTTGATAAAATTTGAGATTTTTACGAGAAAATGAGATTTGATAAAAATGAGATTTTTACTCAATCGTCTCGTAAAACGTGAAAAATATGACTATCTCAGAATTTGATAAAATTTGATGGAATAACTAGATTTCACGAGAAGAATCCAATGGTGAGGTCCGTTTCATCATCCAAGTTCTAGAAAATTTCAGGTTTACAACCCGTATTGTAGTGACAATTTACCATTTTGCCCTTTTTCATAAAAAGTTTAAATTTACCCGGGTTTTTACAGGTAGTGTTTCAACTATTCCTCGGGAAAGGACTTGTTTGTATTTTCTATTTTGTTGTAATAGGATTATCTCATCTTTCTTGCTCATCAATAGCAATGAAGCATGAGTAGTCCATTTATACTCTTTGATGAAGGATGAATGCATCTGTAATATTGTCTAAAATTATGAAAATGCCGATGTTTTATTTATGCGATAATGTTTATACCTTCCTTAATTGATGGATGGTTATTATTACTATATGATCATGGTTATGAACACCGAGCAAAGTTTATTGCTATATACCATTATATCTATAAATTATTACGTACTTCATTTATGATTCAATAACGCATACAGATGGATTTTATGAAACAGTCAAGAGATTGGTTATAAACGGATTAAATCTCGTTATAGTCAATGATTTTGATTCAATGCATAAATCGAAACTCCATCTTCATTAAATCATCAACCTACTGGTCAAATAGTTAGATAAAACCTTTTGAATGATTCACCTTTGGGTTTATTAGGGTTATGTGGTTGTTGCATAGTACATAGATCTTTCAGCTAACCTAATCAGTTGTTGTGATATGGTTCAGTTACACATCAAACCTACCGGTTAACATTCCAGTGAAATGGAAGTTAATTGTTGTAAGGTGACATTTTCATAAATAAACAATATAATGCATGCTGGATCCCCGAACTGAAGAGTATCTTTTATCATTGTTATTCAAAGTTTAGTTAAGTGTTTATTTGATAATTCTAAGTTCACACCACAAGCTATTTCATTGCACACAACACACACTTTTATGCATGACAATCTTACCTTTTCTATTTTGATTCCAACAGTACACTTCCTATGGGTTTGACCTTGAACTTAAACCGAGAAATATTGTAATTTGACCACTTATACTTGGGTGTATGAGTTAAATCAGGTCAATTAGCGAGTCCACAACGAGTGATGACTTCTCTTCTCAAGATGTTCAATAGAATTTTGCAACCTTTGTAGGTCCATTCTCCTCTCCCCCTAGAGAAACTTCAATGAGTGAAGTTGAGGCAATGAGGGTAGAAGATAAAAATCCCCATATGTATGGAGGATGAAATTGTTTTGAGGATATACTCAATATATATGACCAATTGTATGTATAATTTCTCAAACAATAAGAGGTGTTTTCCATGAGTTGTCTAGTTAGCTCAAGTGAAGANGGAAAAAAAATCAAAATTTCCCCCTTATTTATAGTCTTAGAATACTTGGCCCACAAATGCACCACACGACCTCTTTTTCCCAGGTCCATTTTCGTCCTTAAACGATTAAATTTCATCCCGGTTCAAGTTCAAAATAATTTTATTTTAATTTGCCTTCAATTATTTTCTAACTTTTAAATAAAAATGAGATTTGATAAAATTTGAGATTTTTACGAGAAAATGAGATTTGATAAAAATGAGATTTTTACTCAATCGTCTCGTAAAACGTGAAAAATATGACTATCTCAGAATTTGATAAAATTTGATGGAATAACTAGATTTCACGAGAAGAATCCAATGGTGAGGTCCGTTTCATCATCCAAGTTCTAGAAAACTTCAGGTTTACAACCCGTATTGTAGTGACAATTTACCATTTTGCCCTTTTTCATAAAAAGTTTAAATTTACCCGGGTTTTTACAGGTAGTGTTTCAACTATTCCTCGGGAAAGGACTTGTTTGTATTTTCTATTTTGTTGTAATAGGATTATCTCATCTTTCTTGCTCATCAATAGCAATGAAGCATGAGTAGTCCATTTATACTCTTTGATGAAGGATGAATGCATCTGTAATATTGTCTAAAATTATGAAAATGCCGATGTTTTATTTATGCGATAATGGTTATACCTTCCTTAATTGATGGATGGTTATTATTACTATATGATCATGGTTATGAACACCGAGCAAAGTTTATTGCTATATACCATTATATCTATAAATTATTACGTACTTCATTTATGATTCAATAACGCATACAGATGGATTTTATGAAACAGTCAAGAGATTGGTTATAAACGGATTAAATCTCGTTATAGTCAATGATTTTGATTCAATGCATAAATCGAAACTCCATCTTCATTAAATCATCAACCTACTGGTCAAATAGTTAGATAAAACCTTTTGAATGATTCGCCTTTGGGTTTATTAGGGTTATGTGGTTGTTGCATAGTACATAGATCTTTCAGCTAACCTAATCAGTTGTTGTGATATGGTTCAGTTACACATCAAACCTACCGGTTAACATTCCAGTGAAATGGAAGTTAATTGTTGTAAGGTGACATTTTCATAAATAAACAATATAATGCATGCTGGATCCCCGAACTGAAGAGTATCTTTTATCATTGTTATTCAAAGTTTAGTTAAGTGTTTATTTGATAATTCTAAGTTCACACCACAAGCTATTTCATTGCACACAACACACACTTTTATGCATGACAATCTTACCTTTTCTATTTTGATTCCAACAGTACACTTCCTATGGGTTTGACCTTGAACTTAAACCGAGAAATATTGTAATTTGACCACTTATACTTGGGTGTATGAGTTAAATCAGGTCAATTAGCGAGTCCACAACGAGTGATGACTTCTCTTCTCAAGATGTTCAATAGAATTTTGCAACCTTTGTAGGTCCATTCTCCTCTCCCCCTAGAGAAACTTCAATGAGTGAAGTTGAGGCAATGAGGGTAGAAGATAAAAATCCCCATATGTATGGAGGATGAAATTGTTTTGAGGATATACTCAATATATATGACCAATTGTATGTATAATTTCTCAAACAATAAGAGGTGTTTTCCATGAGTTGTCTAGTTAGCTCAAGTGAAGAAGATATAAAAGCACTTAATATAGACTTGGTGAAATCCAAGGCCAAAAAATGTGGGCTAAAGGAAGAGAAGAAGTCTCTCATCGATTGAGTGTGCTTCCTTGAGAGAGAGTGTCATTAGCTTGTAAAATCTAAGAAGTATATTGAGTCAAAATGTGCTCAACTTGATAAAGATGTTCATGATTCAAATGAGCTCTCTAAAAGACTTCTCTTAAGTAATGAAAAGTTTGATAGGATGTTATCTATGGGAAAAAGTGTGGGTGGAAAGCATGGTCTAAGCTACACACATAAACACACCACCAACACTTCTTCCAAGACCGAGTTTGTGAAGGGTAACACCAACTCATCACCCCCACAATAAAGCACAAGTCTTAAAAAGACTACAAATTATAAGGGTGGGCACTCAAAGAAGAATTTTATTAAGGAGAGCTAAACTAACCATGATATATGTTATACTTGTGAAGAACATGGTCATCATATTAGACATTGCATGAAAAATAGGAATGTCTTAAATAAGAAGTTTTTGCATCTAGCCAACTAATCCAAAGCTTTAAGCCATCAAGTCATAAAATTTTCTAAGCTTTTGGAAAGGTCTAGTGAGTCCAAGCATATCCATACCTCATCATCAAATGGACAATATGCTAGAATGTCCAAAGCTCCTTCTAACCCTAAGGTCAAGGTTGATCTACAAACTTTCGAGAAGAAGAGAGCTAGTCCTCTACCCATTCCCAAACCTAACTTGGGTTTTAAGAAGGGAAAAAAATTGAGTGACTAAGGAGTGTCTTGAGAAACTCATCATCTCAACAAACTTGGAGGCCCCAAGTGCTTCTAACAAGGTCATGACTTCTAAGAAATAGGAGAAGATAGGTGCTCATTAATGTATTGCATCAAACACCCTAGGGTCATACATTGTATATATTTTTCTTTGTTTATTTTGATTTTTTTTACATGAAAAATAAAAAAAAAAGTACAAATTTAAAAAACCCAAAAACAATAAAAAATAAAAAATATTTTAAATGTCAAGTTTGACATTCATTTTTAGAATTTATGGTAATTTCTTTATTTGTTTTTGTTTATGCATATTTTTATTTGTATAATTGAAAAATACAAAAATATTAGAAAACAAAAGGCAAAAAAAATGTTTGTTTTTCTTTATTATGATCAACGTAATTCACACTTTGGTTTACTTCATAATGATTCTATCCTTAAATAAAAGTTAAAATGTGCATTGCCATAAGTCATATTAGGGAATAGAGAACTTAGTGGAATAAATCTTGGTGCTTGACTTATTAGCCAAAGTCTCTTTCACTCTAGCATGCTAGGATAGTGTTTACCTTTGAAAAATTCAAAACCAAGTGCTTGCCTAACGTTCACCTTCATACTTAGGAGTCATATTAGTTTGAACTATTGATAATCTTAAGTGACTCTAAGTGTTGGTGATAGGTGAACACATGACTAAAGGTTAGTTAAACTCCAATCCCTTAAAAGATGTTGAAGGCCAATTGTGTGAAAAGAGTCCAATGTGATCAAAATTTTAAAAGTGAGGCATAAATAAATGGCTAAAAATAATTACACTTGAAATGTTGAGAGTACTTATGCTTAATTCCATTTATCATTTGTAACCCTCATAGAGATCATACTAATCATGATTAGAAGCATATTGTTAAAGTATGGAATTCACAATCGTGTTAATTGAAGCAATATAGAAGAAGGGTTAAAAGAAATGGTGAGTTTTCTAAAAAGAAAAATTATTAGGACACTCACTAACCATTATGATTTTATGTTAAGCTTATTAATGATTTAAATTAAGTGGAATCCTAATTGTGTCAGAGTTTGGTTTCACACATGTTACACTTGAATTAGTCCAAGTTGAACAAAATTTGAACATGTGTGAGTGAAATTGAACGAAGTGAGGAAAATTCCTCTAGGATACATGAAATTGATTTATGTATTTGTCAATATGACTTAGATTAACGTAATGAGATGAAATTTGGATGGAGTTATTATAATGCGACCATATGCAATTTTCATGATATTTGACATTGAGCATTTAGTGTTTAATTAAAAATTGTCTTACATTTAGATCCAAATTCGTCCATACATGTGCATGTAGTTGTATATAGGTTATACAAATGCTCAAGCATATAGTTTAATGATCAAGTGAGTCAATTGGAAGTAGACTGGAAAGCATAATGGACCAGATAGAACTCTACTCCAAGGGTTGCTTAAGCGGTCTTCGACCTTCCTCCAGTAGTCTGCTTCGGGAATCGCTCCAGTGAGCTTAAAATTCTGGTATCAACAGGAATCACTCTTTTCTTTTACTTCCAAACATGAGCCCATTGATTCATCATCACAAGTATCTACTTTTTCTTTATTACTTATGATGAATTACATTAATTTTGAGCTATTAATTAGATTATGCCTTGATTGGTTGTGTTTGGAGAATTTTTCAGGTAAAACGGGGAAAATTGATCAAAGTGATTGGAAAATTGCCCAGACAATTGAAGATTACAAGAAAATCAAGGGAATCAAAGTATGTTTAACAAAGAAATCAACGGTCAACCTTGGGAGAAATAGGATCGAGTTCTGGATAGATAGGTGCATCCAGACGCAACTTCCTTGTTCGGATGCAATGATTGAAATGAGAATGCTCTTGAAATCTAAAAGGATGTTTTGGAATTAATGATACGGGAAACTTCTGTCCGGACGTAGTGAGACTGTCTAGGAGCGGCTAATAAAAATGTCAATTCTAAAGGTTTCGTACTCTTCTAACATACGAGTATGAGTAGACCATATTTTGATGATACAGTGTACTACTGTTAGAACGCAACTATCCGTTTGGACTCGAGAATTGACCAAGTCAATGGACTAGAATTTTGAAGACTTCCATCCATATGCCCTATTGGGAGGTGCGTTGTTAAGCCCTGACCTAGTAGAGTTCTTTAGTGAGTTTTGTTCTGGATTTTTTTGATTATTTTATTTTAATTGATTTTGTATAAATACAAGAGAGGCAGTCTTAGGGTTATCACTTCCTTAGACCTCTTTTTCTCAGTTTATTGTGAAGAACCAACTCGGGGCCAGTGAGTAATTCCCTCTTCATTCCTTATTTAGGGTGATGAGTGCATAATATTGCATATTTAATAGCTTGATTACATTCATTTTAGTTTTCTTTTGCAATGATTTTATTTGAATTTAGTTTAATTTGGAGGTTAACGGAGAAATGTGTGGTTGCAAGTGATCAGGGTGTAAATACAAGGCTTTATCACTATGCAATATTTTGTGGACAAAGGGTGAAGAAAGGAATACAAGAGATGAAGGCTCCGGAGCGTAGAAATGCAAAAATCAAGGAAAGGAAGGAGGTACTAGTACATATGAAGCTAAGTACCAGTACATGAGCCTACTAGAAGCTAAGTATCGGTATCTGAGCCTACTTGAAATTGGAGAATGAAGGAGGTACCGGTACCTAGAAGCATAAGTACCAGTACTTGAGCCCACTAGAAGCGGGGTGTAGGTACCATCATCACTTGGTACTGGTATCTAAGCCTAGACTTCCCTGAATTTTGCTTACGACATTCTCATCAGCCAAAAGGGTACTCCTAGGAACGTTTAAGCCATATTTATGGCATTATTAGCACTCCACCATAACCCCCTAACCACTATATTCAACTTTCAAGCAAAGAATGAGTGAAGGGAGAGAGAAACAACAAAAGGAGAGGGGGAGTGGTTAATAGGACAATGAGGCAATGCTTTTCTTGATTTGGGAAGAAAACTTGGAGAACCTCTCTCCAATTAAGGATTCTTAGCACTTTCTAGAGAAAGGGATCATTATTCACGGGATTATGCAACGAAAACAGAGGAACATTCTAGCTTTTAGAGAGAGAAACTCAAGGAAGAAGAAAAAAGGAGTTTTAGAGAGAGAAAGTTGGGGTTTTTATAATTTCTTGCTCATTTTTGTTCTAGTAAGTTTCTAAAGCTTTTAATCTTCATTTCTAAACTTGGGACAACTTCCATTGTTAATTATGAATGCATTTTGTTAGAGTTTTACCGTGACATCGATTTTGGGGAAACTCCATTTTCAACTAATTGAGCATTTGAACTTTAACTTCAATATTTTTTAGATTTGATCAAAGTTTTAAGTTTTTTTTTACCTTTTTATTTAGCTAGTTTAAGTTAGTGTTTGTTTCCTTTGCAATTTTTTTTCATTTTCCTTAGTATTTTCGTTTCATCTATGTCTAGCTAAATCATTTGTTGGCAGAATCCAAGGAAGGATTTCCATCTGGGTATGGAAAAATTAATAAACACATTGAATTGTAGTGTAGTGTGTTGAATTTGACTAGATAGATTGCGACATATAAGTTTTTACACATTTGATGCATCATAGACTTGTCACGGGTATCGTCCCTTCAAGCATATACGAATTAATCTTCTTACGAATCAATTTAACACCAATACAATCACTTGGTAATTCTTGATTTCTAACTCCTATCTTCTAAATAAACAAAAACATTTATGATTTCAATTGAGTTATAAGTAAGATTAATTAACCATACCCGGTAAAATGAATTTTGAGGATTATCCAACCCTTTTTTTATTTATAGAGTTTCAAGCCCCGAATCTCACGATTCACCAACAATTTTGAAGAACCAATTTTTAATTTTTTTTTAAACTCACTTTCGAAACACTTAGTCTTGACCTTCCCTGAGGAGACGACCTCAAAACTTTGTTCAAGTTAGTGCACAACACATAAGCCCTCCTGTAGACTAGTTAGACGTGACATGATAACGCAAATAGACTAGTTAGATGTGACCAAGGACCAAACATGAACATAGACGAAGATCCCTCAAACATGATGGGGATAATTTTGCAAATGTTGGTTCTAACAATCCAAGGAAGGAGAGAGTACAAAACCCTAGAGTACAGAACCCTTGAGTGCAAATTCCCTTTCCAAGAAATGAAGGAAATAATTTTCAGGTTGATCCCCCAACAAGGTCAATGAGATATTATCTCCAAACCACATGAAGCACCACCCCATCAATCATATTCTTAATTGTGCACATAGTTTTCTTATCAAACCTTTCATGTTACAACTGCTTCCTTAATTCCATGGCATTGAACAAGAAAAATCTTACGTATATATTAAGAAATTTGAGGAAATAGTTAGGACATTCATCTCTAATCATGCAATGGAAGACCTGACAAGCATGAAGTTATTCCACTTCTCTCTCAAAGGTAAAGCCAAAACTTGGTTGAATTCTTTGAAACCATGGACCATAAATTCTTGGGCCTAAATGTTGGCTGAATTTCTAAACAAGTTTTTTCCAGTGGCCAAGACCACTACTTTGGAAAAAAAAAATCAAAACTTTTCGAAGAAATCAAATGAGCAATTTTATCAATGTTGAGAAAGATATAAGGATTTATTGCACTCCATTCCAGATCATAGAGTTGAACCATGGCAAGTAGGTAGTTTCTTCTACAAAAGAATTACGTCATGTCATCAACAGTTCATTGACATGATGTGCAATGGATAATTCTTGAACAAGAACCCCAATAAAGCTCTAGTACTTTGATAATTTGGTAGAGAATGCCCAATCTTGGGATATTACTGATCTTGTCGTTGTACAAAGGTCATCTACAGACACTCAACCAAGTAGGGGTAGGCTACGTAACTTGCGTGATCAAGAGGACATGCATGCTAAAATTGAAAAGTTGTCTAGCAAGGTGGAAAAATTAAAGGTTAATAGGGTGCATGAAGTGTCAAATAGGCCGAAGAATTTTGCTCAATTTGTGAAAGTGTTGAGCACTCCATCTCAGAGTGTCCAAACATCCCGGCACTTAAGGCAGTGTATCATGAACAAGTGCATACATTTAATCAAACTAGGCAATCATATTCTCCACCTTCTAAGACATATAATCTAGGATGGAGCTCCCATCCAAATTTTAGTTGAAAGAATGACAATCCTACGCTTCATGGATCCACTTCATACCACCGCTTCATGGATCCACTTCATACCACCTCCTATCCCACAAAACAAAACCAATAATTTTATGGTCATGGTCCATCTTCTAGCTCCCAATATCAAAGGTCCAATCCACAATGATTTTCTAAAACCTACCTCAAAAAAGGTTCGATCAAAAAGGGCAACCCAATCCACCTATGTATCAACCTCCTCATAGGAGGAATTTGGAGGAAATCATGCAAAAATTCATCCAAATTCAAATTGCAACCAATAATCAAAACACCACAACCTTTAATGATATCTGGACACAGATTACCAAATTGACCAATGCCATGGGGTCTTTTCAACAAGAAAACAGAAAATCTCATGCATAACACCAAGAGAACCCCAAGGGTCAACATGTGATAGAGTTATCTGACGCCACTAAAGGAAATTTTGAGCAACTCAAGGCTATCACCACTCTTCAGAGTGGAGACAAAACTATTATATCTATGGTCTCACCAAATGTCCCTTTGAAAAATGAAAAAGAGACCAAGGGTGACTCCAGAGAGAGTGAACAACTTAAGTAGCCCAAGGTGGTTGATTTGACTGTGAATGATTGTCATATCCCTGCCTCCTGTACTCAACAGTTGAGGACACCTACTAAGATTGCTAATTATTCTGATATTTTTGAGATGTTTAAGTAGGTGAAGATTAATATTTCACTCCTTGATGCCATCAAGCAAATCCACTATTGTGCCATCACTCTTCAATTGGTGGATCATAGTGTAAGAACACCGAGGGGAGTAGTAGAGGATGTGTTGGTCCAAGTGAACAAATTTTACTTTCCTATTGATTTTATTGTGCTTGACACTCACTATGTAACTAACCCCACCACACAGATTCTTGTCATTCTAGGTAGAGCTCTTTTTGAAACCTCTAATGATGTGATTAATTGCNTGGTCCAAGTGAACAAATTTTACTTTCCTATTGATTTTATTGTGCTTGACACTCACCATGTAACTAACCCCACCACACAGATTCTTGTCATTCTAGGTAGAGCTCTTTTTGAAACCTCTAATGATGTGATGAATTACAGGAATGGTATAATGAAGCTAGCATTTGGGAATATGACAATGGATCTCAATGTGTTCAACTTGTGCAAGCAACCTGGGGACAATGAGGAAATTCATGAAGTCAACAGGATTGACACACTAGTGGAGCATCACATGGACCTATTATGCACAAGTTTGGGGAAGGATGAATTGACGAGGAGTTGGAACCAGAAACTATTCAAGGGTTGGGAAGTCAGACCCCGACATTCAAGAAGTTGCCTCCACAAGAGAAGAAGATCTTTTCGTCCACTGTACAACCACCAATTTTGGAGTTAAAGTCATTCCCATCTACACTCAAATATGCATTCTTGGGGGAGAACAAGATATTTCCAGTGGTGATAAGCTCTTTATTAGAGCCAAAGTAGGAAGAAAAAAGGAGCTATATGTTGGACTATTGCCAACATCAAAGGAATTAGCCCTCTTATTTGCACTCATAGAATATTCCTTTAAGAGGAAGCCAAGCCATCTTGACAACCACAAACGAGACTCAATCCAATCATGAAAGATGTGCTTAGAGATGAAGTGTTCAATCTACTTGAGGTGGGAATCATTTTTGCAATTGCCGACAGTAAGTGGGTCAATCCCACACAAGTAGTACCCAAAAATTCAAGAGTAATGGTGGTAGCCAATGAGGAGAATCAATTGATCCCAACTTAGATGGTCACCAGTTGAAGAGTTTGCATAGACTATCAAAAGCTCAACTTATGCACACACAAGGATTATTTTTTGCTACCCTTCCTTAATCAAGTGTTAAAAAGGGTAGCATGACATCTATTTTATTGCTTCCTGGGTGACTATTCTAGCTATAACCAAATTGAGATCGTACTGGAGGACCAAAAAAAGACTACATTCACTTGTCTACTGTCGAATGTCATTCCAGCTATGCAATGCCCCGGGGACCTTCCAAAGGTGTATGATGGGGATCTTCAGTGATATGGTGGAGAAGATTGTGGAAGTATTAATGGATGATTTCTCACTATTTGGAGACTCCTTTGAGGGATGCTTGGAAAATTTAGAGAAAGCATTGGATAGGTGCGAGTATAAGAACATGATGCTAAACTGGGAGAAGTGCCACTTTATGGTGACTCAAGGGATTGTGTTGGATCACATTGTGTTTGCAAAGGGGATACAAGCGTACAAGTATAAATTCGAATTAATTTTCAATTTTTCTACTCCCAAGATCGTCAAAGACATCAGTTCATTTCTTGGCCATGCAGGTTTTTATCGTCATTTCATTAAAGATTTTAGTGCATTGGCAAGACCCTTGACTAATTTGTTGGGAAAGGATGTCTTGTTTGTGTGGTCAAATGAATGTGAGGCATCTTTTCAAAAATTAGAAAGTATGTTAATTTTACCTCCAATTANGCAAGACCCTTGACTAATTTGTTGGGAAAGGATGTCTTGTTTGTGTGGTCAAATGATTGTGAGGCATCTTTTCAAAAATTAGAAAGTATGTTAATTTTACCTCCAATCATGCATAGATAACTTTCATTTGAGTTCATGTACGACGTGAGTGGTTACGTAGTTGGTGTAGTGGTAGGTCAAAGGCAAGACAACAAATCTTATGTCATATACTATGTTAGCAACACCTTAAATGAAGCTCAAATGA
This sequence comes from Ilex paraguariensis, assembly GCA_963454935.2. Taxonomy (NCBI): domain Eukaryota; kingdom Viridiplantae; phylum Streptophyta; class Magnoliopsida; order Aquifoliales; family Aquifoliaceae; genus Ilex; species Ilex paraguariensis. The sequence goes on from CAUOFW020008724.1 coordinate 113,825, forward strand.
ACTATACTACCACTAAAAAGGAGTTGCTAGCCATAGTGTTTGCTCTAGATAAATTCAGGTCGTACATTATTGGTTTGCCTATACAAGTCTATAATGAACACTTTGCTTTGAAGTATTTGTTCTCTAAGTATAATGCCAAGCTGAGACTCATTAGGTGGATCTTCCTCCTTTAATAATTTCATTTGATCATCAAAGACAAGAAATGAGTCAAGAATGTGGTGATGGACCATTTATCATGGCTTGTTGTCCAAGACATTGATGAGGACATCCATATTCCTGACTCTTTTCTAGATGAGCATTTATTTTTCATTCATTTAGTTTGTCCATGGTGTGATGACATCTATAATATTCTTGCCACAGGACAAATTCCCCCACATTGGAGCTCGGAGGACAAGATAAAAATTTATAGTGGAGGTGACGTACTTTTACTTCGACAATCCATAACTGTTTAAGTATTGCCCTAACCAAGTCATGAGAGGAGATGTGTACCAGACAATGAACATCGAGATGTCTTTTCCTTTTGCCATTCTAAAGCATGTGGCGGGCACTTTTCTTCTAAGAAAACTTCAGCTAAGATCTTACAATGTGGTTTTTACTAACCTGCATTATTTAAAGACTATGTTTCATATTGCAAACAATGTGATTGGTATTAAAGGCTAGGAAGTGTGACCCATAGGAACGTGATGCCCTTACCCCCATATTTGTCATAAAAATCTTTGATTGTTGGGTTATCGATTTCATGGATCCCTTTCCCGTGTCCTATGGCTACCTTTACATACTCCTTGAAGTAGACTACATATCTAAGTGGGTAGAGGCAATCCCTACTAGGACCAATGACCACCAATTTGTGGTGAAGTTCTTAAAAGAAAACATTTTGTCAAGGGTTGGGATGACTTAAGTCGTGATAAGTGATGGTGGTTTACATTTCTGCAATAGGTCATTTACTTCACTGATGCAAAAATATGGCATAACACATAAGGTGTCCACCGCATGTCACCCATAAATCAATGGCCAACCTGAGTTGACTAATAGGGAGATAAAGAACATACTCGAGAAGATGGTTAGCCCTAACCAAAAGAATTGATCACTTAGATTGACTAATGCCTTATGGGCTTATTGCACTGCTTGCAAAACCATTCTGGGTACGTCTCCCTATAGGTTAGTCTATGGCAAGACCTGTTACTTGCTAGTGGAGATGGAGCACAAGGCACATTAGGCAATAAAAACTTTGAATTTCAACCAAAGCCTAGCTGGGAGTCATAGGAAGTTGAAGATTAATGAGTTGGAAAACATTCACAGGGAAGGATATGAGAGCTATAGAATTTACAAAGAAAGGGCTAAAATTTTCCATGACAATTTTATTTTAAGGAAGACATTTGAACCTGACCACAAAGTGCTCTTGTGTATTTCCCACCTCTCCATTTTCCAAGGGAAATTTCATTGCCGATGGGATGGCCCCTTTATTGTCAAGGTGACCTATCCACGTGGAGTTGTGGACGTAGAAATTTCGGAGTATGGCAAGACATTCAAGGTCAATGGTCAAAGACTTAAGCCATTATTTAAGTGTTTTGAACTTGAGAAGGTTGAGGAGGAATTGGTTGATTTGGTATACCTAGATCTTGTTAAGGAGTAGTTTTTCAGTTAATGTTAGTGTACAGTTGTTATTTATTTTTTTATTTTACTAGTTAAATTGTTGGCTTACTTTCTTTTGTATATAGTATTTTCATTTGTTTTGTAGCTAGTAGTGTTTTTGTTAAAGCTCAGTCTGAGGTGTTTTCTTATTCTTCTTGTGTTTAATTCTCATTGCATATCTTTTTTGTTGCATTGAGAACAATGTTTAGTTCAAGTTGGGGGGGGGGGGGTGAGGTGCACTATTTGCATGTTACACCATTTTGTTGATAATACCATTTTATTGGTGATAAGTTGAAAATTTGATGAAATTTTAAAATTTTTTGAAATAAAAAAAAATAAAACATCCAATATTTAACTATATTTTTCCTCCTAATTGTTATGGGACCTGTGTTTGCTTGACCTAAAACTTGAATTTTTAACATATGAGTGCACAATAGAAGTTTATCCTATGCATAAGTATCACATCCATGTCTTCATTCAAACTCAACCAAAGTGATAGTTAATTGACTTGATTTGAAATGCATAGTAGTAATTTGTTGTGCATCTCTGATAAATGATCTTAGGCCTTATTTGATCCACTTTGAGCCTTAGCCTTTCCATTCTAAATATTTCCCTAGTCACCATGATTGAGCTGCAAATGAAAATTTTGTTTCTTTAACCACATGTTTGATCAAGCCATGTTTAATATGTTTACCCTACGTTGGTTATCCCAAGATTAACAATGCTTATATTGAAAGAAGGGAAGATGTGATGGTGGGAAGTAAAACAAAGGGATGATGTATGCATGAATTTCAAAAAAGATTCAAAAAAAGAAAAAAGAGAAAGGAAAGAAAAAGGGAATTGAAATGAAGGTGGATGGTGAAAAGAAGGGAAAAAAGGGTTGAAAAGAAAGAAAATGAAAAGATAAAGAAAAAGAAAAAGGGAATTGAAATGAAGGTGAATTGTGATTTGAATGTCATATTCTAGGGATGATCCACTTTTAAAATTTTTATTCCCTTCATTTCTCTTAACCTAAATAACCCTAGGGCCACATTATAACTAGAGTAAGTCATTTTTTATCTTGAGGATACATGAAAAAAGCATGTTCTAAGGGAAAAGAGAAGTCACCTACACTTTGTTAAATTACCCTAACATTCCATTCATGCGATTATGTCAAGGTCGCTTCAATTGTTGAACATGCACTTCAATTTTGGACTATATGTAAGCTTTATTTCATTTTGAATACAAGATTCTGCATGACGTATGAACATTGTGAGAAAGTCACTATAATCATAGAGTTATTCAGTCTGAGAGGAAACCCTTGGTGAGAATTGCATCAAAGCTAAATTTGGATAGCTAAAATGGAAGTGGAGGTTTTTGGGTAAATTGTTTGAATTGCATTCTTGTTTCACACACACACACAATTCCTGAAGGGAGATGTGTAGGTGAGTACTTTTGAATAGTATTTAAGTCTATGGTGTGACTCATGAGTAACTAGTTCGGGTGAATGCGAAAAAAATTGTTCAAGACACCCCACGGCTGGTTAGGATGATGAAATATGTTTTAAATATTAGAAGTGAAAAAAAGGGGGAATTAAAGAAAGAGAAGCTTGTTGGTAGTTTCACTATAAACCTTCACAAGACAAACTTGTCCGCTAGGGATCACATAGTGGTTTAAAAATGTAGTGAGTAGAGTAGGAAGGGATCATGAATACAATAGATCTTGTTTTGTGCTTTACTTTATGGTTTTCATTTTGTTAGACGTAGAATTCCATGACTTGTATTTTGAATTTGTCAAACTAAATCGCATTGTAATTTTATCTGTGAATTCGAGCAAAGTCAGACAGTTTTGATACAGATTTTTGAGCAGTTAAGTTAGCCAAGTATGTTGTTAGAGTTAGATTAGAGTCAAATAAGGTAGACAAATTGGATAGAAGTAAAGGGCACAACAAAAAAAAATTTTGTTGATTTTTGGTCAAGGTACTGGTACCTTATCAATTTGGTACTAGTACCTACTGGAAAGAACACTCAACTACTGATACCTTCTTAGCAAGGTACCGGTACCTCGTGTTCCAAAACTTTAAAATTGAGGGTTTAAAGGGTAAAATGACACTCTTTACTCTCTCTCTAGAACCTCTAAAACTTCCTCAAAACTCTTGGGTAACTCTCTAATCTCTCCATTTCATCGATCAACTCTCAGATTTTAGCGACCATGGAGTTGAAAGGTAAGAAAAATGCTCCCCACTTTGATTTGAGAATGGATTTTTCCATTTGTAATGTTTGGGTTGTTGGTGGTGCATACCAAGAGAATGACTTCCGCCAAGTGAAAACAAATGGGCACGGGTGTCAGTAGGAAGGCCAAGGATGTTGGCCCAAGTTCAAATGAGCCCATGAAGAAAAAGAAGAATGATCAATTGGAGGAAATTAGGGTTAGGAATGTGACTTGCGAGCGCCAAGTCAATAGGAATACTTTAGGGCCTAGGGAAGTTATGGTGAGAACCACTGAAAATCATGATCTACATTTTTTGTTTGATGAGGTGAAGGGGTATCTGCTTCCCTTGTGTCAGGACTTTTATTAGGCATTGGCAGTTATAGATGAAAATCTAGAAGTATTGAGAGCCACGATGAGGGGAANTCATGATCTACATTTTTTGTTTGATGAGGTGAAGGGGTATCTGCTTCCCTTGTGTCGGGACTTTTATTAGGCATTGGCAGTTATAGATGAAAATCTAGAAGTATTGAGAGCCACGATGAGGGGCAAGGTGATTGACATTACCCCAGCATCAATAGTTATGATCTTGAAGTGGACAAAATCGATTACCCCCACCCCCACTAAGCAAAAGAATGAGCTTCATGAGTACGCTTAGTTGATGTATAAAGACATCGCAGGGTTCAAAGGAAAAATCCATACCTACAGGCTCAAGCATAGTTATGGGTTCATGCATAAAATCCTACACTATAATGTTTTACGAAGGGGGTGGAAAAGAAGTTGGGGGTAGAGAAGATGGCTTTGTTGTACGAGTTCATGGTAGGATCTCGAATGGACAACGCAAAGATGACCTGGGATGTTATGAGAGATTACACCAAGGCCGCCAAGCCTAGGGCAAACATGCCTTATGCCCATTTAGTCTCCCAGATATTCTTTAGGGCCAAGGTGAACATGCTCTTGAGAGATGTGATGTCCCAACCTAAGTATGGCCTAATTGGTAAACAAAACAGTCAGAAAAGGAAGGTTATGACTTGGGCAACTGGGCACCTGGCAGAGAGGATTGAGTCACATGCATCCGCATCCACTCTGATGATGAATGTTCCCCAATGACTGACTAGGATTGAAGGTAAGTTGGAGGACATGGGGAAGGCCATGGTTGAGGACTGAGGGACTTTGGGGCTATTGAGACTGATGATGAAGAGATTCTACGAGTAGGCATTCTTAGGAGAGCCTCTACCTGTGGTAACTCTACCACTAACGCCACCAGTTATTTCTATTAAGGTTCCACTAGCCGCCATAATTGATATTCCACACCTATTCCTGGGGCTAGCATAACCTACTACTATCCCTTCTTTGTCTTTTGTGCTAGACGTTGAGGACTCTGGTCATGATGAGGAGGAAGAAGTTAGTGATGATGAATCTGGTGATGATAAGGGTGATGGTGACAAGGCATATGAGTAGATGAGAGAGGAAGAGGAAATGAATGAGTGCAAGCACAAGCAATGAAGGAGCCACTAGTGATTGCCCTTTCTTTTGTTTTGCAACTTTTTAGGAACTATAGGTTAGTAGAAGCAAGTTTAGGTTGTCAAACCTAGGTAGAAGAATCCTTAGGAGAATAGGCCATTTTGTGTTCTTCTTTGTAAAGAAAGACAATGCCTATGAATGAAAGAACAAAATTTTTTTGTGTTTAACTTTGCCCTGAATCCATTGGCTCAATTGCAATTTGATTTAATTGTTTTGAATAAGTTTATTTAATGATCGACATGTATGGAAGTTTTATTGTTGGTTTATATCTATCTTTTCGAATAAGATTTGCTAGGGACTAGCAAAACTCAAGTTGGGGGGTGTGATGAGTGCATAATATTGCATATTTAACGGCCTCATTACATTCATTTTAACTTGGTTTTGCAATGATTTACTTGAATTTAGTTTAATTTGGAGATTAATGGAGAAATGTGTGATTATAGGTGATTGGTGTGTAAATACAGGGTTTCATCACTATGTAATATTTTGTGGACAAAGGGTGAAGAAAGGAATACAAGAGATGAGGGCGCGAGAGCGTAGAAGTGCACAAATCAAAGAAAGGAAGGAGGTACCAATACCTATGAAGATAAGTACCGGTACCTGAGCCCACTGGAAGCTAAATATTGGTACCTGGGATTGGTATCTGAGCCTACTTGAAATAGGAGAATGAAGGAGGTACCGGTACCTGGAAGCATAAGTACCGGTACCTGAGTACACTAGAAGCAGGGTATTGTTACCTTTATCACTTTATACCGGTACCTAAGCCCAAACTTCCTTGAATTTTTCTCTCGACATTCTCATCAGCCATGAGGGTACTCCTAGGGGTGTCTAAGCTTTATTATGGCATTATTAACACTCCACCATGACCCCCTAACCCCTACATTCAGCTTTCAAGCAAGAATGAGTGAAGGGACAGAGAGGAAAGGGGGAATGGTTGGAAAGGAAAAAGAGGTCATGCTTTTGCTGATTTGGGAAGAAAAAATGGACAACCTCTCTCCAATTAAGGATTCTGATTACTTTCTAGACAAAGGGGAGCATTATTCACGGGATTATCAAGGAACATAGAAGGAAATTCTAGCTTTTAGAGAGAGAAGCTCAAGGAAAAAGAAAAATAGAGTTTTAGAGAGAGAAAGTTAGGTTTTTGTAATTTCTTGCTCATTTTTGTTCTAGTACGTTTCTAAATCTTGAAATCTTCATTTCTAAACTTGGGACAACTTCCATTTTCAATTATGAATGCATTTTGTTAGAGTTTCACCGTGACATTAGTTTCGGGGAAATTCCATTTTCAACTAATTGAACATTTGTCCTTTACCTCCTATATTTTTTAGATTTGATCGAAGCTTTAAGTTTGTTTACCTTTTTATTTGGCCAGCTTAAGTTAGTGTTTGTTTCCTTTGCGATGTTTTCCATTTTCCTTAGCATTTTCGTTCATCTATGGCCGGCTAAACTATTTGTTGGCGGAATCTAAGGAAGGATTTCCATCCGAATATGGGAAAATTATTTCTCACACACATTGACTTGTAGTGTAGAGTGTTGAATTTGACTAGGTTGATTGCAACGTATAAGTTTGTACAAATTTGGTGCACCGTAGACTTGTTACGGGACATGCTTATCGTCCCTTCAAACACATACAAATCAATCTTCCTACGAATCAATTTAACACCAATACACAAATTGGTAATTCTTGATTTATAACTCCTATCTTCTAATTGAACAAAAAAAATGTATGAGTTCAATTGAGTTATAAGTAGGATTGATTAACCATACTCGGTGGAATGAATTATCAAAATTAGCCAACCCTTTTTTTATTTATAGAGTTTCAAAACCCGAATCTCACAATTCGCAACCAATTTTTACTTTTATTTTCAAAATCACTTTTGAAACACCTAGTCTTGACCTTTCCTAAAGAGACAACCTCAAAATTTTTTTTCGAGTTAATACACGACCCATAAGCCTCCCTGCGCTTGGAGGGCAATTTTTGCACTATCATAATTTTGAGAGTACACCACTTTTAACACCCACATATTCAAACACACTCTGCAAAAACAACAAGGATAAATAAATTAAACATAGGGTATGATTTTTAGGATTGTATTTTGAATATTTTATTAATGCAATTATTCTTCTATAGTTCTAGAATGATCTATCTTTTTAATTGTTTCTCAATTGAATAAATGATTTTTATTAAAGTATTGTACTCTGTAACTTATTTGAATAATCATTAATTGGATTGATTTCTTGATATAGTTAATTCTTATAATTCCTTGCGAGTCTAAAATACTAGTTCGTAAATTCATATTTTCTTTTGAATGAAATTGGTTTTCAAAGCTGTATTTTTCAATAGATTACCCTAACGTTGGATGTCAATTGAGAAATAGATAATTGCAATACCTAATACACATGAATGATACCTAATCCCGAAGATAGAGAATACCTTTCCCTTATAGCAAATTCCTTATAATCTGTCTCAATTACCCAAATTCAATCACCTTTAAATTAATCTTTCTTCTACCTTCTCGTGTTCAAATCAATTCCTTGTGGATCGACCTCGGTCTTTCTGAGTTTATTACTACACTGGACAATTGGACCACCTACACTTGGGTGCACCATTTCGAAGTCAAGCAAGTTTTTAGCACCGTTACTAGGACTTGAAAGGATACAGAAGCTGAAAAGAGGAATTCCTCTTCACAATGAGCTGTTTGGAGAACTTGATATCCTAGGTAACTTCATTCCATCTTTTAGATTTCTCTCAATTTTGTTTTAATTTTAAGTTCTGTAAATTTTTTTTGATTTTTGTTGTTTAATTTTTAGTTGGGATCTTATTTTGATTCACAATTGTGACGCCCCTAAAACCAGGGGTCCTTTTTCAACCGTTGACCACCCGTCAACTCGCGGAAGTACCCATGATTATCGCACAAACCGACATCACGTCAATAGCATCCCTTTAACCGGGATCATCACCCACTCATATCTCGCACCTGATATATTTTCCTGTATAAGGTAAGTCACGCTCAGTAGAATATTTCCTATAGAGGTTATTCCCCAACCTAAATGCATATGAAACGTTCATGCAATCCTTAACAAACAACAACATATCAAACAAGAGTATATTATTCAATGTTGGAATTTTAGCAATGTCATGCCATGAAATGAGATGACACCCACTCATGCGACTCAACCCGAGCCCTCCTTGGCTCCTCTCACCCATGCNCAAGGTGATTGACATTACCCCAGCATCAATAGTTATGATCTTGAAGTGGACAAAATCGATTACCCCCACCCCCACTAAGCAAAAGAATGAGCTTCATGAGTACGCTTAGTTGATGTATAAAGACATCGCAGGGTTCAAAGGAAAAATCCATACCTACAGGCTCAAGCATAGTTATGGGTTCATGCATAAAATCCTACACTATAATGTTTTACGAAGGGGGTGGAAAAGAAGTTGGGGGTAGAGAAGATGGCTTTGTTGTACGAGTTCATGGTAGGATCTCGAATGGACAACGCAAAGATGACCTGGGATGTTATGAGAGATTACACCAAGGCCGCCAAGCCTAGGGCAAACATGCCTTATGCCCATTTAGTCTCCCAGATATTCTTTAGGGCCAAGGTGAACATGCTCTTGAGAGATGTGATGTCCCAACCTAAGTATGGCCTAATTGGTAAACAAAACAGTCAGAAAAGGAAGGTTATGACTTGGGCAACTGGGCACCTGGCAGAGAGGATTGAGTCACATGCATCCGCATCCACTCTGATGATGAATGTTCCCCAATGACTGACTAGGATTGAAGGTAAGTTGGAGGACATGGGGAAGGCCATGGTTGAGGACTGAGGGACTTTGGGGCTATTGAGACTGATGATGAAGAGATTCTACGAGTAGGCATTCTTAGGAGAGCCTCTACCTGTGGTAACTCTACCACTAACGCCACCAGTTATTTCTATTAAGGTTCCACTAGCCGCCATAATTGATATTCCACACCTATTCCTGGGGCTAGCATAACCTACTACTATCCCTTCTTTGTCTTTTGTGCTAGACGTTGAGGACTCTGGTCATGATGAGGAGGAAGAAGTTAGTGATGATGAATCTGGTGATGATAAGGGTGATGGTGACAAGGCATATGAGTAGATGAGAGAGGAAGAGGAAATGAATGAGTGCAAGCACAAGCGATGAAGGAGCCACTAGTGATTGCCCTTTCTTTTGTTTTGCAACTTTTTAGGAACTATAGGTTAGTAGAAGCAAGTTTAGGTTGTCAAACCTAGGTAGAAGAATCCTTAGGAGAATAGGCCATTTTGTGTTCTTCTTTGTAAAGAAAGACAATGCCTATGAATGAAAGAACAAAATTTTTTTGTGTTTAACTTTGCCCTGAATCCATTGGCTCAATTGCAATTTGATTTAATTGTTTTGAATAAGTTTATTTAATGATCGACATGTATGGAAGTTTTATTGTTGGTTTATATCTATCTTTTCGAATAAGATTTGCTAGGGACTAGCAAAACTCAAGTTGGGGGGTGTGATGAGTGCATAATATTGCATATTTAACGGCCTCATTACATTCATTTTAACTTGGTTTTGCAATGATTTACTTGAATTTAGTTTAATTTGGAGATTAATGGAGAAATGTGTGATTATAGGTGATTGGTGTGTAAATACAGGGTTTCATCACTATGTAATATTTTGTGGACAAAGGGTGAAGAAAGGAATACAAGAGATGAGGGCGCGAGAGCGTAGAAGTGCACAAATCAAAGAAAGGAAGGAGGTACCAATACCTATGAAGATAAGTACCGGTACCTGAGCCCACTGGAAGCTAAATATTGGTACCTGGGATTGGTATCTGAGCCTACTTGAAATAGGAGAATGAAGGAGGTACCGGTACCTGGAAGCATAAGTACCGGTACCTGAGTACACTAGAAGCAGGGTATTGTTACCTTTATCACTTTATACCGGTACCTAAGCCCAAACTTCCTTGAATTTTTCTCTCGACATTCTCATCAGCCATGAGGGTACTCCTAGGGGTGTCTAAGCTTTATTATGGCATTATTAACACTCCACCATGACCCCCTAACCCCTACATTCAGCTTTCAAGCAAGAATGAGTGAAGGGACAGAGAGGAAAGGGGGAATGGTTGGAAAGGAAAAAGAGGTCATGCTTTTGCTGATTTGGGAAGAAAAAATGGACAACCTCTCTCCAATTAAGGATTCTGATTACTTTCTAGACAAAGGGGAGCATTATTCACGGGATTATCAAGGAACATAGAAGGAAATTCTAGCTTTTAGAGAGAGAAGCTCAAGGAAAAAGAAAAATAGAGTTTTAGAGAGAGAAAGTTAGGTTTTTGTAATTTCTTGCTCATTTTTGTTCTAGTACGTTTCTAAATCTTGAAATCTTCATTTCTAAACTTGGGACAACTTCCATTTTCAATTATGAATGCATTTTGTTAGAGTTTCACCGTGACATTAGTTTCGGGGAAATTCCATTTTCAACTAATTGAACATTTGTCCTTTACCTCCTATATTTTTTAGATTTGATCGAAGCTTTAAGTTTGTTTACCTTTTTATTTGGCCAGCTTAAGTTAGTGTTTGTTTCCTTTGCGATGTTTTCCATTTTCCTTAGCATTTTCGTTCATCTATGGCCGGCTAAACTATTTGTTGGCGGAATCTAAGGAAGGATTTCCATCCGAATATGGGAAAATTATTTCTCACACACATTGACTTGTAGTGTAGAGTGTTGAATTTGACTAGGTTGATTGCAACGTATAAGTTTGTACAAATTTGGTGCACCGTAGACTTGTTACGGGACATGCTTATCGTCCCTTCAAACACATACAAATCAATCTTCCTACGAATCAATTTAACACCAATACACAAATTGGTAATTCTTGATTTATAACTCCTATCTTCTAATTGAACAAAAAAAATGTATGAGTTCAATTGAGTTATAAGTAGGATTGATTAACCATACTCGGTGGAATGAATTATCAAAATTAGCCAACCCTTTTTTTATTTATAGAGTTTCAAAACCCGAATCTCACAATTCGCAACCAATTTTTACTTTTATTTTCAAAATCACTTTTGAAACACCTAGTCTTGACCTTTCCTAAAGAGACAACCTCAAAATTTTTTTTCGAGTTAATACACGACCCATAAGCCTCCCTGCGCTTGGAGGGCAATTTTTGCACTATCATAATTTTGAGAGTACACCACTTTTAACACCCACATATTCAAACACACTCTGCAAAAACAACAAGGATAAATAAATTAAACATAGGGTATGATTTTTAGGATTGTATTTTGAATATTTTATTAATGCAATTATTCTTCTATAGTTCTAGAATGATCTATCTTTTTAATTGTTTCTCAATTGAATAAATGATTTTTATTAAAGTATTGTACTCTGTAACTTATTTGAATAATCATTAATTGGATTGATTTCTTGATATAGTTAATTCTTATAATTCCTTGCGAGTCTAAAATACTAGTTCGTAAATTCATATTTTCTTTTGAATGAAATTGGTTTTCAAAGCTGTATTTTTCAATAGATTACCCTAACGTTGGATGTCAATTGAGAAATAGATAATTGCAATACCTAATACACATGAATGATACCTAATCCCGAAGATAGAGAATACCTTTCCCTTATAGCAAATTCCTTATAATCTGTCTCAATTACCCAAATTCAATCACCTTTAAATTAATCTTTCTTCTACCTTCTCGTGTTCAAATCAATTCCTTGTGGATCGACCTCGGTCTTTCTGAGTTTATTACTACACTGGACAATTGGACCACCTACACTTGGGTGCACCATTTCGAAGTCAAGCAAGTTTTTAGCACCGTTACTAGGACTTGAAAGGATACAGAAGCTGAAAAGAGGAATTCCTCTTCACAATGAGCTGTTTGGAGAACTTGATATCCTAGGTAACTTCATTCCATCTTTTAGATTTCTCTCAATTTTGTTTTAATTTTAAGTTCTGTAAATTTTTTTTGATTTTTGTTGTTTAATTTTTAGTTGGGATCTTATTTTGATTCACAATTGTGACGCCCCTAAAACCAGGGGTCCTTTTTCAACCGTTGACCACCCGTCAACTCGCGGAAGTACCCATGATTATCGCACAAACCGACATCACGTCAATAGCATCCCTTTAACCGGGATCATCACCCACTCATATCTCGCACCTGATATATTTTCCTGTATAAGGTAAGTCACGCTCAGTAGAATATTTCCTATAGAGGTTATTCCCCAACCTAAATGCATATGAAACGTTCATGCAATCCTTAACAAACAACAACATATCAAACAAGAGTATATTATTCAATGTTGGAATTTTAGCAATGTCATGTCATGAAATGAGATGACACCCACTCATGCGACTCAACCCGAGCCCTCCTTGGCTCCTCTCACCCATGCAATGCTATGAGTATAAAACTGGGCTTTCCAAGCCCCAGCCATTGGCGTTACACACCCAATGACTATTTAAGANTTGAGAGATGTGATGTCCCAACCTAAGTATGGCCTAATTGGTAAACAAAACAGTCAGAAAAGGAAGGTTATGACTTGGGCAACTGGGCACCTGGCAGAGAGGATTGAGTCACATGCATCCGCATCCACTCTGATGATGAATGTTCCCCAATGACTGACTAGGATTGAAGGTAAGTTGGAGGACATGGGGAAGGCCATGGTTGAGGACTGAGGGACTTTGGGGCTATTGAGACTGATGATGAAGAGATTCTACGAGTAGGCATTCTTAGGAGAGCCTCTACCTGTGGTAACTCTACCACTAACGCCACCAGTTATTTCTATTAAGGTTCCACTAGCCGCCATAATTGATATTCCACACCTATTCCTGGGGCTAGCATAACCTACTACTATCCCTTCTTTGTCTTTTGTGCTAGACGTTGAGGACTCTGGTCATGATGAGGAGGAAGAAGTTAGTGATGATGAATCTGGTGATGATAAGGGTGATGGTGACAAGGCATATGAGTAGATGAGAGAGGAAGAGGAAATGAATGAGTGCAAGCACAAGCGATGAAGGAGCCACTAGTGATTGCCCTTTCTTTTGTTTTGCAACTTTTTAGGAACTATAGGTTAGTAGAAGCAAGTTTAGGTTGTCAAACCTAGGTAGAAGAATCCTTAGGAGAATAGGTCATTTTGTGTTCTTCTTTGTAAAGAAAGACAATGCCTATGAATGAAAGAACAAAATNAGTAGAAGCAAGTTTAGGTTGTCAAACCTAGGTAGAAGAATCCTTAGGAGAATAGGCCATTTTGTGTTCTTCTTTGTAAAGAAAGACAATGCCTATGAATGAAAGAACAAATTTTTTTTGTGTTTAACTTTGCCCTGAATCCATTGGCTCAATTGCAATTTGATTTAATTGTTTTGAATAAGTTTATTTAATGATCGNAATTGGTAATTCTTGATTTATAACTCCTATCTTCTAATTGAACAAAAAAAATGTATGAGTTCAATTGAGTTATAAGTAGGATTGATTAACCATACTCGGTGGAATGAATTATCAAAATTAGCCAACCCTTTTTTTATTTATAGAGTTTCAAAACCCGAATCTCACAATTCGCAACCAATTTTTACTTTTATTTTCAAAATCACTTTTGAAACACCTAGTCTTGACCTTTCCTAAAGAGACAACCTCAAAATTTTTTTCGAGTTAATACACGACCCATAAGCCTCCCTGCGCTTGGAGGGCAATTTTTGCACTATCATAATTTTGAGAGTACACCACTTTTAACACCCACATATTCAAACACACTCTGCAAAAACAACAAGGATAAATAAATTAAACATAGGGTATGATTTTTAGGATTGTATTTTGAATATTTTATTAATGCAATTATTCTTCTATAGTTCTAGAATGATCTATCTTTTTAATTGTTTCTCAATTGAATAAATGATTTTTATTAAAGTATTGTACTCTGTAACTTATTTGAATAATCATTAATTGGATTGATTTCTTGATATAGTTAATTCTTATAATTCCTTGCGAGTCTAAAATACTAGTTCGTAAATTCATATTTTCTTTTGAATGAAATTGGTTTTCAAAGCTGTATTTTTCAATAGATTACCCTAACGTTGGATGTCAATTGAGAAATAGATAATTGCAATACCTAATACACATGAATGATACCTAATCCCGAAGATAGAGAATACCTTTCCCTTATAGCAAATTCCTTATAATCTGTCTCAATTACCCAAATTCAATCACCTTTAAATTAATCTTTCTTCTACCTTCTCGTGTTCAAATCAATTCCTTGTGGATCGACCTCGGTCTTTCTGAGTTTATTACTACACTGGACAATTGGACCACCTACACTTGGGTGCACCATTTCGAAGTCAAGCAAGTTTTTAGCACCGTTACTAGGACTTGAAAGGATACAGAAGCTGAAAAGAGGAATTCCTCTTCACAATGAGCTGTTTGGAGAACTTGATATCCTAGGTAACTTCATTCCATCTTTTAGATTTCTCTCAATTTTGTTTTAATTTTAAGTTCTGTAAATTTTTTTTGATTTTTGTTGTTTAATTTTTAGTTGGGATCTTATTTTGATTCACAATTGTGACGCCCCTAAAACCAGGGGTCCTTTTTCAACCGTTGACCACCCGTCAACTCGCGGAAGTACCCATGATTATCGCACAAACCGACATCACGTCAATAGCATCCCTTTAACCGGGATCATCACCCACTCATATCTCGCACCTGATATATTTTCCTGTATAAGGTAAGTCACGCTCAGTAGAATATTTCCTATAGAGGTTATTCCCCAACCTAAATGCATATGAAACGTTCATGCAATCCTTAACAAACAACAACATATCAAACAAGAGTATATTATTCAATGTTGGAATTTTAGCAATGTCATGCCATGAAATGAGATGACACCCACTCATGCGACTCAACCCGAGCCCTCCTTGGCTCCTCTCACCCATGCAATGCTATGAGTATAAAACTGGGCTTTCCAAGCCCCAGCCATTGGCGTTACACACCCAATGACTATTTAAGAAAATCTCTAGGTCTTTCTTGGGGTGGGTATTTATGGACTTACACCAACAGCACCCAACTGACACAGAATTTATAGACTTCCACCAACGGTTCTGCATACACTGACACACTTTATGGACTCTTATACTAACGGAGTGCGTATGCGATGACCGAGTCTCTCACCTGAGGGATAGTCTAACCCTTCTTACTAACCCCGACCCAATTCTTTTTCCATGTAGTCGTGCAACTCAGTTGGATCTTCAATCCAACTTTCCTAAGCCCACCCATCATCCACTTACGTGGTGTTTGATGACAACCATGCACATACACACCCATACTCCTGTATTCCACCATTTTAATGGTGCCTTACTGTCTATTGGCCGATTATAGTGTTGTGGCCCTTTTTTCAGCCAGATAAGTTCTTATCCTAGCAAGATAGGGCTCACCCTACTTCCTCCATCTACTATCATTGAGCTCCATTATCAAACGGACTCTTTGTTTCTCCCATGTTATTCGGCCTCTACACATGAATGGGTCGAAGGACCTCTCCCTCCACCTGATGGATCTCAGTGAACTTTTAGAAAGGAGATTTCATCTCAAGTTATGCTACCCATTTCATACGAAATCCTAGGCTGAAATAAACTTAGCTGGAAGAAAAATCCTACCTCTTAAAGCATAATACGAATGGCAGACATAGTTCTCGTCGCATAGATCAACTTTTGTTCTTAACCCGAAGCGTTTCGATGAACAGTTGGCCTTAGATCGCACAGAGAAGTTTGAAGAAACTTTGGTTTTCTCTTTCCTCTCTCCCTTCTCAATTTTATGTAAATCACCTGGGTATTGGGGAGAAAAATCTGATTTTTCTCCCCTATTTATAGTCCTTGGATACTTGGCCCATAATGGGCCACACATCCCTTCTTTTCCTGACTCGGTTTTATCTCAAATTAATGAAATCTTGTTCTGTGTTATGTTCAATATATTTTATTTGAACTAACTTTAAACTATTTTTCATATTTCGCAATTAAAACCAGATCGCATTTATTTTAGTCGCGCGATGCCCGATTGCATCGTAAAATAAGAAAAATTCGTCTATCTCAGAATTTAACAAAAATTGACTGGATAACTAGAATTTGTGAGACGAATCTAAAGGTTAGGTATGTTTCATTATCCTAGTTCTAAAAAAAATTAGATTTTCAACCCGTATCGTAGCGACCAATTACCATTTTACCCTTTTCATAAACATTCAAATTTTCCTGGGTTTTACATTCTTCCTCCCTTAAAAGAAATTGNTGTTGGTTTATATCTATCTTTTCGAATAAGATTTGCTAGGGACTAGCAAAACTCAAGTTGGGGGGTGTGATGAGTGCATAATATTGCATATTTAACGGCCTCATTACATTCATTTTAACTTGGTTTTGCAATGATTTACTTGAATTTAGTTTAATTTGGAGATTAATGGAGAAATGTGTGATTATAGGTGATTGGTGTGTAAATACAGGGTTTCATCACTATGTAATATTTTGTGGACAAAGGGTGAAGAAAGGAATACAAGAGATGAGGGCGCGAGAGCGTAGAAGTGCACAAATCAAAGAAAGGAAGGAGGTACCAATACCTATGAAGATAAGTACCGGTACCTGAGCCCACTGGAAGCTAAATATTGGTACCTGGGATTGGTATCTGAGCCTACTTGAAATAGGAGAATGAAGGAGGTACCGGTACCTGGAAGCATAAGTACCGGTACCTGAGTACACTAGAAGCAGGGTATTGTTACCTTTATCACTTTATACCGGTACCTAAGCCCAAACTTCCTTGAATTTTTCTCTCGACATTCTCATCAGCCATGAGGGTACTCCTAGGGGTGTCTAAGCTTTATTATGGCATTATTAACACTCCACCATGACCCCCTAACCCCTACATTCAGCTTTCAAGCAAGAATGAGTGAAGGGACAGAGAGGAAAGGGGGAATGGTTGGAAAGGAAAAAGAGGTCATGCTTTTGCTGATTTGGGAAGAAAAAATGGACAACCTCTCTCCAATTAAGGATTCTGATTACTTTCTAGACAAAGGGGAGCATTATTCACGGGATTATCAAGGAACATAGAAGGAAATTCTAGCTTTTAGAGAGAGAAGCTCAAGGAAAAAGAAAAATAGAGTTTTAGAGAGAGAAAGTTAGGTTTTTGTAATTTCTTGCTCATTTTTGTTCTAGTACGTTTCTAAATCTTGAAATCTTCATTTCTAAACTTGGGACAACTTCCATTTTCAATTATGAATGCATTTTGTTAGAGTTTCACCGTGACATTAGTTTCGGGGAAATTCCATTTTCAACTAATTGAACATTTGTCCTTTACCTCCTATATTTTTTAGATTTGATCGAAGCTTTAAGTTTGTTTACCTTTTTATTTGGCCAGCTTAAGTTAGTGTTTGTTTCCTTTGCGATGTTTTCCATTTTCCTTAGCATTTTCGTTCATCTATGGCCGGCTAAACTATTTGTTGGCGGAATCTAAGGAAGGATTTCCATCCGAATATGGGAAAATTATTTCTCACACACATTGACTTGTAGTGTAGAGTGTTGAATTTGACTAGGTTGATTGCAACGTATAAGTTTGTACAAATTTGGTGCACCGTAGACTTGTTACGGGACATGCTTATCGTCCCTTCAAACACATACAAATCAATCTTCCTACGAATCAATTTAACACCAATACACAAATTGGTAATTCTTGATTTATAACTCCTATCTTCTAATTGAACAAAAAAAATGTATGAGTTCAATTGAGTTATAAGTAGGATTGATTAACCATACTCGGTGGAATGAATTATCAAAATTAGCCAACCCTTTTTTTATTTATAGAGTTTCAAAACCCGAATCTCACAATTCGCAACCAATTTTTACTTTTATTTTCAAAATCACTTTTGAAACACCTAGTCTTGACCTTTCCTAAAGAGACAACCTCAAAATTTTTTTCGAGTTAATACACGACCCATAAGCCTCCCTGCGCTTGGAGGGCAATTTTTGCACTATCATAATTTTGAGAGTACACCACTTTTAACACCCACATATTCAAACACACTCTGCAAAAACAACAAGGATAAATAAATTAAACATAGGGTATGATTTTTAGGATTGTATTTTGAATATTTTATTAATGCAATTATTCTTCTATAGTTCTAGAATGATCTATCTTTTTAATTGTTTCTCAATTGAATAAATGATTTTTATTAAAGTATTGTACTCTGTAACTTATTTGAATAATCATTAATTGGATTGATTTCTTGATATAGTTAATTCTTATAATTCCTTGCGAGTCTAAAATACTAGTTCGTAAATTCATATTTTCTTTTGAATGAAATTGGTTTTCAAAGCTGTATTTTTCAATAGATTACCCTAACGTTGGATGTCAATTGAGAAATAGATAATTGCAATACCTAATACACATGAATGATACCTAATCCCGAAGATAGAGAATACCTTTCCCTTATAGCAAATTCCTTATAATCTGTCTCAATTACCCAAATTCAATCACCTTTAAATTAATCTTTCTTCTACCTTCTCGTGTTCAAATCAATTCCTTGTGGATCGACCTCGGTCTTTCTGAGTTTATTACTACACTGGACAATTGGACCACCTACACTTGGGTGCACCATTTCGAAGTCAAGCAAGTTTTTAGCACCGTTACTAGGACTTGAAAGGATACAGAAGCTGAAAAGAGGAATTCCTCTTCACAATGAGCTGTTTGGAGAACTTGATATCCTAGGTAACTTCATTCCATCTTTTAGATTTCTCTCAATTTTGTTTTAATTTTAAGTTCTGTAAATTTTTTTTGATTTTTGTTGTTTAATTTTTAGTTGGGATCTTATTTTGATTCACAATTGTGACGCCCCTAAAACCAGGGGTCCTTTTTCAACCGTTGACCACCCGTCAACTCGCGGAAGTACCCATGATTATCGCACAAACCGACATCACGTCAATAGCATCCCTTTAACCGGGATCATCACCCACTCATATCTCGCACCTGATATATTTTCCTGTATAAGGTAAGTCACGCTCAGTAGAATATTTCCTATAGAGGTTATTCCCCAACCTAAATGCATATGAAACGTTCATGCAATCCTTAACAAACAACAACATATCAAACAAGAGTATATTATTCAATGTTGGAATTTTAGCAATGTCATGCCATGAAATGAGATGACACCCACTCATGCGACTCAACCCGAGCCCTCCTTGGCTCCTCTCACCCATGCAATGCTATGAGTATAAAACTGGGCTTTCCAAGCCCCAGCCATTGGCGTTACACACCCAATGACTATTTAAGAAAATCTCTAGGTCTTTCTTGGGGTGGGTATTTATGGACTTACACCAACAGCACCCAACTGACACAGAATTTATAGACTTCCACCAACGGTTCTGCATACACTGACACACTTTATGGACTCTTATACTAACGGAGTGCGTATGCGATGACCGAGTCTCTCACCTGAGGGATAGTCTAACCCTTCTTACTAACCCCGACCCAATTCTTTTTCCATGTAGTCGTGCAACTCAGTTGGATCTTCAATCCAACTTTCCTAAGCCCACCCATCATCCACTTACGTGGTGTTTGATGACAACCATGCACATACACACCCATACTCCTATATTCCACCATTTTAATGGTGCCTTACTGTCTATTGGCCGATTATAGTGTTGTGGCCCTTTTTTCAGCCAGATAAGTTCTTATCCTAGCAAGATAGGGCTCACCCTACTTCCTCCATCTACTATCATTGAGCTCCATTATCAAACGGACTCTTTGTTTCTCCCATGTTATTCGGCCTCTACACATGAATGGGTCGAAGGACCTCTCCCTCCACCTGATGGATCTCAGTGAACTTTTAGAAAGGAGATTTCATCTCAAGTTATGCTACCCATTTCATACGAAATCCTAGGCTGAAATAAACTTAGCTGGAAGAAAAATCCTACCTCTTAAAGCATAATACGAATGGCAGACATAGTTCTCGTCGCATAGATCAACTTTTGTTCTTAACCCGAAGCGTTTCGATGAACAGTTGGCCTTAGATCGCACAGAGAAGTTTGAAGAAACTTTGGTTTTCTCTTTCCTCTCTCCCTTCTCAATTTTATGTAAATCACCTGGGTATTGGGGAGAAAAATCTGATTTTTCTCCCCTATTTATAGTCCTTGGATACTTGGCCCATAATGGGCCACACATCCCTTCTTTTCCTGACTCGGTTTTATCTCAAATTAATGAAATCTTGTTCTGTGTTATGTTCAATATATTTTATTTGAACTAACTTTAAACTATTTTTCATATTTCGCAATTAAAACCAGATCGCATTTATTTTAGTCGCGCGATGCCCGATTGCATCGTAAAATAAGAAAAATTCGTCTATCTCAGAATTTAACAAAAATTGACTGGATAACTAGATTTTGTGAGACGAATCTAAAGGTTAGGTATGTTTCATTATCCTAGTTCTAAAAAAAATTAGATTTTCAACCCGTATCGTAGCGACCAATTACCATTTTACCCTTTTCATAAACATTCAAATTTTCCTGGGTTTTACATTCTTCCTCCCTTAAAAGAAATTGTCCCCGAAATTTACACACACATGCACATTCAACCACATGCATATGCAACAGTCATATAACACTTTATGAGCACAAGAATGTACCTTCATCTTTGAACAAGAATGGATAATTGGGACGTATAGTGTCCTCACGCTCTCATGTCGCCTCCTCCACACCACGGTGTTACCATAATACCTTCACCAGTCTCACAGTCTTGCCTTGTAAAATTTGTTCTCGGTCATCCATCATACGTATCGGTCCCTCCTCGATGGTCTCATCCGCATCAATAACCATCTCACTCAAATCCACCACATGCATGGGATCTAGAGTGCACTTCCGGAGCATGGAGACATGGAACATTACGTGAATACCTGATAAATTTGGTGATAACGCCAACCAATAAACAACTGCACCAACCCTCTCGAGTACCTCCGAGGGCCCGATATACCTCGACGACAGCTTTCCCCACTTCCTGGATCTAACCATTCCCCTTTTAGGCATCAACTTCAAGAAGACGTGATATCCAACCCTAAACACCGGTGGTCGTCGCCATCCGTTAGTGTAGCTCTTCTGCTGGCTCTGAGCCATGAGAAGACATTTTCCTATCAAGTCCACCTTCTCTAAGGTGTCTCTAATCAAATTTAGACGCGTAGAGGGTCTCTCTCCAACCTCCATCTAACAAACTAGAGAACGACACAGCCTCCCATAAAGTGCTTTATAGGGTGTAATCTATATGCTCGCCTGATAACTATTGTTGTAGACGAACTCCACTAAAGGTAAATGCTCCTTCCAGCTACCCTTGAGATCAAGAATGCATGTCGTAGCATGTCTTCTAAATTCTGGATTATCACTCTGACTGACTATCCGTCTGGGCATGAAAAGTTGTACTCATTATCAATTGTGTCTCTATAGCCTGCTGAAAACTCTCCCAAAAAAGAGCCGTGAACCTGAGGTCCCGATCCAATACTATGGATACAGGTACCCTGTGCAACTGAACTACCTCCGTAATATACAACCTGCAGAATTTCTCTGGAGTAAAGGTCATCTGTACTACCAAAAAGTGTGCCGACTTCGTAAGCTGGTCCACTATCACCCACACCGCGTCATACCCTTGCGAGTTACAAAATTCATAGTGACATGTTCCCACTTCCACTCGGCCATCTCCAAAGGATGGAGCAACTCTGCTGGTCTCTGGTGCTCAGTCTTGACCTATTGACACGTGAGACATCGACTAACAAAGTATCTAGTGTGCCTCTTCATCTCGCTCTAATAATATTGGTGACGAAGATCATGGTACATCTTTGTGCCACCTGAATGCACAACAAAATGAGAGTCATAGTCCAGCCCACGTCATCTGTACCTGACTGTACCCAGTCCCTAATGGATAATATCTATGCGTCCTGCCCCTAAGACTTGATCACCCTGCTCAGTAGAGAAGGCGTAGCCACCAAAATCCCTAAAGTGCCTTGAGTCTGACCCATATAGTGTAGCCCAAACTACCCCACAATCTTGAGCATCTACCACTCTTAGAAAGTCATACTAGCCAAGACTCCCCATGACTTTCGATTGAGTGCATCAACCACCATATTTGCCTTATTAGGATGGTAAGGCAAAGTAAAGTCATAGTCCTCCAAATCCTCCATTCACCTACGTTGCTTTCTATTGAGGTTGTATTGAGTGAAGACGTACTTCAGACGCTTATGATCTAAAAACACCTCAAAATTCTCCCCATATAATAGTGGCATCAAGGCAAAAATGACGGCTACCAACTCCATGTCATGAGTGGGGTAGTTCTGCTCGTGGCTTTTCAACAGCCAAGAACCATAAGGCACCACCCTCCCAGACTACATCAATACACATTCAAGTCCGTCCTTGGAGGCATCACAATACACTATGTACCACTGTCCCCTCTCTAGAACTATCAAAATTGGAGCTGAAGTAAGCCTCTTCTTCAAATCTTGGAATGCCCTCTCACACGAGTCATCCCACTAAAACTTGACCTCCTTCCTTGTCAATTTAGTCATAGGTGCTGCTAGTCGGGAGAAGTCCTCAATAAACCTACTGTAATACCCCACCAATCCCAAGAAATTGCGTATCTCAAAGACTGACTTCAGCCTCTCCCAACTCATGACTGCCTCAACCTTCTCTAGGTCCACAGATACACCTGAAGTCGACACTACGTGTCCCATAACTTTTACCTTCGTCAACCAAAATTCATAATTGCTGAACATGGCGTACAACTGATGGTCTCTCAAGGTTTGGAGAATAATTCTCAAGTGATCCTCATGTTCCTCCTCAGACTTGGAGTAGATCAAGATGTCATTAACAAAGACCACGATAAACTGATCTAGGTAAGGTTGGAACAACCTATGCATTATATCCATGAATGTCGTCAAGGCATTCGTTAATTCAATAGGCATAACTGTGAACTCGAAATGCCTATACCACTTCCTAAATGCCGTCTTGGGGATATACGCCTCCCTAATCCTCAACTTATGGTATCTAGTGCATAGATCTATCTTGCAGTAGACCCGTGCCCCTCTTAGTTGATCAAACAAATCATCAATTCACGAAAAATGGTACATATTTTTGATAGTAACTCAATTCAACTGCCGGTAATCTATATATAGCCGAAAGATCTTGTCCTTCTTCTTGGCAAAAAACACTGGAGTGCCCCAAGGTGAGGTACTCAGTCTAATGAATCCCTTGTCCAACAATTCTTGCAACTGGACCTTGGGTTATTGTGACTCTGTAGGTGTCATTCTATGCGGAGTCATAGAAATGAGAGATGTACCAAGTTGTAACTCAATGGTAAAGTCTACATCCCGATGTGGAGGTAATCCTAGTAACTCATCTGAAAAAACATCCACATATTCACAACCCACTCGAGGTAGACTCAATGCTTGTCTTGTCTCGTCCTCTAGGGTAAGGCTCGCAAGCCAACCCAACAACTGCCCATGCCAACGTGAATCATATACTATTTGGGATAAAACATCGTGTTTTTCCCCCTGGAACTTGAAACAAACACCCTCTAATGTATATACAGTGACCCTCTTACGATCACAATCAATAACAACTCGGTGTGCCGCCAACCAATCCATCCCGATGACGACATCAAACTCCGACATGTCCATGACCCTAAGGTCCACCGTGAGAAGAATCCCTGAGATCTCTAACTAACATCCCCAACACATCTTATCAATGCTAACCTTAGCTTCTAGGGGAGAATTCACATGCAATAGTTCTTCCAAGGTCTCAATCCCTAAGCCTAAATCTTTCACAAATGATGCAGAAATGAATAAATGTGATGCATCAGAGTCAAACAATACCTTTTTCCATAAACAAGAGAGTAAGAATATACCCTGTATCACTAACTGATCCACAGGCTTAGTTTGAGATGTGATGGTGTAGACTCGCCCCTAGGTCCCTGAAGTCCTAACCTATAAGCCCTGTCCTCGACCTCACCCCATGCCCTGGCCTAATTACAGATTCCTCGTTCATGAAGTAGTAGGGGCTTGTACAGCACCCTGGAACTGGAATTAACTTCCCTAGCCCATGGTAAGGTAGGGATGAATAAAGAAAGTCTGTGGATGCCCCACCACCAATGACTAGGACTGAGATGTCCCATAGCTCTGGGATCCTTACCTCTAAGGACAATACCGCTTCATATGGCCCAATTGGTGACAATTAAAGAAAGTTCTCTGGCCCGCCTGATAGGTGGTCCTAGAATTTTTCCTGCCTTGGGAAGATTGAATTTGGCCTTAGCCTTGGTAGTTGTAACCCTGTCCTTGATACCCTTGTAGGGTAGAAGTCTTCTACTTCTTTCCTGAACTAGAAGAAGAGGATTGACCCTACTTCTTCTTGTCCTTAGCACCCGCCTCCCGGATGCCCTTTGAGTCTTCTACCTCTCTCAATGGCCATGGCCGTCTTGACCATTGAGTCCAAATTTTGTAGGCGGTGGCCCACAGTATTCTCCCGAATAGACAGCTTCAACCCATCCTCGAACCTCCTCACTTTGGATAAGTTTGTGGCCACATAATCATTGGCAAAATGAGCTAACTTGGTGAATTTAGTCACATATTCCATCACTATCATAGTCCCTTGCTTCAAATCCAAAAATTCCCAAGGTTTCAATTGTCAAACAGCCGACGAAAAGTACTTGCCCATGAAGAGCTCACTGAACTTTCCACATGTCATTGCCTCTAGGTTCTTCGAGGCCTTTGCCCAATCCCACCATAGATGGGTCTCTCCCTCAATATGGAATATAGCTAGCCTTATCTTAGTGGCATCGGATGTGATCTCAATAGCCTCTAAGATCTTATCCACTTGTTAGAACCAATGGTCGGCCACCATCGGATCCGCCCCTCCCATAAAAGTTGGTGGCTTATGTGCATTGAACTTTTAGAGGTTACTCGAGTCCCCTTGGCCCATGTTGGAGCTAGCTTGTGCAACGGTAGCCGCCATTGTGCCTATAGCCTCCATGAAGGCTTGTTGGTCAAAGGCCGGTGGTGGTTGGTTGTTGTTTTACCCACCTCCTCGGCTGTTCCGGTGTCCTCTTCCTCTATTTTCCATCTACACACATTTCAAATAGTAATAGAGTACTAACTTAGTATCCCAAGGTTGGGATCATAGTCGAAACATTGAGATTTCTCTATTTGTCTCACTAGTAGAGCGTATGTCACCCACTAGTAGACAACTATTCCCCGAACCTTCTCGTTCTTTCTTTTTTCAACCCCCAAGGTTATGTTCTCTAACCCTAGTGCCTCCTTTTCATATATATTCAATCATGCATATTATTCACATAACACATAACATGTAGCATTTAGAGCACATAACATGTAATGCACAATGGATGCAATGGCCTAGGTAAATCGAAAACTTAAGCTCTGATACCAAGCTGTGACGCCCCTTAAACCGGGGTTCCTTTGTCAACCCATTGATCACCCATCAACCAGCAGAAGTACTCGTGAATGTCGCATAACCCGACACCACATCATAACATCTACTTGCTGGCATCGTAACCAGCACAGAATTTGGGTAGAGTCTCCCTTGTACCAAGCACTTCCAAACGCATAATCTGTATACATTTCAATCACTTGACCATTTCAAGATCCAATATACATCAATTCATCCTTGATATTCCTTAATTTACATCCTTTGAACAAAAAGGCTTAGGACCCGAAGATTTGAAAAAATTATTTCAAATTTTTGAAAATTTCGGAGGAACTACCAGTACCTTGTTGTTTGGTACTAGTACCTTGGCATTCTGCTTGCCTAGTACTGGTACCAATGATCATGGTATCAGTACCTGGGCTTTCAACAACATGGTGCCTTTACCTCAAGCCTTGGTACTAGTACCTAAGCCCACTGAAATCGTGGTACTGGTACCTAATCAACTTGGTACCCGTACCAGGGCCCAGTTTTCCCTTAAATCTTTCATTTTTCAATTTCAACTCATCCAACCTCATACCATATTCACCAAAACTCACATAACATTAAGTTATACTCAAAATATAGTCCATAAAGCTTCATTATACAACCCTTTAAGCAATATTTCATGTCCAAAAACCAATTACACAATTTGATTTACAAAAATGCAATTTAAAGCCACAATTCGGCTTCTTCTGAATAGGGTCCCAGGTGAGGGCTGTCCACCGACAATTGTCCTGCACCTGAAATGTTATACCCATAAAGAGTGAGTCACGCTCAATAGAATATCTCTTAAAGAAGATACTTCCCAACCCAGATGCATATGAAATGTTCACATGCAATTCAACAATCAACATACATTCATTCAAGCACATACAATTCAATGAAAAATGCCACAATGTTATGCCATGTTATGAGGTGAGACTAACACATGCAATGCAACCCAAGCCTTCACCAGCTCCCATAACACTTGCAATGCCATGCATATGAATTCGGGCATTCCAAGCCCCTGCCATTAATGCTACACATCCAATGACCATTTATAAATGTCGGGTCTTTCTTGGGGTAGGTATTTATGGACTTCAACCAACGGGCACCAACTGACACGGCATGTATGGACTTTCACCAACGGCTCCGTATACGTCGACACACTTTATGGACTCAATACCAACGGAGTGCATATCCAAATCACCGGGTCTTGCACCCGAGGGACAATCTATCCCTTTTTTCTAACCCTAACTCTATTTTCAATGTCAGCATGTGCAACTCAGTCGAACCTTAGTCCAACTTTTTTTGGCCCATGCATCATCCACCGAGAATGTTGTTTGATCATAACCATGCACACACCCACACCCACACCCATGTCACATGTCCAAGAATGTGATGCTTCCCGTGCAAATGCAATGTAATGTACAATTTGCATTTCATATCAATATGCAACCAAGATTTCAATTGCAATTACAATATCATGTTCAACATGTCATAAGCACAATATAAACAATTTTCAAATCCTCAATATAACTTATATCACCAAACATATAATTACATTCTGACATTACCACAAAGCATGTTATATCAATTTCATTTAAATAATATACTTATCAATCATAGGCATTTTATCAAACACCCAAAAGGCACAAAATCATATAAACACATAATCATGCCTAATTTATCACATTCTCATGAAATCACCCAATGAGCAATTCCCAACAAACTCAATTCATGCAAAATTAGTTTTATTCATTCTTATACCATTTCTCATACTCTAGTTACACTAGAAAAACANAACACATAATCATGCCTAATTTATCACATTCTCATGAAATCACCCAATGAGCAATTTCCAACAAACTCAATTCATGCAAAATTAGTTTTATTCATTCTTATACCATTTCTCATACTCTAGTATTTAGACAAACGATTTCCTCTAAAGCCATGTTACCCATTTCATTTGAAACCCTAGGTTGAAAATAAACCTAGCTAGAAGAAAAATCCTACCTCTCGAAGCATAATACGAATGGTAGAAACTCCAAGAAACCCAACTCAAGCTTCAGAATTTGATTTCCAAAAATCCCGTTCTTAAGACTTTGACAAACTCCGCTATTTTTTTGGCATGTAGACGTAGTCCTTGTCGCGTAAATCAACTTTTGTTATTGGCCCAAAGAGTTTCAACGAACGGTTGGCACTAGATCGTAGAGAGAAGCTTGAAGAAACTTTAGTTTTCTCTTTCCTCTCTCCTTTATCTCTTTTTTAGAAATCATCCAGGTATTAGGGAGAAGAATTTGATTTTTCTCCCCTATTTATACTCTTTGGATATTTGGTCCACAACGCATCACACATCCCATCTTTTACTGATCTACTTTTATCCCGAATCAATTAAATATTGTTCCGTGTTATGTTCAATAAATTTTATTTGAACTAAATTTAAACTATTTTTTTATTTCAAAATTAAAATCCAATCGAGTGTATTTTAGTCGCGCGATGTCCGATCGCATCGTAAAACGTAAAAAATTTGAATATCTCGAAATTCAACAAAAATTGATTGGTGTTGTCTGAATTTCATATTGACAATTTACGTGCAAGTATACACGATCAACAAGTAATAAAGTGATAAGTAGAGTATTGTTCCCACGGAGAAATATTGCTAATAACTTTCAAGTACTAACTTTATATCAATTCAATTTTATTTAAACAATTAGAATTGAACTATGAAATGACTAGATTAAAACTAAATCCAAACTTAACAATCAAGGGTTGAATTTACCGGATAAAAGAACATAAGATTACAACTTCCCCAAATGCTTCGTATAAATCTTTCTAACTATCTTTCCAGTCAATTAGTCAAAATAAGTTGTTAAATGAGAACTCAAAGTTATTTACCAAACCTCTTCCTATAGTTAGATAAAATTATCTCTCCCAATTAAATTACTATATTCCTATGCAAAATAAGTTGGAATAGATTCATTAAGTTCAAACTCTCATAAAAGTTACACATGGCATATATGTATATTCATATCCTATACACAAACCCAACTATTCAATCCTAGGAAGAATAAACCAGACGCATGCATCATATTCAGATCTAAACCTAGAATTCATCTTCCAATTTCATCTAGGTTATCAAATTAATTGTTGGCCATACAATCATTTATTAATCAAAATATATGACAAACAACTCATGTATGATTAATAAAACTAGAAACGAGAGTAGATCAATTTAACTAGACATTAGATTTCGTTGCAATCTTAATAAAGATTTAGTTCATAATGTAATTAAAAGACATCATTCTAAAATTAAACAACATCTTAGAAAATCAAGAAGTACAAGTAAGAGAAAAGAATGAAAACTTAGTTGCAATCTGCACTTTCTCTCTAACTTTCGATTTCGAGTTTCTTCGTGTCGATTCCTTCGATCCTTGTCTTTAATTTTCTGTCAATCCTTGGTCTTTTTCCAATGTACGCAGCCCCCAAAATCAGAATATCCTTTCTAACTCAAACCCTAGTTTATATGTAGTTTTAGAGTACAATTTCGGATCAAAACAAGTCAGAATTCGCGTCCAAATCCAACACAAGCGCTTAGGCACTGAAAAGGTGCTGGTTGGACAGAATGTGGGCGCCCCCCCCCCCCCTTTTGGCCTAAAAATGCCCTTTAAGCTTCCTCTTCAAACATCCAACCTTTAAGCTTCAAATTGACCTTGTTTCCTCCCAAATGATCATGATTCCTTCCAAATGATCATCCCTACACCATAACATCAAAACACACAAAATAACTAAAAAGGAACATAAAATAATTGAAAACTTGCAATTTCATCAAATCGAAAATACTTCATTCGTAGGTATAAAACCCACTCATCAACTGGGGAACTAGATTTCATGATACGAATCCAACATTGAGGTATGTTTCATCATCCCAGTTCTAGAAAAATTCAAGTTTTCAATCGTTATCGTAGCTGCTAATTACCATTTTATCCTTTTTTTCATAAAAATTCAAATTTTCCTTGTTTTTATAGTCTTAGCTTGGAACTTCATTGGTCCTACCCCTTAGTCATAGAGCCAAGCGTTGGCTATATGAATATCAGCCACAAACAGAGTCTGATCGGCCTCCACTACCTCCACATCATCAAAATTCCACAACACTAGTCGCTGATAAAGGGTCGATGGGACACACTCCCTCAAATGGACCCAATCTCAACCTAGAAGAGTGTTGTAGGAAGATGTTGTATCAATAAAAAAGAAAGGTGTGACGTTGACCCTACTATTGATAACTAATTCGATGCATAAGACTCTCACCATCTTGTTGACTCCTCCTGTAAACCCACTCACCATCAAGTCGGTGTGGACCAAGTCCTCTTCTTTTTTTACCAGCTTCTTAATGGTAGTTATAGGTAGAATGTTGACGGCCGCTCCATTGTCAACCAAGATCTTATTAAAGGTTTCCTTTCCAAGTGCGCTCGAATATAGAGCGACTTCAAGTGCTACGTCATGGGCCATGTAGGTTTGTCAAACAGCCAACCCCTTGGGTTGCTGATGGCTATCAAGATGTCTACCTGCGATTCATGTGTCGGGACTCTCTTAGGTGATCAATTCTCTTAGACTTCAGACGATCTTTCTCTGTCCAAGAATGTTGACCCCAATGTCTTTGCATCTTCAACATCTCCCTCCAAAGATTATGCTAGACGTCTGGATTTCCTGAATGGCATTGGCAACAAACGTAGGGCATTGAAGGACACTGAATGCCCCAGAGTGCCAAATTGGATGGAATCATTCCCATCACTGTAGTCTTCATCGCAAGGGTCCTCTTTCTTCTTACACTTGCAAGTTTCTAGAGGGATGTTAAGTACAATCCTTATACATTTTACCACCCTCCTTACCATCCATTCCTTGATACCCTCCTCGAGCAAGGACTCAAGCTCCACTTTCTTCTTCCCCTTCTCCTCAGTTGTGGCCTTTTTTGGAGCCACTGCATTTTGCAAAAGTGATAAAAAACTGACTCGAGATTTAATCTCCCTTGTCTCGAGGTAATATCTCCGAAATGTCTCTCGCCCTTCATANCTTAACAATCAAGGGTTGAATTTACCGGATAAAAGAACATAAGATTACAACTTCCCCAAATGCTTCGTATAAATCTTTCTAACTATCTTTCCAGTCAATTAGTCAAAATAAGTTGTTAAATGAGAACTCAAAGTTATTTACCAAACCTCTTCCTATAGTTAGATAAAATTATCTCTCCCAATTAAATTACTATATTCCTATGCAAAATAAGTTGGAATAGATTCATTAAGTTCAAACTCTCATAAAAGTTACACATGGCATATATGTATATTCATATCCTATACACAAACCCAACTATTCAATCCTAGGAAGAATAAACCAGACGCATGCATCATATTCAGATCTAAACCTAGAATTCATCTTCCAATTTCATCTAGGTTATCAAATTAATTGTTGGCCATACAATCATTTATTAATCAAAATATATGACAAACAACTCATGTATGATTAATAAAACTAGAAACGAGAGTAGATCAATTTAACTAGACATTAGATTTCGTTGCAATCTTAATAAAGATTTAGTTCATAATGTAATTAAAAGACATCATTCTAAAATTAAACAACATCTTAGAAAATCAAGAAGTACAAGTAAGAGAAAAGAATGAAAACTTAGTTGCAATCTGCACTTTCTCTCTAACTTTCGATTTCGAGTTTCTTCGTGTCGATTCCTTCGATCCTTGTCTTTAATTTTCTGTCAATCCTTGGTCTTTTTCCAATGTACGCAGCCCCCAAAATCAGAATATCCTTTCTAACTCAAACCCTAGTTTATATGTAGTTTTAGAGTACAATTTCGGATCAAAACAAGTCAGAATTCGCGTCCAAATCCAACACAAGCGCTTAGGCACTGAAAAGGTGCTGGTTGGACAGAATGTGGGCGCCCCCCCCCCCCCCTTTNGTCCTCTTCTTTTTTTACCAGCTTCTTAATGGTAGTTATAGGTAGAATGTTGACGGCCGCTCCATTGTCAACCAAGATCTTATTAAAGGTTTCCTTTCCAAGTGCGCTCGAATATAGAGCGACTTCAAGTGCTACGTCATGGGCCATGTAGGTTTGTCAAACAGCCAACCCCTTGGGTTGCTGATGGCTATCAAGATGTCTACCTGCGATTCATGTGTCGGGACTCTCTTAGGTGATCAATTCTCTTAGACTTCAGACGATCTTTCTCTGTCCAAGAATGTTGACCCCAATGTCTTTGCATCTTCAACATCTCCCTCCAAAGATTATGCTAGACGTCTGGATTTCCTGAATGGCATTGGCAACAAACGTAGGGCATTGAAGGACATTGAATGCCCCAGAGTGCCAAATTGGATGGAATCATTCCCATCACTGTAGTCTTCATCGCAAGGGTCCTCTTTCTTCTTACACTTGCAAGTTTCTAGAGGGATGTTAAGTACAATCCTTATACATTTTACCACCCTCCTTACCATCCATTCCTTGATACCCTCCTCGAGCAAGGACTCAAGCTCCACTTTCTTCTTCCCCTTCTCCTCAGTTGTGGCCTTTTTTGGAGCCACTGCATTTTGCAAAAGTGATAAAAAACTGACTCGAGATTTAATCTCCCTTGTCTCGAGGTAATATCTCCGAAATGTCTCTCGCCCTTCATAAACGTCCAACTCTTGGGATTCGTCCCACCTGCAAAGTTTCACTTGAATGTGTTGATTCCTGTGCTTATGAGGTCTAGATAGTGAACACAATTGCCATGCTATGGGAATTTTAGATGCTAGGCAATGTACCAACAGCCTTCCAACGGCTCCGCTAATTTTACCATCCTCAGTCAGTCCCATTAACCCTCAGCCCAAATGGGCTGATCAGGAGCCAACCTTGTGGCGTGTTCTTTATAGCTCAGCCATTGTCATCCTCTAGGTCACTTCTGTAAATACCTATTATGCCATCTATAGCTCGGCTACATAAACTTGCTTGGTCTATCTTCGTGATCTCGCTTGGGCAATGGCCACACCCAATGGGTACCCAAGTAATGCCACCTCTTCCCTGACCTTTAGGGCAATTTTCCTCACTCCTCCTCTCTAGAATGATCCCATAAAAGGCATTGTATCTAGGGCATAGTTTGTTCTTGACCATGTCAAGCTGCTTTTGGAGACCTAGCAAAATATACGGTTTTCCCCCAGAGTCCTCCTCTAATGACTCATCCTGGGGAGTGTTGTTTTTCTCTCTCATTGGCCTCTTGTCATTAGTTGACCAGTCCTCGTCCAAGTCTTCCTTCTTTTGCAGGGTCTTTGACTGCTCCACTTCCACTATGTTAATGGTGGATTTCTTCTAAAAAAATTCCTTATCAACCCCCCATCTTTGGCTTTTCCTTTTCTCTGAAGATCAAATGGCCTTTAGTTAGGCCGTCTTGGATGGCATTTGAAAATACCACATAGTTATTGGTCAAATGGCTCCAAGATTGTGCCATTTGCAGTATGTTTTGTTCTTCAACTTCACAGCCGATGGGATCTTATGACCAAACAACAACTTGATAATGTCTTCACCTAGCAAATGGTCAAAGATCTGGTCAACCTTTGAAATGTCAAATTCATATTTTCAGCCATTACATTCCTTAGCTCCTTTATCAACACCTGGCGTTG
Source organism: Ilex paraguariensis (assembly GCA_963454935.2). NCBI lineage: Eukaryota > Viridiplantae > Streptophyta > Magnoliopsida > Aquifoliales > Aquifoliaceae > Ilex > Ilex paraguariensis. The sequence continues at coordinate 147,268 of CAUOFW020008724.1, forward strand.
CCTGTGCCTGATTTTCTGAGGGCTTGGTTAAGGCCTTGCACACATGTGGTTGTCTAGCCACTATTTTTGCCATGTTCACCTCTAAATCCAGATTTGACTTGACCATTAATATCTCTGTGTTGGAAACCCTATAGTACGTACTGTTGGACGTGTTCCTTCAGTCCAACTCCTCTATTAGGATTTGCTTGTATCGTGTAGCTTGTGTTGCCAACTCAAATAGGTCATTGAACTCCATCCCCTCAAACATCTTTTGGAGCTCAAAACCTAAACCATTTTGTGCAATGCACACATACTCCATCTCTAGCCACACAACCTACATCGATTCTTGGCATTGTTGAACCGTGCGATGTATTATTCTACCGTCCTTCTAGTCATCTGATATAACCTGACCAAGTTAGCCATGGCTACCTTTAGCTCAATACGATAGAACTAAGCATGGAACTTATCATCAAGTTGCTACCAATCCAGCACAGAATTGGGTGGCAGATCGATGTACCATCTGAAGGTCATTCTCGTATGGGAATTGGCGAACAACTGTAATTTCAAAAATTTGTTGGCCCCTATTTCACCACATTGCACAATGAAATAGCCAATGTGCTTCACGGTCGATTGACTATCTTCTCTTAAGAAAGTAGTGAACACAAGGATCTTGTATCCTCAAGGATGCTCGTATTCCCTATCCACCCAATTAGGATATAGTTTTCGATACGTCGGCCTAGTCCCTGGCCTCATCATTGTCCCGACATGCTACTAGATTATTTCATCCTGTTGGTTTCTATTCATGACCACATAGGGTGCCACCGGAAGAACAATTAACGGCTGCCTCCTTTGCCCCAGGAACTCAAGAGTGGGGGCCAATTCCTCCTGAAAAAAGGGGTTTTTTTTTTCTCTGGTGGCCATTTATGGCTTGCTGCACTCTTTGTGGCGGCACATAAGCATTGGATGTGGTGCTTGTATGGGAGATGCCTATGTAGGGGGAAACAACAGTTGTCTTGCACCCACTAGATAGTTCAAACTATCGATTAGCTGCTCCAATGCTTGCTTGGTGTGACCAAATTCTTCCCTAATCAAATCCCCCAGTCCATTGATAAATCCAAAGACTTGCTGAGTGATTTCGTGTGACAAAGCCTAATTGAAGCCTTTGGATTCTTTTCTATGTCTTAAGGTTCAAGGATTTTAAATAGTTTTCCAACTAACAACGTAATGACCTAAAACATAAAAAAGATCACTAGAAAGCAACAAGTATATTAAATTCAGAAGATAGAACAAATAATGTAGTAAGCATTAAAAGAAAGTAGTAAACAATCGTCGGAGTTATTAATTGCGAGAAAATAAAGTTGCTCGGGAGTAAGAATAAACGAGTATAAGGTAGGCTGGCTATGTGTAGAGTTTGTTGGGTTTGATCATGAATCTTTTCTCAGAGGCCTGGCCTCTGTTATTTATAACGGGTTACACACGCTTCAAGTTTCGACTGTGCCATACTGCCTTAAGATAGAAAGAGCCAATGTCGTCCCCACTTCCTCCTTTTCGGCCTAATTCGCTATCTTATCTGCTTCTATTTTAGGCATCTAGATAAGAAATGTCAGTCCCTTGTCCGATTCTGTTCAAGCCCTATCAAGCCCCAGTTGAATATCTATCCAAACCTCCCTTATAGTTGGGATTCAAGTCTTATGGCTAGCAGCTGCTCCTTTATGCCCCTAACAAAATAAGAAGATTTCAGTTATTTCAACTACATCGAATAATCGTTTGAATTGGTCAAGACTATCCTATCTTTGACCGCCTCTTATAGGGATGACCTCCAACTATCGAAGTCATGTTTTCCAGCTATTATTCCAATCATGGCCTTTATCCTCAAAATTCGTGTACGTACGTTGAACTGTCTCCAACTGGCAGCTCATGATGTCATGTTTCACTATTTTTTGGGATTCTTAGTGTCTTACTCCTACAACCGTTCTGTCAATGATGGACTATCACAAATTTTTTAATGACCATTAAATCTCTTTCATGTGTCACCCTTTGATTTTGCTAATTTTTGGTGTAAAAAGAGACGTAAAAAACACAATTGAGGTAATAAGACACAATATGACGTTCACCCTAAGCTTGTCCTACACTCAACAAATTTTGTTACCCATAGGACAAAAACTAAGCATGGATTATTGAGTGCTTGGCATACATTTCTCATAAAGGGGGATTTTCGTTTTCTTGGTTGAGATCTCCAATTACTGTGAGGATTTGCTAAGTGTGAATATAATAATAGGCTGCTGACTTCCTAAGAGTGATTCTAGCCTTTAGCCATAACCAATTTCCATGTTAGCCTATATTGTAACAAACTCTCAATTTCATCAATTCTTATTATTTGGTGAAAATTGAAGGTGAGTCCCCCTAAATGGACTTATAATAACTTGAGTCCTGAAAGAAAACTTATTTGGGGGTAAGTCCATGTTTAAAATAATATGTAGGTATTTAAGTCCACTTATTTTTTAACTCATAAAATTATCCCTGATGGTATTAGTTTTGTCCAATTATGGAAAGTCACATAGATTAGATCATTGGCGTATATATGAAAATCCTTGATTGAGTTATATATGGAAACCGTTTATGAAATATTATGATATTTAACAGAAGTTTTATATGGAAGTTATATATTCTGATAATTATATATGGTAGTTTGATGTACGAATAAATCGTAGGTCTATTAAGTCAAAATCATATCACAAAATTTCCTTAACATTAGTGTTACTATAGTGACATGAATAAGGCTGTTTTCCTTAAAATACTCAATACCTAAAATAAAGAATTACACCATTTCAAATAGTAACACAAACTCAACCCCAATTTTGATTTTACCCTTCAAGTCAATGTTATCAGAATCGGATCGGTCATCAAACTGGCTAGGGGATTGGGTCAATAATTCACTGGTTCAACCGGTGGGTCAATTGGTCGGAACAATCATATAATAAAATAGTGAACCCAAAAATTAATTTATCAAAAAAATTTGACAAAATGAAATTAAAAGAAAGAGAGAGATAAAATTTTGCAATTAAAGTGATAGGCTATGTATGTATTAAAGTCAAACTTGCACATACAACTAAGCCCCAAGAAGGAGACGCCGCCTGCCATTTGTGAGTAAAACGAGGCGTAAACAGAGAGAGAAGAACCTGCCATTTGCCTACCATCCATCATGGTCCAACTGGTCCGACCAAGCGGTCCAGTCCGATTCTGATAACACTACTTCAAGTTTACTGTGGAATCCATTGACAAAGTTACAGTTGATTCTTTGCATTTAAAACATTTTCACAACTTTGGGATTTAGAAATAGAGTTAAGGTATGTGATTTTACATGATAGTTGATGTTCATTGCAGGGTTTTAAAAAACTTTTACATGGTATATAGTTCAAACTGTCTGATTTTTTTTTTTTGAATTCCTAATTTAAAAATTGAGATTCATTATTACTAAATTAAAGTGTTATATAATTCGATTTTGTTGTTTTCTTTGTTTTGCAAGACATTCGAAATACCTTGGTTGTTTGTCTGTGAAATAGAACATGTTATTGTACAATAACTGAAAAATGAATTTTAGAATTTCAATATCTTCATATTTTTTATTAGTATTAAGTGTCCTAATTCAATTGTCAACAGTATGTTAGTATTAGAAATTTTGTAAATTTTTAATTTGTGGATCTTATTTTCAATATGCTAAGTGTAGAGGAATAGAGAGAGGTTAAAACTTAACCTAGCTCTCATACATCACTTGTATTTATAGTTAACTTACAATAATTAAGAAAGATAAATATACCCTCTTATAATATTTACACATAATACCCTAACACTCTTAACACTTTACACATAATACACTAATACTCTTAACACCCCCCTCAAGCTGGACTATATATATCATATAATCCAAGTTTGGAACAAATTACTATAAGACGTGTACGACTCAATGCTTTAATAAACATATTTACAAGCTGATCTTCAAATTTCACAAATGGAGTTGTAATCTCCCCAACTACTATCTTGTCCCAAATGAAGTGACAATCAACCTCAATATGTTTGGTTCTCTCGTGAAACACTAAATCGGCAACGATATGGATAGTTGTCTGGTTGTCACAGAACAACTGTAAAGGAGGTTGAACTAGAAATCTAATTTCTTGGAAGAAGTGTCGTAACCAAGTCAATTCACTCGTTGTATGCGTCATTGCCCTATACTCAGCCTCAGCACTGGATCTTGCTACCATAGATTTTTTCTTACTTTTTCATGAGACAACGTTACCTTCTAAGAAAATACAATAACCAGTGGTTGATCTCCAATCAGAAGGAGAGCCAACGTAATCAGTATCTGAGAAACCTTTCACTCTAAGATGTCCATTAGCTCGATAAAACGGTCCAAGTCCAGGAACACGTTTAAGATATCGTAGAATACGAGTAATTGCCTCCCAGTGTGGTACTCTAGGACACCCAATGAACTGACTTACTATATTGACTACATAGGAGATATCCGGTCGAGTAATAGTGAGATAATTGAGCTTCCTAACCAATATGCGATACCAACTTGGATTCTCAAACAATGCACCATCATCCATTAAAAGTTTCTGATTCGGATCCATAGGAACATCAATCGGTCTACCACCCAACAAAACTGCTTCCTCTAGCATGTCAAGTATATATTTTCTCTAGGATAAACAAATACCTTGTTTAGATCGAGCAACCTCAATACCCAAGAAATACTTGAGTTTTTCCAAATCCTTAGTATGAAATTGATCTTGTAAGAAGATTTTTAACTTGGCAATCCCCTTAGAATCATTTATAGTAATCACAATATCATCTACATAGACCACTGATAGAACATATGCAACATCTGTCTGTCTGTCTATGAAACACAGAATGATCAGTCTAACATCAAAGAAGACCAAACTCTAAAACTGCATCTAAAAACTTACTAAGTCATGCCCTCAATGACTGCTTCAAATCATACAAAGATTTCTTTAACCGACATACACTTTTACCATACTCCTTTTGAGTAGTAAACCCAAGTGGCTACTCCATATAAACCCCTTCAACTGATTCATCATGTAGGACGGCATTCTTGATATCTAACTGAACAAGGNTGAAACACTAAATCGGCAACGATATGGATAGTTGTCTGGTTGTCACAGAACAACTGTAAAGGAGGTTGAACTAGAAATCTAATTTCTTGGAAGAAGTGTCGTAACCAAGTCAATTCACTCGTTGTATGCGTCATTGCCCTATACTCAGCCTCAGCACTGGATCTTGCTACCATAGATTTTTTCTTACTTTTTCATGAGACAACGTTACCTTCTAAGAAAATACAATAACCAGTGGTTGATCTCCAATCAGAAGGAGAGCCAACGTAATCAGTATCTGAGAAACCTTTCACTCTAAGATGTCCATTAGCTCGATAAAACGGTCCAAGTCCAGGAACACGTTTAAGATATCGTAGAATACGAGTAATTGCCTCCCAGTGTGGTACTCTAGGACACCCAATGAACTGACTTACTATATTGACTACATAGGAGATATCCGGTCGAGTAATAGTGAGATAATTGAGCTTCCTAACCAATATGCGATACCAACTTGGATTCTCAAACAGTGCACCATCATCCATTAAAAGTTTCTGATTCGGATCCATAGGAACATCAATCGGTCTACCACCCAACAAAACTACTTCCTCTAGCATGTCAAGTATATATTTTCTCTAGGATAAACAAATACCTTGTTTAGATCGAGCAACCTCAATACCCAAGAAATACTTGAGTTTTTCCAAATCCTTAGTATGAAATTGATCTTGTAAGAAGATTTTTAACTTGGCAATCCCCTTAGAATCATTTATAGTAATCACAATATCATCTACATAGACCACTGATAGAACATATGCAACATCTGTCTGTCTGTCTATGAAACACAGAATGATCAGTCTAACATCAAAGAAGACCAAACTCTAAAACTGCATCTAAAAACTTACTAAGTCATGCCCTCAATGACTGCTTCAAATCATACAAAGATTTCTTTAACCGACATACACTTTTACCATACTCCTTTTGAGTAGTAAACCCAAGTGGCTACTCCATATAAACCCCTTCAACTGATTCATCATGTAGGACGGCATTCTTGATATCTAACTGAACAAGGGTCAATCAAGATTAGCAGCCAAAGAAATCAAGATACAAATAAATGAGATTTTGGAAACAGGAGAGAAAGTCTCCTCATAATCAACACCATAGGTCTAAGTAAAGTCCTTTACAGCAAGCCAGGCTTTGAGATGCTCCACAGAACCATCCGGATGAAATTTAACAGTATACACCTAACGACAACCAACAATTCGTTTACCAGGAGGTAAAAAAATGAGATCTCAAGTCTCATTATGATGTAAGGCATCCATCTCCTCCTCCATAGCCTTCCTCCAACATGAATCAAATAATGCATCCTATAAATGCTTAGGAATAGATATAATAGATAATTGAGAGGTAAAACAAGAGAAGATAGGAGACAAGGAATCATATGAAACAAAATGAGCAATGGAGTGGTTAGTGACACACGAACAAGTACCTTTCCGAAGAGTAATAGGTAAAGAACCAGGATCAGAAGAGTCTAAATTACCTGATGTACTAGGATCAAAAGGCGACAAGGAAGACGGTACGGGCACCTCAGTCGATGGGTGTGGATGACAAGAGTATACACGAATAGGTAAAGTATATGGTAACACAGTGGGTAGTAGAATATCTTAAGATGGTGGTACAAGAGATGATCTAAAGTTTAGATCCAAAGGTTGAGAAGGTGCTAGAAAATATGAAACAAATTTCTCAAATGTGACATCGACACTAGTAAAGTATCGTCGTAGAGAAAGACTGTAGCAACGATACCCCTTCTGTGTGCGGAAGTAACCAAGAAATACACATTTAGTAGCTCGAGGGTCAAGTTTATCAAATGCAGAACCCAAATTGTGAACATAACAAACACATTCAAAAACCTTAGGAGTTAGGAAAAATAAGGGCTTACCAGGAAAAATGACAGAATATGGACTTTGCCCATTTAACACAGAGGATAGCATACGATTAATAAGATAACAAGCAGTAAGAATAGCATCACTCCAAAAATATCAGAGAATATTCATCTGGAATAACAGGGCACGGGTGACTTCCAATAAATGACAATTCTTGTGTTCAGTAACATCATTTTATGGAGAGGTGTAAGCACAGAAAGTCTGATGAATAATGTCAGTTTTATTAAGATAAGCTAAAAAAGGATCAGATTCATATTCTCGAGCATTATCAGAACATAAAATACGTATACGATAACCATACTAAGTTTTTATTTTCTTACGAAAGGTCTCAAATATAGAGAATAATTCAGACCGAGCTTTCATCAGAAACAACCAAGTCACACGAGAATAGTAATCTATAAATGACACAAAATAAGGATATTTATTAGATGAAATATTCTTTATTGGACCTTATATATCATAATGTACCAATTCAAATGGACTAGACACATGATTATTGACTCTACACTGAAATGACACACGGTGATGCTTACTAAGTTGATAAGCTTCACAAGACAAAGACGACACATAACAAAGATTAGAAATTTGACTCTTCAGATTATGGAGAGAGGGATGTCCAAGATGACAATGTCATTGAAAAGGAGACAACGAGATTTGTAGAGCCTGAGTAGGTGAATCAAAATCAAAGTAATATAGGCTATCAGCTTCATACCCTGTACCAATCTTCATCTTCGTCTTGAGATCCTGAAAGACACAAGAAGAGGGATAAAAGGTTACAGAACCATTGAGAAAATGGGTAATCTTGCTAATGGAATGTAAATTAAAAGGAAACTGAGAAAAAATTAACACTGAAGATAGGGACATATCAGGAGTCAAGTGAGTAGTCCCTAGACCTGAAACTTTAGAACAAGTATCNAACCTTAGGAGTTAGGAAAAATAAGGGCTTACCAGGAAAAATGACAGAATATGGACTTTGCCCATTTAACACAGAGGATAGCATACGATTAATAAGATAACAAGCAGTAAGAATAGCATCACTCCAAAAATATTAGAGAATATTCATCTGGAATAACAGGGCACGGGTGACTTCCAATAAATGACAATTCTTGTGTTCAGTAACATCATTTTATGGAGAGGTGTAAGCACAGAAAGTCTGATGAATAATGTCAGTTTTATTAAGATAAGCTAAAAAAGGATCAGATTCATATTCTCGAGCATTATCAGAACATAAAATACGTATACGATAACCATACTAAGTTTTTATTTTCTTACGAAAGGTCTCAAATATAGAGAATAATTCAGACCGAGCTTTCATCAGAAACAACCAAGTCACACGAGAATAGTAATCTATAAATGACACAAAATAAGGATATTTATTAGATGAAATATTCTTTATTGGACCTTATATATCATAATGTACCAATTCAAATGGACTAGACACATGATTATTGACTCTACACTGAAATGACACACGGTGATGCTTACTAAGTTGATAAGCTTCACAAGACAAAGACGACACATAACAAAGATTGGAAATTTGGCTCTTTAGATTATTGAGAGGGGGATGTCCAAGATGACAATGTCATTGAAAAGGAGACAACGAGATTTGTAGAGCCTGAGTAGGTGAATCAAAATCAAAGTAATATAGGCTATCAGCTTCATACCCTGTACCAATCTTCATCTTCGTCTTGAGATCCTGAAAGACACAAGAAGAGGGATAAAAGGTTACAGAACCATTGAGAAAATGGGTAATCTTGCTAATGGAATGTAAATTAAAAGGAAACTGAGAAAAAATTAACACTGAAGATAGGGACATATCAGGAGTCAAGTGAGTAGTCCCTAGACCTGAAACTTTAGAACAAGTATCATTAGTAAGAGTAACACTACGTGTAGAAGTAGCAAACTGATAAGTAGAGAAAACATCAGATGCACCAGTCATGTGGTCAGAAGCGCTAGAGTCTATGATCTAAGGACTGCGAGTGGAGGACAATAAATAAGTGGAAGCAGTATCTGACTAGGCAAAAGTAGCAGTGGAAGGCGATGGAACAGATTGTTGCTCTGAGCCACAATATCAATCCCACTCAAGCTCTGCTTATCCACTTGATGCTTACATGTAACATTCTTAGCATCGATGGAAGTCAAGTGGTCAAGCTTTTGATTTGCTAGTCCCATATTGTTTCATTGTAGTAGAAGCAGGCCTCTTTGTACATGCCATACCTATAATAACCACTCCCAATAAACTCAAAGTAGAAAGCAAAAAACCAAATCCAAGAGATGAAACCAAAAGAGGGAGAACTCACCATACTTTGCAAAGCTATAAGTCACAAATCACTGCAATAAATCTAAAAAAAAAGTGTAGATCAATGTGCAAGCCTTGATTCAAGTTTTTAGAATATCTACGGAGAAGAGAGAGTGTTTAGAGTTAGAGTACATTTTTTGACTTTTTCCTTTTTCCTTTATATAATAACACCAAAACTTATCCTAGACTCACCTTATACCCTATCCTAGTTAACCAAAAATCAAAGTCCAAAATACTTTGTGACGCCCCAAAAAATGGGGGTACTTTGTCAACCCATTGATCACTCATCAATCCGTAGAATACCCGTGAATACCGTGTAACTCGATACCGCGCCGCTATACCCAATTCACCGGGATCCATAATTTAACAAAATTCGGTCATAGTCTCCTATGTACACGGAGCTCTACCAAAAAACACAACCCGTGCAATCATACAACATTGACCACATCGGGTCCATTTATCCATACTCATATAACAACATGCAATTTTACATTAAAAATAGTCCATATAAGTTCGATTACAATCATTTCCATAGATTTACATGTCCATAACCAAATTTCACAAAAGTTTTACAAAACAAGGTTTAAAAGCCACAAGTCATATTTTCTTCATCCTTGAGGCCCCAAATGCGAGCCATCCACCGGTGTATAACCCGCACCTGAAATATTTTTTCATAAAGAGTGAGCCTAGCCTAAGTGCATATGAAATGTCCACATGTAACATTCAACAAGCAACAACCATTTCAATCAAGAATATGTCATTCAATGTTGAAAATCACCATGTCATGCCATGAAATGAAAATGAGACTTACTCATGCACTTCAACCAGAGCCCTTACCGACTCCCATAACACATGTAATGCCAATGTGTATAAATTCACCATTGATGTTATACATCCAATGATCTTTTTATAAATAAACCATGTGTCTTTGTATAAAACAAAATCATTTGTCTTTGTATAAAACAAAATCATGTGTCTTTATTGGGTAGCGGGATTTTGGTGTTTCACCGCCGGTTCCACACACCGATACACTTTTTTGGACTTACACCGAAAACCAGTAATCGGGTCTTGCCCCCAAGGAAGAATTTAGCCCTGCTTGCTATACCCGACACAAGTTTTTCATGTAATCATGCAATTCAATTGAACCTAGGTCCAACCTTCCTGAGTTCACTTATCAACCACCAAAAATGGTGTTTGATCAACTATGCACATACACCCACACTCATGCTTCATGCCCATGAATGTGTTACCTCCGTGCAAATGCAATGTAATGTGTAATTGTAACACCAATATCATGCCCAATATGTACGAGTGCCATATGAATAATCTCAACCACATTTCAACACATTTCATGGTTAATTATAAGCATATAATTTTCATAAATCCTCATCATGTCAATAAATCATGAGCATGTATCAACATTTACATTTCACAACAATTTTTCTCAAGCATGTTATCACATAATCTCATGCAATTAACACACTTTATTTCACATAGGCATTTTATCAAACACCTTTAAGGCACCAAATCATGTAATCACATAAAATGCCAAAATTTATCACATGACTCAAAAAAAATCAGATTAAGTAATTTTCGCATACCCAATTATCAAAACTTCCAAGAAATCACAAACTAGCAGTTTCTAATTACCAATTCATACTAGAATTGAATTTATCCATTTTCATTAAATCAACTACAATAGGCAAGTGTTAAAATACACATAATAGCCCACCCATTTCATATATTCATCCTAGGTTAGAAATAAACCTAGTTAGGATAAAACTCTACCTTTTAAAGCGTAAAACAAAGCTAGAAAGCTCCAAGAACCCAAACCTTGCCAAAAACCAAACTTTTCCCAAAATCCCATCTTTCAATCTTCGGTGAAACCCATCCTTTTTGGTATGCTTGCGTAGCCCTCATCGCGTTGATCGACTTTAATACTTAGCTCGAAAGATTCTGACCGTCGAAACTCCATGGATCGTAGAGAGAAGTCTTGAATCTTTACTTTTTTCTTCTTTTCCCTCTCTTTCTCTTCCAACATTAGAACCCAGCAACCCAGAAGAGATTTTGTGAAAAATCAGATTTTTTTTACTCCTATTATACCCTTCAACGCTTGGTCCACGTCGCACTACGCGTTCCCTATTTTTAGCTCCGTTTTTGCTCCGAAACAATTAAATTTCGTCTTGATTTAAGTTCAAGATATTTTTATATGAACCTTCTTTAAATTATAATAAAATTTTAAAAATTTAATTTTTGGGATCGTTTTTGAGGTCACCCGACACCCAGGCCTCTCGAAAAATACAAAAAATCTGACTATCTTAGAATTCGACGAAAATTGTCCAAGTAACTAGATTTCACTAGAAAAATCCAATGGTAAGGTCCATTTTGTCATCCGATCTCTAGAGAATTACGGGTTTTCAACCAGCACCAAAATGGAAAATTATTGTTTTGCCCTTATTCATAAAAAGTTTAAATTTACCCGACTTTTACATACTTAAAAGACAATAACCAAATTTGTGTCGGATTCTTAAAAACATATGCAATGTAATTTAATACAATAGAATCTCAAAATATCATTTTATGGAGTGTAAAGAATCACAAAATAAAAATTAAATAACTAAAATAAAAAACCATTTTCATAGGCAATTATGACTGCATTTAGCCTATGCAATAAGTCTTTCATCCCCTAGGTGATCCCTAGTGGACTAGTTTCGTCTCGTGAAGATTTTCAGCTAAGATACCTACAAACTTCACACACACTTTATCATTAGAAACTCTTGTGTGAGTGCCTATCAAATAATTCAAGAAATCTATCAAACAAAATTCCCATCCCTTTTTAAACCTTATTCAAAACTAGCTTTGATGCAAATCTCACCAAGATGTCACTCAGGATAAAACTCTGCCGATTATGGTAACTGTTTCACTCAAAGTATATGTGAGCAGAATTTATGTTACCAAAACAATAATATCTCACATATTTCTCTATAACGAAAGCATTATGAAGTGAATTGACTTTACATAATCTCATGAAAGAATAATGCAATCAGTGTATCTCTTTATCCAATATGGTATATAAACTCACCATAATCCTCAAAATCAATTAGGGATTCATTATGGTTGTAATGGGGCTAAGGGTAAGAGATAAAAGAAACAAAGGATTAATCATTTCAAAAAGAGTTATCCCAATGCAATTTGCTTTACTTTGAAACACTTGACTTCTCCTTTTGAACATTTTCTTTTGCTATCACTTCATTCACTTTTTTTCATTTTCACAACCTTTGGCTTTTCCATCTCTCTTTTTTGTTTTTAACATGTTGCAAATTTTTCAATGTCCAAGCATTGTTATGCTTCCTTCATCTTTTCTTTTTTCTTTTTCACAACTTTTTCAAATTGCATCTATTTGAGCATCCACCACAATATCCCAACCTGCTTGATAAAACATAAAAATTATAGGGATAACCAAGGAAAAGTATTTTTCTTTTATTTTTGGCTTAGTTATTATTTATGGCTAAGAATTGAACATTTATTTTGGCTCAATCACAGCTTCTAAGGTAAAATTGATAAGAAAGAAATAGGCTAAGGCTCAAAAATTAATCAAAAGTTGGTCTAAAATCATTTTTCAAGAACAATGGCAAATTATTAATTGATAAAGATGCAACCAGTGATGCCCCAAATTCTAGGGATCCCGATTAACCCGTTTAATCCGTGATACCGCTTAACCTGATAATACGTAGTGATACCCCATTCACCAAGGTCCATTACTTTAATAAAATTCGGGTAGAGTCTCCTTTATAAGGGGAGCTTTAACCAATGCACAATCTGCACATTTATACAATATTGACTACACCGGTTCTATTCATCAATATTCAAACACATAGCACTGAATACTAACCCATAACCATCATGTACGCATACATTCATTCATAAAAGAATAAATGCCCAAAAGAATATCATATACATGCCTTAATTCAAATACAAGTTTTGTTTAAAAAATTTATACAAGGCCAATGTAAATGGAAACAAAAATTAAAACATCAAAAATTAGATCCACATTCCGGCTCTGGTGTCAAAGCGGGCCCAAGTTAAGGCCTCCTACGAATGTATGTTAGGTACCTAAAATATATTTCCATAAAGGGTGAGTCATGCTCAATTAAGTATCTTCTATGTAGATCACCTCTCAATCTACATACATATGAAATGTCACAAGCAAACATCATGTCAAGCATCCATTCAATTTTATACACATATCATAAATGAATGCTATAAGTTTCATATGAGATAAGAACTCACGCATACAATGCAACGCTAAGCCCCATCAGCTTCCATAACACATGCTATGCCATGTGTATACATTCGGGAATTCTAAACCCTCGTCATTTATGTTAGATATCCAATGAATATTTTATAAAAATCTATGTCTTTCTGGGGTTGGTATTCTATGGACTTCCACCAACGGCTACCCATCCAACACAAAATTTATAAACTTCCACCAATGGTGTTGCATACACCGACACATTTCATAGAATCAATACCAATGGAAGTGCATACTCAAATTATCGGGTCTTGCACTTGAGGGAGAATCTAGCCCTTCTTGCTAACTCTACCACTCTTTTCAACACAAACCTATGCCACTTAGCCAGACCTAGGTCCAATTTTTCTGAGCCCATATATCAACCTACTAAGAATGATTTTTGGTTAAAAATATGCACACACATCCACACTTATGTCGGATGCCCATTAATGCGATTCTACCCGTGCTTATGCAAATGTAATGTACAATTGCAATTCATATCATCATGCTTATCATATCATGAAACATATAATAAACATATCCATTTCCATAAATTTTCCCAAGCATGTTATATATGATTTCAATTCAAATAAAACGCTTGAACCCCAAGCATTTTATCAAACACTTCGTGGGCCTAAGATTTAAACGCATAGTATTCGCAAACAATTCATTTCATCAAACTCAAACATCTTATTATTGGTAGTCATGCCTCTACTATGAGTAGGTTTGTATTTTTGAAAACAAATCCAAATCAATCAAGAAATAGGTTTTAACATGTTCTTATATTCATTTTTCATACCATAGATACACTAGGTGTGAGCTAACATATGAAATTCCGCCTCTATAGCCCTACACATTTCAGATCGCAACCCTAGGTTGAAAATAAACCTAGATAGGAAAGAAGCCTGCCTCTTGTAGCATGCGCACGAGAAAGAATGAATCCTCACGATGCCAAACGATGTTTCATTCATTCTCGAGCCAAAACTCTGATTTCTCAAATTTATCGTAATTAAGCGTGGATAGTACCCACGCATAGCCCTCGTTGTTATAAGCAACTTTAGTTCTTTCTCATAGGTGAGTCATCGGTCGAATCTTGCTAGATCTTAGAAAGAAGATGAAGAAGATAGTTCTCTCTCTCTCTCTCTCTCTTGGCTAGCTTGGAAGACTAAGTCCTCCCTTTTAAGTTTCTATTTATACTAGGCTTATATTAAGCCACATGTCACTTTCTTATTAGTCGAATTCTATCCCAACCAATTACATTTTTCCATTTGATATGTTTATAATTTTATAAGATTTACTATAAATTATGTTATGGGTTCCGCAATTAAATCAGATCGCAGAATTTTAATTACGCGATACCTGTACGCATTGTAACACCCAAAAAATTGAATATCTCAGAATTCAATAAAAATTAAATGGTTATCCCAATTTCACGAGATGAATTCAACTATGAGGTTCATTTTGTCATCTAAGTTTTATAAAAAATTGGGTTTTCAACCCATGCTTTAATGGCTAATTATCATTTTACCCCTGTAATTAAGATTTTAATTTTTTTTAGGTTTTATATTCCCCCCTTAAGGGAATTTCATCCTCAAAATTTACACAAAAGCAACATGTGCATATATAACAATTCATAAAATACATTGTGACTACAAGAAATGTACCTCCATCCTCAAATAAATGTCACCTCCTCCATACCACAGTGTTACCACAACACCTTCAACAACCTCACAGTCTTGTCACGCAAAACCTAATCTAGGTTATCTATGATAAACACCGGTACCTCTGCGAAAGTCCCATAGGTATCAACAACTAGGTCACCCCAATCCATCTCATGTGTAGGATCTGGGGGTACTTCCAAAGCAGAGAAACATGGAACACCGCTTGAACACCTGATAGATTTGGCGATAACGCCAACCAATAAGTAATTGTACCAACCCTATCGAGTAGTTTGAAGGGCCTGATATACGTCGATGACAGCTTTTCCTGCTTTTCGAACCCCACCATTTCCCTCTTAGGCATGACCTTCAAGAAGACGTGATCTCCAACCTCAAACTCCAGAGGTCTCTGCCACCTATCAATGAAGTTCTTCTGCCTACTCTGGGCCATAAGAAAATGTTTCCATATAATAGCTACCTTCTTTGAGTTGTCTCTGATCAAATTCAAACCTGTGGAAAGTCCCTCTCCAACCTCTATCTAACAAACTAGAGAACGACGCAGCTTCCCATAAACTGCCTTATAAGGTGCCATCAGAATACTTGCTTGATAACTATTGTTATTGGCAAATTCCACAAAGGTAAGTGATCCTCCAAGCCATCCTTGAGGTCAAAGACGCCTACCCAAAGCATGTACTCTAAAATTTGGATGGTCCTCTCCGACTGACTATCCATGTGGGGATGAAAAGTTGTACTCATCATCAACTGTGTCCCCATAACTCACTTAAAACTCTACCAAAAATGAGCCACGAACCTAGGATCCCAATCAAATACTGAAGATATGGGTACCCCATGTAACTAGACTATATCTCGTATATACAATCTAGAAATTTTCTCCAGTGTGAAGATCATCTGCATGGTCAAAAAGTGTGTCGACTCCATAAACCGGTCCACTATCACCCACACTGCAACATGATGTGACACCCCAAAATCCAAGGGTCCTTTTTCAATGAAATTCGGGCAGAGTCTCCTTTGTACAGAGAGCTCCACCCATCACACAATCTGTGTTCTAACTGACACATGGACCATTCCAAGTTCTAACACACCAATTCTAAATATTAAACATTAATTAACCATATCATATATCATTCATTTGTTCTCAAAAGAATAATGTCCATAAAAGTCTCATTGCATGCCTTTAATAAAATTCAAGTTTTGTACTTAAATTCATACAAGGCAATAATGTAATTCTGTACAAGGGACTACAAAATCCAAACCAAAAGCCACAACCCGGCTCTATCCTCAAAGTGATCCCTAATGAGGACCTTCAGTGGAAGCTCATCCAATACCTAACAATATTCCCAAAAAAGGGTGAACCGAAAACTAGTATGGTATCTCCTATAGAGAATATCTCTTAATCCCAAGGCATATGATATGAATGTGCACCAAATACACCAAGCATATGTCTAAAGTAACATATGAATGCTACCATGTATACCAAATATGAATAATGCTTAATGAATGCATGTCCAACACTGAATCCCCTCCCGAGTTTTCATGCACGACACATGATACAATGCCATAACATGAACCAGGCATTCCAAGCCCCATCATTGATGCTAAGCATCCAATGACCATTTCTCAATTCTTGTGTCTTTCTTGGGTAGGTAATTTATGGACATCACACCAATGAGTACCAAATTGACATGGTATTCGAGGGCATCCCAGCTCCAGTTCTGAGTACACAGACACACTTTTTCTAGAATTTCACTATTGGACAAGTGTGTAAACCAAGCAACCAAGTCTTGCACCCGAGAGAGAATCTATGCCTTCTTACAATACCCGACACATTTTCCATGCAATATTCCATGCGACTCAATTAAACATTTGTCCAATTTTTCCTGAGCCCACCAATCAACTCATCATGTGGTGATTGACCCATGATTCGCAACTCATATTCATGTCAATGCCTATAAATGTAATGCAACCCATTATATGCAATGTAATGTACACAATGCTAACTCTATCATGTAAGCATGTGAAAATATCTCATAAGCATCACTATGTTAATTATATCATGAGGTATATAATAAAATTCCATAACTATCACTAAGCATGTCATAAGTAATATATATTCAAATAACACACTTGAACATACGTTGGCATTTTATCACCCACAAGGCATAAATTATAAATATATAGCATACCTATTCATACAACTCACATTTAACATGCCCAAAATCAAATAGAATTAGGCATAAAATGTTCATCATTCCATCCAAACATCCACTAGTTACACTAGTAATAAGTTAATCATGTGATTAACGACTTGATCTGAAATGTGTATACCCAAGTATAGGCGGTCAAGTTGCAGTTATAATCCGATTAAGTCCGGAGTCAAATCCACAAGGAACTAATATTGGTATTTTGGAGTAAATAATGACAGAGACCAAAGTGACTAAAACCTTGAGAACTTGAAGTTATGATGTTTATGGAATTTCCTGAACAGAATATATGATTCTTTTCAAAGGGTTTTTCTAGACAAAATATAATATTCTCAACTGTAAAAGTCACCCTTTAGCTCAAGGATCTGAACATGTAGTCAATCATTTGGTTGTTATATTTGTGATTGAGAACTCAATTAACCCCCATGTCAACAGCAAATTAATTGGAGGATAAAGATGCACTATGAGAATTAAGAGCATAGTTTTGATGTCTTTGTAGTTATTTATAAGAATTTTCTGTGTCGGGACTCAACTCGTCTACAAACAAGTAAGCAATTCTATAAGTCATTCAACGACTTTGTTAGTATTTCATTCTTAGTTGAAGCACAATAATGGTGAAGATTAAAATGTAGTCATGAATATCTAACTGGAGTACTTGCAAAGAACCAATGAATCCTCCTATGCCACTAGTCATCTTGTCTTAGAAAGGATTCATGGTTGTACAAAGTACCTTAGATTTGCTAAANCCAATGAGTACCAAATTGACATGGTATTCGAGGGCATCCCAGCTCCAGTTCTGAGTACACAGACACACTTTTTCTAGAATTTCACTATTGGACAAGTGTGTAAACCAAGCAACCAAGTCTTGCACCCGAGAGAGAATCTATGCCTTCTTACAATACCCGACACATTTTCCATGCAATATTCCATGCGACTCAATTAAACATTTGTCCAATTTTTCCTGAGCCCACCAATCAACTCATCATGTGGTGATTGACCCATGATTCGCAACTCATATTCATGTCAATGCCTATAAATGTAATGCAACCCATTATATGCAATGTAATGTACACAATGCTAACTCTATCATGTAAGCATGTGAAAATATCTCATAAGCATCACTATGTTAATTATATCATGAGGTATATAATAAAATTCCATAACTATCACTAAGCATGTCATAAGTAATATATATTCAATTAACACACTTGAACATACGTTGGCATTTTATCACCCACAAGGCATAAATTATAAATATATAGCATACCTATTCATACAACTCACATTTAACATGCCCAAAATCAAATAGAATTAGGCATAAAATGTTCATCATTCCATCCAAACATCCACTAGTTACACTAGTAATAAGTTAATCATGTGATTAACGACTTGATCTGAAATGTGTATACCCAAGTATAGGCGGTCAAGTTGCAGTTATAATCCGATTAAGTCCGGAGTCAAATCCACAAGGAACTAATATTGGTATTTTGGAGTAAATAATGACAGAGACCAAAGTGACTAAAACCTTGAGAACTTGAAGTTATGATGTTTATGGAATTTCCTGAACAGAATATATGATTCTTTTCAAAGGGTTTTTCTAGACAAAATATAATATTCTCAACTGTAAAAGTCACCCTTTAGCTCAAGGATCTGAACATGTAGTCAATCATTTGGTTGTTATATTTGTGATTGAGAACTCAATTAACCCCCATGTCAACAGCAAATTAATTGGAGGATAAAGATGCACTATGAGAATTAAGAGCATAGTTTTGATGTCTTTGTAGTTATTTATAAGAATTTTCTGTGTCGGGACTCAACTCGTCTACAAACAAGTAAGCAATTCTATAAGTCATTCAACGACTTTGTTAGTATTTCATTCTTAGTTGAAGCACAATAATGGTGAAGATTAAAATGTAGTCATGAATATCTAACTGGAGTACTTGCAAAGAACCAATGAATCCTCCTATGCCACTAGTCATCTTGTCTTAGAAAGGATTCATGGTTGTACAAAGTACCTTAGATTTGCTAAATGCATTCAATCATTCAATAAGCAATCAAAAGATAAAGCATTAAGCATAAATGAAATGCACAAATATAACTTTTAAATGATTTATACATGTCCATCACCTCTTACTAAAGAGTGAATGAGAAGTTACTCATCCTTCATTGCTTTGAAAAGCTAGAATAGTGAGTGATTCTCATCCCTCTAAATAGAGGAGTTACACGGTAAAATAAACTACACAATGAGCCTATCTTCGACAAAGAATAAGTGAATCACTTTTCACCCTTCAAGGCTACAAGGGAGTTAGAAAGGTGGAAGATTTTCACTTCTCTAAGTGAAGAAAGAAGCTTTTACAGTGGAAGCTAATGAAACTAATAATAATAATAGAAGAAAGCTAGTTACTTTTGGAGGTTTTCTTCCTCTTCCAAAAGATTTCTATGTCTCTCTATATCTATATGTATATCTATCCCTATATCTCTCCAAAGGGGAGGTATTTATAGACAAGGAGGAAGGGTAAATAAGAGTAAAAGAATAGTTCTCGGTGCTCAAAGTCCAAGTGAATGCCCCAAGATTTAGATGAAAAACAAACCACTTTGCATATTATCTGGGGAATACGTTCGAACGTGGTATAGCATTCAAACGCTGACTCCTATCTTCTGTGATGGGCGTTCGAACGCTTACTGGAGTTTGAACATAATACTCAAATAGCTCTTTGTTCCACAGTGAGGAGCTGCAACTTGCCACGTGTCATCACCCTAGCACTCTTCTGGACTCCTCTAATAATTGAAGATAGTGTTCGAACATGGATTGGCGTTTGAATGTTGTACTCAAGTAGCTCTTTTTTCTTCTTCGTACAAAATAGTTGCAACACACCATATGTCATCACCCTAGCACTATCCTGGGGTCCTCAAATAATTCAAGACAGCTTTTGAACATGGATTGGCATACAAACATTGTACTCAAGTAGCTCTTTGTTCTTCTTCTTAGAAAATAGCTACAACACACCATATGTCATCACCCTAGCACTGTCCAGGGTAGTCTCCATCCCCGTACCTACTTAAAAAAAAATTGTCCATCCCCAGTCCACCCCTATTAATGGGTATAATTAAAAGTTTGTCATTTACAACATAATATAATTAAAACCATGACTNGTACTCAAGTAGCTCTTTGTTCTTCTTCTTAGAAAATAGCTACAACACACCATATGTCATCACCCTAGCACTGTCCAGGGTAGTCTCCATCCCCGTACCTACTTAAAAAAAAATTGTCCATCCCCAGTCCACCCCTATTAATGGGTATAATTAAAAGTTTGTCATTTACAACATAATCCAAAAAAATATAATTAAAAGTTTGTTTGCTTTGTAAATTCAACACAATATCATGCAACACAACATAATGTAACATAACATAATTCAACATGAAAAAATATAAAAATACAAAGATCTACACTTTTACAAGCCAAAACCATGAAAAAAAAATTCCAAAAGAAAAAACCATTTAATAATATGTAGATTTGTATTTCCAGCAAAATGTATATATATATTAAATAATAATAATAATAATAATGGGTAAAGTGGAGTGGGGAGGGGCAGGAGTAAGTGTCAGTCCTTCCCCGTCTTCATCCCCGCACGGGTTTATACGGGTATCCCCGTATACTTTCTCCGTCCAATACGTATGGCCCATCCCTGGTCCAAGAGTTTGGACGAATACCTATTTTACCCTATCCATTGCCATCCCTAGTCCTGTGGGCTTTCAATTATTTCAAGATGGCGTTCAAATGTGGATTGGCATTCGAACATGGATGCCTTGTTTCAAACTTCACCAATTTTCTTCTAGAACATGTGGGTGTTGCATGAAAGTTTGATGTTTATTGACTCTAGGCCCTTGTACAATCTTTTTCCCTGAAATGTCATCATTGAAACTCTATCAAAGCATAATTAGTCATACAAGCATAGTAACTTGCTAATTTTAACTATTCATCACACCCCCAACCAAAATATTGCTAGTCCCTAGTAATACAATAACAATTGAATTAAAAATTATTAACAATTCCATTTTTGTAGGTCATCCAGCTGCATTTAGCATATGTAACAAGTCGTTAAACCCCTAGATTTCCCCTAGCAGATGAGTGTTGTATCGTGAGGGTTTTCAGTGAAGCTATCCACAAACTTCAGTCGAACAAATGTGTGTATGTGAGATTTCTTGTCAGAGTGAGTTAGCACCATGGTCGTTGAGACACCCAACCCTCAATTTTGACTTATCTCCCAAACACTTCTTTTTCATAGGTGCGTACTCTATGCAAAAATAAGCATTTGTCATATTGGTATTTAAAATTCCCTATGTAATAAGAATAATCATTCTAGCAACAATAATAATCGTTCTAGCGTCAAGAATTATTATATAACAAACACTGCTCTTTATAACCTTCTATGGATCGCTTTGATTTCACAAACCTCTTTTAGAATGCTCTCAACAAAAATTCCCTCCGATTATAGTGACTTTTCTCTCAAAGGGCATGTGATCAAAAGAAGGCTAATTGTAAATTCACATGCACAATTAGTACGGGAGTAAAATCTAATGAAATAGACTAATCATGTTTGGCATAATCTCATGAAAGAATATTGATACAAATAAAGTAATACTATTTAACATACCCCCAAACTTTTGATTGACGACCTACACATGCATCAAACTTGAGATTAATTATAGCTTGTTCCAGGTTGTAATGGGACCAGGGGTAAGTGATTAATGAGATGACGGATGAGAAGATTTTAAAAATGGGTTATCCAATTTTGTTAAAGTTCTGCACATTCCATCATTTTTGTCTTCATCTTTTCTTTGGAAAAATCACTTGTGCTCTTCTCTTTGTTCTCTTTTCATTTCATTTCCTTTTTCTTTCAAATCACAATTCTTTGGCTAGATTGATTTCTTTTGTATTCTCTTTCTTTGCTTATTTCAGTTTGCCCTTTTGGTTGACCCTTTCATACCTAGGAAGCTCTTCTTTTAGGAACTATGCAGTAAAATTAGATAACCTAGGTAGGGATTCAGAATTTGTTTGGCTTGGTCATAAACATGGTTGTATCAAAAACAATTATCATTTTGAGGCTCAATCATGGCTGACAAGGGATTATGTATCAAAAGAAATAGATAAAGCTCAAACGTTTCAACAGATTGCCTAAAATCCTTTCTCAAACATGTGCACATGTATTTGTCGTATGAACGGATTCTTTGTGGGATACATCAATAGACTGCTATATTTGCGTCAGTCAATAACAATTTTAATGGGAATGTTCAAGGATAGAAAGTGAAAAACCTTAGTTGATTAAATGTTGATTTTCTCTCAAAAGCATCGCTAGGCTCGAAAACTTACCATGGTATTCTTTGTTATCTCCACTGGTTATGTCAGGTTTTCAAAGAGTTTTGGTTATATATCACTTCCATTTTCAAGTCTGGTCATTCTGTACCTTAAGAATAACAAATACCAAAGTGCATTTGACATTTAAGGATAGAGAAAATATCATTTTTCAAGGAAATGTAGTTTTAAGTCTGGATTGTTAGGTGAGGTGTCAAACCAATCATGTGCTTTGTCACTTTAGCAAATAGTTTCGATACTTATATATGTTCCATCAATCATCAACAAACAACAATGTAATACTAAATCTAACACATGCATTTAAGAAGAAGATAAATATAATAAAACTAAATCATTCATTTCACAAAATATCATCGTTCAGATCATCTAAAAACAACACCCAATCATCAATCCCAAGTACACAAATCACTCTCACTTTCTCGTCTCTCTAGAGCCTAAAGATCCGCCAGCTCCACCTCTCAAAAGATGGAGAATCTCCTCTTACTGTCGAAGAATCATCTTGCTTAGCCTCGATGCTAAGCATGATGTCCCGTAGTGTCCGTCGAGCATTGGTCTCTGCCTGAGTCTCTGCATGGGCCTACTTGGCATCTCTCTCCTCCTCAGTATCCAAGGCATCCTGAACTTCATCGATGCCTTGGGATGGTGGCACATTTTGTCTCACCGCTGGCCCTCCGCTATGGCCCTGGCTCCTTCGGAACGACACCTTGTTCAAAGCTCCCATTGGCTTGAGCACTCTCATCTTCGGCCTAACATTTACTCCCTAATCTAAACATATCTTGATCACAAGCGTGCTAAAGGGGAGTGAGTTCCTCTTATGTCATATCCCTTCATCATCTCAGTTAGTATCAAGGATGGGAGGTCGATGATTTGGTTCTTGCCTATAGCGTATAATAATCAGTGTGACTGATGGTTGTGCTATACTTGTCCAACTCAAGTTTGGATGTCATTTATCACAAATCTAATCTCATACCCATCTCCAACAAAGATAATATGACTTGCATAAAGATTCATGCCTAGCATCATTTACAAATCAAAATTCAAATTACCATCTTTCTCCTAGAATAGTCCAAAACGACACGATATAAAACTAGAATGTACATCCCAAATTTTTGTCCACTCCTCAAAGCTAGCTAATCCATGAATCCAAATAAATAATAAATTCCTAACCTAATTAAGTAACAAATCACACTTACCTTATAAACATATCACTTCAAACAAAGTCAAGCCTAGAGTTTCCTTCACCCTCACCTAATACTCCCCAATTCGAAGCATACAACCTCTACACACCCTTCAAGTACCCAACCGTTCTCCTATAGGCATGTCAATACTTAAGGCAAGTTCTAGCTTCTCAAAGTCCAATGCCAAATTAAGAGCATATGTAGTGCGTATGAATGAATGAATAGCACCGGGATCGAATAAAATTCGGGTCCAAGAATTGTTAAAGACGAACAATACCTTCAACAACTACATCGGAAACGTCTTCCTCCGATTAGGTCAAAGCAAAAACTCTTTCTTGCTTGGTACCACCTGGGGCTATAGCTCCTAATGGTTTCAGCTGTAATGGCTTCTGTTGTGATGGCTTATTTGCATGTACTTGTCTCGTTGCTTAATTGATCTTTGGTGGAATCGATGGGCAGTTATTTTTGAGGTGCCCGAACCCTCCACATGCGAAGCATTGACGTGGGTCAGTGTCTGTTCTGTTTCAAGTAATCCCAGCTCCTCGAACGACTTGATTCCTTTGCCCCCAAGCTTGGTTAGGTCGGCAGTATAGAACTGCCATTTGTGTAGCTCCACTGCTGCTAGCACTAGTCCTGATCAGACCTCCCCTCCAAAGTTCTATCGTCGCTAGTTGTTGTTTCTATTCTGGCATTGTACCAGAGTGGTTAGCTCCCTTAGGCATTGATAGATACCATTCAGGG
This sequence comes from Ilex paraguariensis, assembly GCA_963454935.2. Classification (NCBI taxonomy): domain Eukaryota; kingdom Viridiplantae; phylum Streptophyta; class Magnoliopsida; order Aquifoliales; family Aquifoliaceae; genus Ilex; species Ilex paraguariensis. Next base: position 172,053 of record CAUOFW020008724.1, read on the forward strand.
CATCTGGAGGTGGTGGTGGTGGATTTGCTTGGCCACCACGTCCACGTCCACGTTCACCCTTCATCCTGCACATCAATTCACAATTTAGTTTCATTGATATACAGGACATCCTAACTATCACTTTACTCTAAAGTATAATGNCAACGGCATTCATGGATCTCATACATAAGGTGTTCCAACCCTATTTAGATCAATTCTTTGTGGTGTTTGTTGACGACATCCTGATCTACTCCAACTCTGAGGAGCAGGATAAGGGTCACTTAAAGATTGTTCTCCAGATCGTGAGAGACCACCAGTTGTACACCAAGTTTAGTATATATGAATATNTTAAATCCATAATTTCGTTCAACCTAGTCCTATCTCTCTAGTGGTAATCCATAACCCACAGCTCCCATGTAAGACCTAAACTATAAGCTCTGATACCAAAATTTGTAACGCCCCAAAAACCATATTGGACGACATTATAATTTAAAACCATTCACATCATGAGAGCAACTAATATAATCCATCAATAAATAAAAATTCATTCATCATGTCTAATATTTACAACATCATCCCAAAAGAATATGCCCAACCATGACAATTACATCCAAAAGAATTCAATTTAACTTACAACAGAATAACAAAAATATTAGACTCCACCGAGTCTTAAAAGGAATTTCCTAGTCTAGCACCTAGGAGAGTCTAACCCTAAGCATCCACCTCGAGTTCAACGTGCCCAGCTAGCGGAGCTTCCCAATGCATCTGTTCGTTGACTCTAAGCTCCTCATCTAAGACGTAATTTGTAAATATATTTTTTATAGGAACCAGGGAGATCTGTTCCAACTACAAGGTGTTGTCCAAGCCCCTAGTACTTTATGTGTGGAGACTCCGCAAGCAGGCCTTGTGAGCCAGGATGTGGACCAAGGCCAAGGTCAATCCTCACAAGGTGGGAGAAATCAGAGGCCTTCCTACTAGACAGGTCAAAGGACATGTTTCATTTGCCACCAACCACGTCATATGAAGCGGGATTGCCCTCAGAGACAAGGATCCCAGAGTTAAGGGGTGTCTCAATCCTAGTCATCAGTGGGGCATACACAGACGTATTTCGTTGCTCACTACCCCAACATGGAACAAGGAAGCCAGTATCAGTTTCAGGATGCTGTATAGGCCCCTACTACTTTAAGTGCAGGGATCCCGCAGTCAAGCCAAGGCATGAGTCAAGGTCAAGGACAAGGCTTGTAGACCAGGACTTCGGGGACCCAGGGGCGTATCTACGCCATCACACTACAGAATGAGCTGATGGATCAATCGATAACCCACAGTACATTTCTTTCTTCCCTGTTTATGAGCACATGTATTATTTGATTTGGGCATGTCAAATACCGTTATTTTCATGTTTCGTTGATGAAATAGATTTAGAAATCGCAACCCTAAAGGAGTCCTTATGGAAAAAGTCAACCTTAGGAGCTAAGGTTTGCATTGATTAGATATGTCAAAGTTGTGAGTTAGAGATCTCGGGAATTCTACTCACCGTGGACCTTAGGCTCATGGACATGTCAGAGTTTGATGTGATCCTTGGGATGGATTGGTTCGCAGCACATCGGATCATCATTGATTGCGATCAAAAGTGAGGAACTGCCTACACACCAAACGGTGTATGTTTCAAGTTTCAGGACAAAAAGCATGAAACTTTGCCCCAAGCCGTGTATGACTCTTAATGGCACGGGCAATTAATGGGTTGGCTTGCGAGCTTTGCTTTGGAGGATGAGTTGGGACAGGAGTTGGGTCTATGTCGGGTTGTCTATGAATATGAAAATATATTTCTAGATGAACTACCGGGATTACTCCACATAGAGATGTGGACTTTAGCATCGAGTTGCATTCCGGCACATCGCCTATTTCTATGACTCTACATAGAATGGTACCAACAGAATTGCAAGAACTCAAAGTTCAATTACAAGAATTGTTGGACAAGAATTTTATTAGACTGAGCACTTCACCTTGGGGCGCTCTAGTGTTATTTTCCCAGAAGAAGGACAAGACCCTTCAGTTGTGCATAGAATATCAGTAGTTGAACCAGGTCACTATCAAGATAGGTACCATTTGCCGAGGATTGATGACCTATTTGCTCAATTGAGAGGAGTGTAGGTCTACTCCANAGTTGTGCATAGAATATCAGTAGTTGAACCAGGTCACTATCAAGAATAGGTACCATTTGCCGAGGATTGATGACCTATTTGCTCAATTGAGAGGAGTGCAGGTCTACTCTAAGATAGATCTTTGCACTAGCTACCATCAGTTGAGGATTAGAGAGGCATATATCCCTAAGACGGCGTTTAGAATGCGGTACGGGCATTTTGAATTCACCGTGATGCCATTTGGATTGATGAATGCCCCAACGGCATTCATGGATCTCATACATAAGGTGTTCCAACCCTATTTAGATCAATTCTTTGTGGTGTTTGTTGACGACATCCTGATCTACTCCAACTCTGAGGAGCAGGATGAGGGTCACTTAAAGATTGTTCTCCAGATCGTGAGGGACCACCAGTTGTACTCCAAGTTTAGTAAATATGAATTTNGATCTACTCCAACTCTGAGGAGCAGGATAAGGGTCACTTAAAGATTGTTCTCCAGATCGTGAGAGACCACCAGTTGTACACCAAGTTTAGTATATATGAATATTTGCTTACGAAAGTAAACTTTTTGGGACACGTAGGGTCGGCTTCGGGCGTATCTATGGACCTGGAGAAGGTTGAGGCAGTTCTGAATTGGGAGAGGCTGAAGTCAATCTTCGAGATACGAAGTTTTTTGGGATTGACAAGGTACTACCAGAGATTCATCGAGGACTTCTCCTGACTAGCTACACCTATGGTGAGATTGACCCAAAAGGGAGTCAAGTTTGAGTGGAATGAATCGTACTAGAAGGCATTCTAGGATTTAAAGAGGAGACTTACTTCAACTCCTATTTTGATAGTCCCGGAGAGGGAAGAGGGGACAGATGTACACAGTGTACCGTGATGCCTCCAGAGATGGACTGGGTTGTGTTTTGATGCAGTCTGGGAGAATGGTGGCTTATGGTTCTTGACAATTAAAGAACCACGAGCAAAATTACCCTATGCATGATATGGAGTTGGCGGCCATATTTTTTCCTTGAATGATTGGTGCCACTATCTATATGGTGAGCAATTTGAAGTATTTTCAGACCACAAAATTATGAAGTATATTTTTACACAGCAGGACCTCAACATGAGGCAACGCATGTGGATGGAGTATTTGGAGGACTACAACTTCACTTTGTATTACCATCCCAATAAGGCAAATGTGGTGGTTGATGCACTCAACCAGAAGTCACGGGGAGTGTTGGCTAGTATGGCTTCTCGGGAGTGCTAGATGCTCGAGACTGTAGGACAGTTTGAATTACACAACAGGGATCAGACTCGGGGTGTTTTAGGGAGCTTGGTGCCTACGCCCTCGTTACTGAGCATGGTGATCGAGTCCTAGGGACAGGACCCAAAGTTATTATCCATTAGGGACCGAGTGTAGGCAAATACTGGTGATGAAGATTGAGTCATTCACTTGAATGGCAGTCTTCGATATAGGGGAAGGGTTGTAGTTCCCATTTAGCGGATCTGAGAGAGGAGATCCTTAGGGAGTTCCATTCCTCCTGATTTGTTGTGCAACCAGGTGGCACAAAGATGTATCATGATCTTCGTCGTCAGTATTATTGGAGTGGAATGAAGAGACATGTTAAGGATCTTGTCAGACGACGTCTCATGTGTCAGCAAGTCAAGGCTGAGCACCAGAGACCAGCGGGGTTGCTCTAGCCTATGAAGTGGCTGAGTGAAAGTGGGAGCATGTCATGATGGATTTTGTGACTCACTTGTCACAGACATCGCGGGGACATAACGCGGTGTGGGTGATAGTGGACCGGCTTATGAAGTCGGTACACTTTTTGGCAATACGGATGACCTTCACACTAGAGGAATTCTGCAGGTGAGATATATGGGAGATTGTCCGGTTGCATGGGGTGCCCGTATCTATTGTATCGGATTGGGATCCTAGGTTTATGCTCACTTTTGGAAGAGTTTCCAACGGGTCATGGGGACACAATTGATGATGAGTACAGCTTTTCTTCCCTAGATGGACGGTCAGTCGGAGAGGACTATCCAGATATTAGAGGACATGCTACGGGCATATGTTCTAGATCTCAAGGGTAACTGGAAAGAGCATTTACCCTTGGTGGAGTTCACCTACAATAATAGTTATCAGGCGAGTATTCAGATGACACCCTATGAGGCACATATGGGAAGCCTTGTCGTTCTCTGGTTTGTTGGACGGAGATGGGAGAAAAACCCTCTACGGGTCTGAAATTGATTAGAGATACTTCAAAGAAGGTGGACTTGATACAAAAGCATCTTGTCACGGCTCAGAGCTGGCAAAAGAGCTACGTCAATAGACGATGACGACCTTTGGAGTTTGAGGTGGGAGATCACGTCTTCTTAAAGGGGATGCCTAAGAGGGGAGTGGTCAGATTCAGAAAACAAGGAACGTTGTCACCGAGGTTTATCTGGCCCTTCGAGGTACTCGAGAAGGTGGGTACAGTGACTTATAGATTGGCGTTACCGCCAAATTTATCGGATGTTCACGCGGTGTTCCATGTTTCTATGCTCTGGAAGTATACTCCAAATCTGACACATGTGGTGGATTAGTGTGAATTGATTGTTGATGCGGATGGGACCTTCGAGGAGGGACCGATACTTATCATGGATAGCCGGGAGCAAGTTTTGTGAGCCAAAACTGTGAGGCTAGTAAAGGTACAGTGGCAGCACCAAAGTGTGGTGGAGGCGACGTGGGAGCATGAGGACACCATACGTACTAATTATCCGTTCTTGTTCGAGGATGGAGGTACATTTTAAAATTTTAAGTAAGGTATTATTGTTGCATATGCATGCGATTAAGTGTGCATGTGTGTGTGAATTTCAGGGACGAAATTCTTTTAAAGGGAAAACAATGTAAAACTCGGGTAAATTTAAATTTTTTATTAAAGGGGCAAAATGGTAATGTGTTGCTACGGTACGGGTTAAAAACCTAAATTTTTCTAGATCTCAGATGACAAAACGGACCTCCCTTTGGATTCACCTTGCGAAATCTAGTTATCTTGTCAAATTTCATTGAATTCTGAGATAGTCAAATTTTTTACGTTTTACGAGGCGGTCGAGTCTCGGGTGACCCAAAAATGAGATTTTTAATAAAATTTTAAAATTTTGAAAAATAATTTGAGGCGAGTTAAAATAAAAATATTTTAAAATTAAATCAAGACGAAATTTAATCGTTTCAGGGTAAAAAAAAAACAGACCCGAAAAAAAGAGGGTCGTGTGGTGCGTTGTGGGCCAAGTAATTAGAGGGTATAAATAAGGGAAAAAATTTGATTTTCCCCCATTGGATCAGCTGGTTCTAACGTGAGAAAGGAAAAGAGGGAAAAAGGGTAAACTCTCTATTTCTCTCTACGATCTAGGGTCCTGCGGTGTTCAAATCAACACTGGCCAAGAACAAAAGTCGATCTCCTCGACAAGAGCTACGCGACTATACCAAGAAGCGCGGGTTTTGCCGAAAATCAAGGAACAAGATTTTTGGAAGCTAGGGATTCTAGCTCGTTTTTGGGGTCTTGGAGTTTCTTGATGGCATTTTACGCTTCAAGTGGTAGGGTTCCCTCCTACTTAGGTTTATTTTATAACCTAGGGTGTTTATATGAGATGGGTAGGTTGTTAGAGACTTAACACTTGCCTATTGTTGTGAAATTGATAAAATGGTTATGGGAATGGGTTTAGAAATGGTGTAAAAAAAATTCCTAGCTTGAAATGATATTTGGAAGTTACTTGTGTAATTTCATGGAATTTGATATTTTGTGGGCATGCTGTGTTTATATTGTGCCTTATGAATTAAGTGTGTTATTGGCATGGATTATGTGCTAACATGCTTGTGATTTGTTGTTGGGTATGAAAATGTTGATATATGTTTATTGATATATTGACATTGGGATGGATAATGTTGATTATATGATTGGGATATGATTTGCAAAAAAATATATAGATATGTGGTTAAATTATCCATATGACATTCATTACATATGGTGCATGACATTGATATTGCAATGGTGCATTGCATTGCATTTACACGGAGGCATCGCATTCATGGGCATGAGACATGGGTGTGTGTGAGTGTGCATGGTTTGATCAAACACCATACTTGGTGATTGATGGGTGGGCTCGGGAAAGTTGGATTGAAGATCTAACTAAGTCGCATGGTTGCACAAAAAACTTGTGTTCGGGTATAGCAAGTAGGGCTAGACTCTCCCTCGGGTGCAAGAACCAGCTACTTGGTTCACACACTCTCTTGAGGTGAAATTCCAAAAAAGTGTATTGGTGTGCGGAGCCAGCAGTGCGACACCAAAAATCCGCTACCCAACAAAGACATATGATTTTGTTTTATAAAATACCTAGTTCATACACTCCCTTGAGGTGAAATTCCAGAAAAGTGTACTTGTTTTATAAAATAGTCGTTCAATGTGTAACATCCAACAATGATTTGGTTTTTATAAACACATGACTTTGATTACAAAATGATCATTGGATGTATTTCATCAATGACGAATTTATTACACTTTCGCATATCATTGCGTTGTGGGAGGTAATGGGGGCTCGGGTTCAAGTGCATGAGTGAGTCTCATCTCATTTCATGGCATGACATAGTAGAATTTCAACATTGAATCGCATATTATTGATTGGAACGATTATTTTTGCGTTAAATGTTACTTGTGAGCATTGCATATGTACTTAGTTTAGGGAGTAACCTCTGTAGGAAATACTCTACTGGGTGTGGCTCACCCTATACGGGAAAACATTTCAGGAGCGGGATGCACGCCAGAGGAAGACCCTCACATGGGACCTCAAGGATGAAGAAAGCCAAGATGTGGCTTTATTTAGAGTTTTTTGTAAATGATTATGAAAACTTAGTTTTGATATGCAAATTCATGGAAATGAATGTAATATAGTTAGTATGGACCTTGTGTAATATAAAAATCTTTCACATACATGTGTTGGTTGGAAATAATGTCTTGAAATAAATTGGAAATAAAAAACAAGTGAAATAGGCAAATCTGGGCAAGACCTACTGGTAGATCGCTATCCAGTGGGCAACACCTACCGATAGGATCGCGTACAGGCAGAATTTTGTTTATTAGGCAAAACCTACCTGTAGGACATTTCTAGTGGACAAAACCTACCGGTAGGTTCTCCAAAAATCTGAAACTTTAAGACTACCTTGCCATGCTTTTGAGCTTTGGGTTTCTTGGTTCAAAGGACATAAATGTACATCAAATGAGGATAAATAGTGGCATATTGGACCTTGGTTAGCCAAATGGTAAAATATACACAGGTTACTCGTGTGAGTTATGTTTCTGGTTAAGGGGATGCTATTGACGTGATGTCGGGTTGTGCGACAATCAGGGATATTTCTGCGGGTTGACGGGTGGTCAACGGTTGAAAAATGACCCCAATTTTAGGGGCATCACAGTACCGGTTCGTCCCTTGTTGTTGTATCGGTTCATCAGAGTTAAAGTTCAACGAGGATTCTCGTTTGAAGACTTTGACCGGCCAATCCTCTGAAATATTTTCCCTAGGCTTTATTGGATGAAAAAGAGATGTATTTGGAAAGGGATTTTTATTGGCCAAACCTTAGAATATTTTTTGAGATATTTTTAGTGATTTTCTACGAATGGAAGATATGTAAAGCGATAGAGTATCTCTCTATATCTCTCTATCCCGTTTCCATTTAAATACCAAATTGAGGAGACGAAAAGGATCCTCTCTCACATGTTTTCCATCAACTAGGATCTCTTCTTGGAGGCAGAACTTCTACAGTAGATGAGGATCAAGCAACTCTTATTTTACTGGTTTTTCAAGGGTTTTTCTTTACTATTTGTTTTCTTTTTTAGTTTAATTATGAAGTACTTTAAATTTCTTGTCGAAGCATTAATCTTTCATTCTTGTTTAGATACAAAGTTTTGAAATTTAGATTTTGTTCGTTTACTCGTTAATTGCTCTATCTTTCATATTTGCTTTAAATTTATTTTACACTATGTCTAAGTAGTTTAGCTCCGGTATAATTAGAGGAGGGATTCTCATCTATGAGTGGGTGATTTTGACCCTAACGAGGTATCAATGCTTAGACTTATTTTTTTGATTGAAATAATTAAATATTAAAACATGGTTGATTTGTAAACATCTTTGATTAGCCGTAAACAATTGAATTTGGCACAGTTAATTCTTAGAGTCCCTGCAATCAACATGATATTAATTATTTCATGAGTTAATTCTATCATCAAACTACATATTTACTAAATTCTGATTTTTGTTGAATATTTTTTGTCCAAGTGAGTTTGATTATGATCTTAGATGAGTTATAAATTAGGTCAAAATTCCTATTCATGGTGGGATGAAATCTGACGATCATCTGTTTCCTTTTAATTTTGTCTCTTAGTTTTACTAATTATCACTATCTTCCAAAATCAAGAGATTTTTATGTTTGTTTGAATCATATCACCTCTAGAATTTGTCCTATTTTTCTCTGAGTAGACAACCTTGGTATTTTCCGAGTTACTATTCGGTAAATTTTCTACACTTGGAAAGCAGTTTCAGATTATCACTTTTGGGGACAAGCATCCTTCAATGCCAAAAACTCAAATACAGTGTGGGTTGCAATATTCCAAATTTTCTCTCTTTCTCATTGTCTCTACCTCTTCTAAATGTGGAGGTAAAAGTATATCTGAGAGAACCAAAAAAGGCGTGTATATATAGGCTAGAATAGAGACCAGAAGGAGAATTAAGGGTCAAGCTACCAATGGGCTTAGGAATCCTATTTCCAACCCAAAATAAACATCTTACTGTCCATTTATAATAAGTTAGTCCACTAAAAAACTTATTATTAATCTCTCGGATCTTATCTTAAAATTATATTTCGAGCTCTTTGTTATTATATGCTTAATAATCTCTCCACGCTTAAAATTACAGATGTCCGTCAATTAATTAAACTACTAACAATTATATGTAATTGACTTCTTTTTATCCTTGAGATCTTACTACTCAACTTATTTATCATGTCAAATAATTAAATTCATTTACACTGTTTGACAATGACAAAACTTATGATCTTCCTCAAAAGGACTTCATTAACACATTTAAATATCAGGACGTAGTTTCTTTTAATAATTAATTTTCACAATACAAATAATATCATCTCCCAATTCACTGAATTTGTTGAATAAATATGAATCTTATCTTTGATGAAATAAAGAAAACAGTCATTATATGCGGGTGTCCATTAAATATCTCAGAATTAAGAACTCTAGCAATCGTAATAATCATGAGATATTTATTTTTTTATTTAATCAATAAAAAAAATAATAACCACAAAAACGGTCATATTCAATACACAAAGTGCACTAGTGAAACAATCCAAGGCTATCTATAGTCTCCTATAACCAAGACAGACTATGCTAGAAAACTGCACTACAATCCTATTGATCGTATGTCCAATTCCATCTAAGGTTGTGAACATTTACTTATATCATACAAGGATCCAATAATTTGATCTTCTATGCATAAGTCAAACTCTACACACCAGATTATCTACAATGTAAAATAAAAGAAATGCATGTATATCATATATTTAATATAATGCAAATATTTTATGTAACGACCCGCCCCAACTGTCAAGATATTGTCCATTTTGGGTGCCCATACACCCTCAAGGTTTTGTTCCTATGGGGTTTCGCTCCAAAAAAGGCCTCTAGACAATTAAAAGTGAGCACAGATGTAGCCTAGTTACTCCCCCTCTAAGCTGTTGTGGGATGCAACACATGAGGCTGTAGTACCTCCTCACCTCTCAAGGCCAGTTGGCAGGCTATTACATTGTGAAACCCTAATCTATTTCCATAATATTCAGAGCACTAATACAGTCCATAGTTACTAAATAATATAGTCTCCAAATAATGAGTAAACTCTAATACCAATTCCATAAGCCTATCAAGTGTTTGCTATTAAGCTTAACATAAAAATGTACTACTCACAGTTATAATATAACTCAGTCATAGACTTGTTGCNAAACTCTAATACCAATTCCATAAGCCTATCAAGTGTTTGCTATTAAGCTTAACATATAAATGTACTACTCACAGTTATAATATAACTCAGTCATAGACTTGTTACAATTCACACACATACGTGAAGCTTATTCCTAATTACATGCCTCAACAACATTAATCAGCACTTAAAATGAAAACTCTAAAAACTAGTAGTTCAAACTTTCACGAACTTCTCTGTCACTTGCTAATCTGAGAAAAGGAAAATAATATAGGTTGAACATCAATAACTTAGTAGAATAATTCAATTCCAAAGCATGCGAGTTTGAAAATAACATAATTTGACATGATTGGGCAATATCAAAATAGTTTATCTCATATATAAGTAATAGAGCAAAAAATATTTAAATTAAAAATGATAATACGATCATAACATCAACACTGTGTTGCATCAGTGGGTGATCATCCTAATAAACCACTCAGGGTCAATACGAATATATGATCCAACCTTTTGGGGGACTTGCACCCCAAGGAAGATATGCACCCTAGTAATAATTTGGTACCCAAGTTTGAAGACCAACAGAGTCATCTAGGCATGTATGAACTCAATGAGAAACACTCTATGGCCCCAACCTAGAAAGTAAAATCTCCGCCACTGGACTCTTGTGCACTTATATTTAACTCCAAAATGATCCCGGAGTTTCATTCTGTACGAAAAACAATACAATCATTACTGACAGTTGTGCGAACCGCACACAAAAACCCTAATTCAGGTACGGATTCCAAGTCAATATTCAATACCCAACCATATATTTCAAAACTTATAAAACAATGATAAATATTATATGGAATAATTTAGAAACAAGTTTGAAAAACATCGTCAATTCTAGAATTGAGAAACCATACCAGAAACGGTATCTGGATATGAAATGACAAAAAATGAAACGGTTTTATTTTTTATCAAAATTTCATACACATACTCAATTTAACTAATTAAAAATTAATATAAATTTATTTGGCAAAAATCACCCAAAAATTAGCTCAAATTGACCCTAGAGTACAAAATAGATATTTTACACCACATATTGATCCAGATATCGGATTGACCTCAAATTTTACCGATACCTCCACATGGACATTATGAAACTTTTGACACCAACCAGTGGTCCATTGGTCACCAAACGCATCCTCACATACCATCAGGGCATCTAGTGGTCCTTCAGTCCACTTCATCTTCAACCTCTAGCCAACCCTAGGTTCCCACTTCTCTTCCAACCTCCCCACTTCTCTCATCTTTTTCTCACTACACGGTATACCATTAGACCTCTTTTCAAAATCTACTTATTCTCCTCATAGCCCTCTATAAATTCCCATAGGTGAGACACTTCGAATCCAACCCAAGCCCAACCAAAATTCCACTCAAAGTTGGTGAAAAGTATGGACTTTCCACCATGGCCAAACTTGCAAATGGTCTTTTGACCCCCAAACATCAACCAAATGCATTTTAAACGATGAAAATGGATTCCTTAGGTCCTTTTAGTATAGGATAGTACCCTTTATGCTTTAAAAACAAAAGATTAACAAAGTTCAAATTCTCAGAACACAAAGCCTAACTTTTAAACTTCACCTTCTAAACCTCCACCACTGACCATAGAAACACAAAAAACCACCATCAAACTTCATATGAATCACCTAGGAACCATTTCCAAACTCAAAATTAAACCAAAACCAACTCAAAACTCAAACCCGTTTCAATACCCATTAAAACTAAAAAATTTCAAAGTAGAAATTCATGCTCAAACAGTAAATAAAACGAGTTCAAAGCATCAAATATAAATTACTGGCACCTTAATTAGGCTACAAAATTACCCTTTGTTTCTTGAATTCCACTCTACAGAAGTTTGGTTCTCCAAGCTTTCTCTATCTCTCTCTTTCTCTTTTTTCTTAACGGTTCTAGCTCATCCAAGCATTCAATTGAGGTCTTCACCACCTCCTCAAGCTTCTAGATGGAGAGCATGTGATGAGAGGCCCCAAATGTAGCCAGGTAACTGCTTGGCCATGCAATAGCATTTTTGTAAATACCATAAATTTGGAAATTCAATTTTAATATATATATTATAATTACATACATATTAAACATGCCCTAGAAAAATATCTACTTAATTTTTAAAACTAAAATAAGCATTTAATTTCATCTCCAATTTCTACATCGTATCCCTGACTCTCTAATTTGCATTAGACCTACCTTTTTCGGATCTGCATTCCAATTTTCTCCCACTTTACATGTCAAGATCCTTTCCTCTTTTAACATCTTGATCATCATTAAAAGCACCCACACACATTCTAGCAATCCTTTGTTCACTGTTTGGCTCTCCGACATCTGAACCCCTAATCACACAAACTAATTCTAATCCAAATCCTAGTCTCTGAACACCAAATTATTACTTTTTACTCAAAATATTCTCATTAAAATAAAAAATGACAAACTTTTATTAAATAGTAAATTAAGTTTCATTACAAAAAGTAAGATTTTAGTATATAAATCTACTAAGATGGGTGATTATGTGTTTTTAAAAGTGTCACCTTAAAAAGATGTAATGCAGTTTGTCAAAGAGAAAAAGTTAGCCCCAAGGTATGATAGACCCTTGAAGTGACTAGAGTTGTTAGAAAGGTGGCATATCAACTTAAAATATCAGCTCAATTGTTGGGGGTACATGATGTGTTTCCTGTGTTGATGCTATGAAAGTGTGAACCTAACACATCACATGTGGTGGACTTGGAAAGGATTCAAATTCAAAAGGGGTGACTTATGAAGAACAACTAGTGAGGATTCTAGATACCAAGGACATTGTGCTTTGCAACAAGGTCATCTCCCCAATGAAGGTGCTTTAGCAACATGAAGAAGTAGAGGAATCTACATGGAAGCCGGAGTTGGAAATGTAAGCACAATATCCCCATTTGTTCACTTCATGAGGTTAGTTTTGGGGATGAAATTTTTTTTAGGGGATGGATTGTAAGAATCCATGAATTTAATTTAATTTACATTAGATTATTATGTATCATGTTGAGTTTTGATGAATAAGGATAATTAGATCATTGTAAATGGTTGTTGTGGGAATTGCTGAGACCTTTGAGAGACTCAATGTTTCGGGGTAATCATTTTTAGGACAAATTGACATAGTATAATTCTAGACTTCTTAGATGAAAATAACATCAAAAACGAATTCAAGAATTGAAAAAACTTAGGATAGGTGATTTGAGGTGTTTTGGGGTTCAAACGTATTTTTTGGAGAGAGTTTGGGTAAGAATAAATTTGATACTACGTCAGTACATAGGTCATAACATTTTACTCTAACGTTTGATTTACCTATTCCTTTCAGCATTATAAAGGAGATATAAAGAGCAATAAAAATGTAATTCATGAATCAACTTCTAACTAACTAGGTCGAAATTAGGATGAAAGATGGAGAAAAGGTTTAGAAACTAGATTCTAACCTAAAAAACCTGATCAGAAAAAAGGAGATAATGTGAGTAAAGACCGTTCGAACACATCTTTTCCCATTCGAGCACAACTTCTTTATTCAAATGAAACTTTTATCATTCAAACGAATGCACATTTTTCACTCCGATTAGTTCTACGTCGCCTGTAACATTTTTTTGGCCCTATAAATACCCTAGGGATGCATTTTGAGGGTACTTTATCTATTTTTTTTCCCTAAAAAGTCAAAGAGAGTTTGGGGAGAAGAAAAGGAGGAAAATGGGCTAGACCTAGATCAAACAGAGCGGGAACGAGAGTGTGAGAGCGTCAAATTTAATACATAGCAATGTGACACACACTAGAAAAGAAGATGTCAAAGTATTAAAAATGAAAGGAAAATTTGAATATTAAAGAAATAAGAAAAACAAATTTTAGAATAAAAACCCATCCCACATCGGTGGAGTATTATCAAGTGAAGTGAGTTCATAGCTACAAATACCATATCCCCAATCCTACATCAAAAGCTTATTACAAAAGGGAAAAGGCTAAACATCTATAAAAGGCACAGCTGTCAATGCCTTTGGAAGCCATTTAGCCACTGGGCCATAACTATGGGGCTTAATAACTAAGTTCTGGACGGGTTCAGCCACTGGGCCATAACTATGTGAAGTTTTTGCTTCTAAAAAGCTTAATTCACGAATTATATTTTTAATTTGTGGATTCAATTTTTTTGAATCCGCAAATTCACCACGAATCCACTCCAAATCTGCTAATTAGCTCTTGAAACACAAATTCACGAGGGTTTATGGACGAATTATGTGATCTAGGGCTAGACCTGGAAGGGATTAACAAGTGGTAATCACACAAAACATGTTAGGATTTACTATCTGCGAATTAAGGTAGGGTTTATTTCCTATTCTTATTCATTGAGGCAATGGTTAAATATATGTATCTTTTTAATTTTGATTCTACTATATATGATAGATTTACAACAATTTCGCATTCTTTTTCCAGTACATGATGCGTTTTACTAGAAAAAAATATATTTTACATCTGATTGTACTATTTTTTATCCACCCCCTAGATCTTGAATACTATCAAATTGAGAGTATTTCTTGGTGATCTCTTGCATGTTTTAATTGAAGTATTCTTTTATTTTGAGAATTGTATAACTATGAATTGTGGTATACGTGAATTTTATAAAAGTATGGATATTGTCTCTTGTATGGGTGGGGCATGATGAACATGGATGGAACTTGAACTTATATCTCAAGGTGCTTAGATGCATTTTTTATCTCGAGGGGTTTGAATGTTGATTACCACTCGTAGTGGAATTTTTTGGTTCCTTGTGAGATTTAAAGAATTTGCACTATTTGCTCACGGGGATGAAGGCTAGAGGCTAGTATACTATTCATAAGAAGATTTTTTTAAATACAATACGTCAATATACGCATTTCCTAAAATGGTATATCCTTGCGAGGATTGGTCGAATGATTGTGTGCATATGTGTGGGCCAGATATATTCAGTGTGTGGGTTCATGCTAATTGACCAAGGTACATGAGATATATTTTCTATTATCTATTGTTTGAGAATTCATTCAGCTTGTTCATGGATTTTTGGCTTAGACACCAAAACTTGAGATCGTATTAATTGTTACTTTTTTTGCTTTAAAAGGTATGTGCTTATTTTGTAAATTGAACCGACCTATTTTTATACTTTTTGTAAAACCTTGTTTAGGTTTGGGAAAGTTTTCCTACGGAGTTTGTTGTGCTCACTCCTTCCTCTAAATTGTTTCTCAGATTTTGGTATCAAAGAGGATACAACTCTAGGTGAGCATATGGACTTGGACTTTAAGACAGATTAGGAAGATGATTTGACTTGGGAGGCTTATCGAGATTGTTCATTGGTCTTTGGTTTAAAGTTTTGATAATGGAGATAATGTTTATGATTGCTCTCTAGTTTATTAGAGATAATGATTTTGTTTAAGGTTTTATAATTAAGATTTGGGATCACTACAAGAATTTTGGGTTTTTGCATCACTTTTTTTGCGACAGTACATTTGCCATGGCAAAATATTTTTTTTTTTACAGTTCATAATGCTGTCATTTAAAAGGATTTATTTGCAACAGTAAGTCATTGTTGTGGCAAAAAGTCAATAAAATTTTGTTTTTTGTGACAGGAGTGTAAGTTGTCACAATTGTAATGCTAATTGCAGCCAATAATTTGTGGTCTCTCATAATTGTTTTAATTTTAAAAAAAATAATTGACTTAACAATGAATTATTTTAGTTGCCAAAAAATAAAA
>CAUOFW020008724.1:188737-217808 GCA_963454935.2 Ilex paraguariensis
ATTTTTTTTCCCCCCCCCCCCCCCCCAACAATTTGCCCTTTTTTGCTTTTTTTTCCTTTTTCCCACTTTTTGTTTTCTTCTTCCCTAGTCGTGTCCTCAACAATTTGTCCCTTTTGTTGTCTTCTTTCCCAGCAATTCGTATTCTATGGTAGTGGTGCAATGAGTGAAAAGGTACTCTCTATCTCTCTCTCTCTCGTATAGGCACACCCTTACATCACATTATTAACTTCATCCAATTAATCTATAAACCCTAACCCTAACCCCACAAAATCAACCACACCAATAGTTAGACACACATGGGCACTGACAGTTTCTCTCTCTCTCTCACATACAGAGGCACACACATGATTATTTTTTTTATTGAAGAAAACAAAAAAAAACATCTATGTTCTACTATTGTTGTTAAGAGGAAACAAAAACCTCAAAAGATGCAAACCAAGAAGGTTGACACTAAAACAACCACCCATAAATCATCGAAATTATTATTGCCTCTGGTTAAGATGCCTTCAGTTTTTGTTTTCAAGTTTGCCGAACGTAGGACAGTTCTCTAATAGTGCTCACACGGCTGGTTTAGACTTTGCCATCTTAGTAATGGTCTTGGTGTTCTCCTCAATTTTGTTCATAGTATTATTATTTGTAATATGCAACTTTTCTTTCAACATTTTTTCCAACTGCCTCAGATTAATATCATTCAATGACTTCAGCTTGTTATCCTCGACACAATCTATTTTGTTTTTCTTCTCCTTCTCTATTGCAAGTACCAAATTTCTGCCATTATTGTCAATGTTCTCTTTGTCATCTAAAACAAGGGACATCCTTCTCATGGTCATTGGAGAATTTCTTGAAGATTTATTCACAACTTCTTACAATTAACCTATAAACCCCCTAACCCCACTGACTTAGCCACACACACACACAGTGTCAGGCGCACATGGGCACTGACAGTTCCCCCTTTCTCTGTCACTCTAACTCACAAGCACATACACACATGATTATTAACTTCTTATAATTAACCTATAAAGCCCTAACCCAACTAACTCAAACCCACACACACACACACTGTTAGACGCACATGGCCACTGATAGTTCCCCCTCTCTCTGTACACAAGTTTGTTTGAACTTGAGAGTTCTAAAATAATATTCAAAACTTTGTTGCATACCTTTGAGTACATTGCAACACTGCTCCCACCTCCCGAATCCAGAAATCACCGGCACACACACATAATTATTAATTATAACTAATTATTAACACAGACATACACACACATTGTCATTCTTGTTAGAATAAAAAGAAGTTTTCAAAACTTCTCACCAATTCTATTTTTAATTCATATGTTTCATCCGTTTTATTTGGGTCAATTAATGTATGAGTTAAATTCAAACAGCAATTTTTTATTTAGATTAATGGACTATTTTAATCATATTAATGGGTTATTTTAATATTATCATTTACAATTTAAAGAGACAATGTAATTGCTGGACTACTCAATTTATACTACTAATAAAAGTACCATAAGATAAAAAACTTGTGAATCTCTATTTTACCCTTATAAAAGATTGCAAAGACCACTCTATCCTTTAACAATTAAATATCTAAATTACCTTATGTATTTAAATCTCTAAATTATTTATAACATCCCTTTTAATTATTTATTCTCTATGAATAAATATCAGTTTCTATAAAAAAAATTAATGGACTATATTACCCTTAAAAAATATGAATCATTATATTTTCAATAAAGTTTTTAAAATTTTTTAAAAAACTCTATCAATCTAATATTACTCATCTCATATGCAATATAAGGTAGTTAGTGGGTCTAAAGTAGATTATTGAGCCTATAGCTCTACTTCTACTTTAGCCTTTGTTTTTCTATACATTTTCACATATATCTCAATTCCATACCAATTAATCATAATGTCACACACACACACACACTGTTACAATGCCCATGCTGCCACACGTCTTCTCTCTCACACACTCACGCACATACACAAAAACACAAACTATCACAATCGATTTACACAAGCACACACACGTAGTCGGCCAACACATGATAGATTTGTCCCTCTGATTTTTAGGTGATAACTTGTCTTTTTTTTAGTGAGTTTTTGTCACTTTTGCGACATTCAATGACTTTCATATTGCAAATTGTTATCATATATTTTATTTAGAATTTCTCTCTTATAAACAACTTACTTGACATTGTATTTTGTTACAACCTAGGTTGGAATCGTGATGCTAAGATAACACTAATGCTCCTCCAAAGTTTAGAAAGGTTTGCTTGAAGATTTGTGGAAAGATTTGGATGGCCTTGAAAGTTAAGCTTAACGTGGAGTATTATAATAGTGCTACTACTGGCGAGGAACGTTTGTCTAGAGTCCCTGATTGGGTGGTACCTAAGTAATGACGTATACTTGTGCAATATTGGGGTACTAATGAAGCAAATGTATGTGCACATATTAGTTTTTATTATTGACATATATTGAAATAGTAAAATTTATCGTTATATTACTAATGTTATTGGCAATATCGGAGCAAAATTCAAAAAATCGTGCATTGCGAGCCCTGACACATAGGACAAGGTGAACACCCTTTGCCAATATTTAGATGGATGTAAGTTGTTATTAAATGAAACAATTATTGGCACGTTGCTGTTTTTCTATTTCAACTAACAATTTTAACTGAGAATTCAAATGAAAAATAATTGAGAGAACACAAACAAAATGAGCGCGTTCATCAAAACACGTACAAAGAATGGTGCTCCATGTGATGAGGAGATGACAAGCTATATGGTATGTACAAATCTCTACTTTATGATTTTATTGTGACTTAATTGTATATGCTCATGTTGCCATATGGTAGGATAAATTCACACAGTGACTCTCTAAGGTGCTAGAGATGGAGCAGACTCTAGATATTCAGGACAAGGTATTCCATGATGTAGTTAGAGAGGATGGTCATTGCTATGTGCGGACTTATGGTTCAGGAGTCGTGTGGAGTGATGTATACGGCTAAGTCTCCACTTCATCTCAATTATTTGCTGACTTGGAAAGAAAGAGAATCCGTCAAGAGCTGTGAGAGGAGTTAAGAGAAGAGATTAATGATATGCGTCAAGAGCTTGCATTGATAAGATCTGACCAGGAGGATGGTGGATGCTCTAGGGTTGGACAAGTGGTGTACAATGAATAGTTGATATTATTGTTTTCAATAACTTATCATTTTTTCCAAAAATGTGTATCTTAATATGTCATAAANCGAGAGGAGTTAAGAGAAGAGATTAATGATATGCGTCAAGAGCTTGCATTGATAAGATCTGACCAGGAGGATGGTGGATGCTCTAGGGTTGGACAAGTGGTGTACAATGAATAGTTGATATTATTGTTTTCAATAACTTTTCATTTTTTCCAAAAATGTGTATCTTAATATGTCATAAAATATGTTGTAGGTTCCAAATGTATCTAGTACCCATAGGCCACTCAGCGAGCCACACGAAGATAGGAGTTACCAATACCCTCACCATGTCCACGATCTATTGAAAAGATTTGTAGAAAATATCTTAGTTTTTTAATTTGCAACATATTTTTCTACATCGACAATATGCTTGTTCTTGATCCATTTGCCATGAAAACGAACATACATCTACTCTTCGGTGATAGAACAATGTAGGAAAATACGTGATCTCAACACGATCCTCAGTGAGAGAATTTAACTAAAAACTAGAATACTGACTAATATAATTTTAACATTGCTATGTATATTGACTAATGTAGTTTTGCCTTCTTTTTTTTTCCAGATATGCGTTGTTAGGGAAAAAAAAGAGAAAGTGTTCATTGGGCTTGAACAATGCAGAGGTAAGTGCATGGGTATGGTAAACATAGTGTAAGATAATATATGATACATGGATTTACAATTGTTATTATTTTGGCTTCTTAAAGTTGTTAACACTTGTGATTATAGGTTCATACAAAAGTAGACTTGCTTAGTTCCTATTTACCAAGACAAGTAATGGCGAAGGGGATTGTTGTTAGTGTGGATCCATCAAAGGAAGTAGAGAGACTACCATTGGGACCTGATTTTTTGAACGTATATGTTGAGGAACCAATAATGCCAAATGTTTCTTTGATAAGACTTTTTCTAGGTTCAATTAATGTTGGGCAGGCAGTGGGAAGAAGTGTTGATTGGCCATCTAATGATGTATATTTCAAATNCTTTTTCTAGGTTCAATTAATGTTGGGCAGGCAGTGGGAAGAAGTGTTGATTGGCCGTCTAATGATGTATATTTCATCTTAATTAATATGTATATAATTAGCATTCAATAATATTATTGACAAAAACAACGCAAATCGTATTTTTTGCAGGTGCTACCAAATGAGTAAATAACACAAAGAGTAAATGATACATGGGTAGAGAGTACACATTATGCATGGATAATGAGCAGATGGTGCATTGGGAGACTAGATTTTTTTACTATGACACTTGCATTACTTAGTTTGGGATATTTTATTTTTAAAATGTCGAATGCTATTTACTTGTGCTAAATATATTTTTCTTTATGGAGATTAAATATTTTTAAATTTAGATGCTTTGTGTTTTGGGAGATATGCCTTGTAATTTAATCAAATGATGTTATGGGTAATTTATTGGATATGTAAACGATGCAGGGAAACATATAAAAGAGAGTATTTGGTTAAAAAAAAAATTATTTGTGATAGTGACCTGATTTAAATCATACACCCAAATATAAGTGGTCAAATTATAGTATTACTTGGTTAAGTTCAAGGTTGAACCCACAGCGAGCTAACTGTTGTAGTTCAAAATGGAAAATGTAGGACTATTGTGTATGTAGTGTGCTTTTCAATGGCTTGTGGTGTAAACTTAGAATTTACAGACAAATACTTAAAGTGGACTTTTAATAACAATAATTAAAAAAACTACTCTTTAGTTCGGGGATCCGACATGCATTTCATTGGTTGATTATGAAAATGTCATCTTATAACAATTAACTCTCGTTTTACTAGAAAGTTAGCCGAGTTTGATGTATAAACTGAACCATATCATAGCAACTGATTAGGTTAGTCGGAAGGTCTATATACCACACAAAAACCAAATAACTCTAGTAAACCCGAAGGAGAACCATTCAAAAGGTTTACTTTAGCTATTCGAAAAGGTTTACAATAGAAAAAAATACAACAAGTCCTTTCCCAAGGAATAGTTGAAACACCCCCACTCTTATTACTAGTTAGGACACAAAAGTGAGAGAGGTTCAACCCTCCAAGTAGAAATGATGAAAAATAAATGTAGAAGGAGAGAGTTCATGACTTGGATAGTTTTTAGGGCAGGGTTTCCTTCTTTCTGTCTGTGGATTTCTTCTCTGGCGAGGTCTCCCAAAAAACTAATTGAATAAGGCTATTTATAGGCACCAGGGGAAGGGGTTAGGGACAGCAGACACATAAGGCAACCAATCATATCTTTTTTATTGCTTTTCTAGACCAATAGGAGGAAAAGAGAGGTGAGGCGATTTAGCCACCATCTAGACAGTGCTAAATTACTAGATTTTGGCTTTCTTGGCTCCAATTTTGATTTTCAGTGTCTTGCCACCGTCTGGATCGTGGTTTTACCATTCAAATGGTGCCTTAATGTTGATTTTTCCTTTGTCTTTTCTCCTTTCTTCTTCTTTGCACTTTAGCCCTCTAATTCTTCCTTATTACATATGAAACCCTACAAAACATATATTTTAAACATTATTCATAATATAATCTAAATTAAACACTTTAAATTAATTAATGTACATAATTACACATAAACCCTAATTCATTTACGCACTTTTTAGGGTTAATAAGA
The DNA here is from genome assembly GCA_963454935.2 of Ilex paraguariensis. NCBI lineage: Eukaryota > Viridiplantae > Streptophyta > Magnoliopsida > Aquifoliales > Aquifoliaceae > Ilex > Ilex paraguariensis. Next base: position 194,580 of record CAUOFW020008724.1, read on the forward strand.
CTACAAGTTGCTAATGCAAATAACGTCAAAAGAGTAATGTCATTTTTTTTTTTGCATTGGCAATTTACCATGGCAAATAATATATTTGGAAACAGTTAAAAATTGTTGAAAATGGGTTTGTTGTGACGGTCCCTTTCTGTGGCTAATAATATCTTTTGCAACAGATTAAAAACCATTTATAAATGGGTTTGTTGTGACAATCCCCTACTGTGACTAATAATATCTTTTATGATGGGTTTAAACCATTGTAAATGGGGTTTTTTCTGATAAAAAATTGTTGATGCAAAAAAAATGTCAGATCTAACATTTTTTGTGACGGCGCTGTTGCATCAGTTTTTATTGATGCAAAAACTTTTGTGACGGTCAATTGCCGATGCAAAATCTTTTGCATTGTCGATTTCTTGTGATCCCCAATTTTTTTGAATCAAAAGATCAATATTTGTGATGGCAACATGATCTTTTGCATTGACTTTTTGCCGATGCACAAAACCTTTTTTCTTGTAATAGATCTAACCTTTGAAGGTTGAATTATGTTTGTTTTGGGATTTTGTTTAGTTAGATGATGTTGGTGATTGATGTTGATTTGTTAATGATATCTTAGTTATGTTCTCATTGTTTTGGTGGTTAACAGTTAGTTCACATCTATTTGTGAAAATTGGGGCATGACTGGTAACACGTTTTGGCAAGAAAGGAAAGCTAGCTCCAACTTATATTGGGCATTTTGAGATATTACAATGAGTCGAGAATCTAGCGTATCAATGTGACACCCCAAAATCCGGGGGTCCGTTGATTACTCATCAACCCGCGGAATGGCCGTGGATACCGAGTAATTTGATATCTCAACGTTATGCCCCATTTACCGGGGTCCATCCTTTATTAAAAATTTGGGCAGAGTCTCCTTTGTAAGGAGAACTCTACTCAAAACACAACCTGTGCATTATATAATAACTAGACCCATCCGATGNAAGGAGAACTCTACTCAAAACACAACCTGTGCATTATATAATAACTAGACCCATCCGATGTCCTATATTCAACAATGACCACACCGGGTCCATTTATAAGTAAACATTGGCCACACCGGGTCCAATTATCCATATTCATACAAACATGCAAGATTATATTAAAACAGTCGATATAGATTCTATCACAATTCCTTTACACATTACATGCCAAAATTTAATTACAAGTTTAATTTTACAAAAGAAATGGATTGAAAGCCACAAATCGGTTTTTCTTCCTCCTTAAGTGCCCGAGTAAGTGCCGTCCCTCGGCGCATGACCCGTACCTGAAATATTTTCCGTACAGGGTGAGCCAACGCCCAGTAGAGAAAAACTCCTACTAGGGCTACTCCCCACCTTAAATGCATATGCAATGTGTATAAGCAACATTTAACAACCATTCATACAAAAATATGTATTCAATGTTGAAGTGCAACCATGTCATGCCATGAAATAAGATGATACTCACTCATGCACTTAAACCCAAGTCCTCACTGACTTCCACAACACAATGCAATGCCAATGTGTAATGACCCGTCTTCGACGAAAATACATCCAATGATCACTTTGAATAAAAAATCATGTGTTTTATAAATCAGATCATTATTGGATGGTACTCATTAAATGAGTATTTTCTTATAAATCAAAATCTTGTGTCTTGTTGGGCAACGGATTTTGAATTTTATACCGCCGGTTCCGTATATCATACTACACTTTTTCGGAATTTCAGCACAGGGGAGTGTATAACCAAGTCGCCGGGTCTTGCACCCGAGGAAGAGTCTAGCCCTACTTGCTATACCCAACACAAGTTTTCTTCCATGCAACTCAAAGGGGATCTTCGATCCATTTTTTCCCGAACCCACATACCAACCACCAAACAATGTGTTTGATCAACCATGCATCTCACACACCCACAATCATGACTTATGCCCATAAATGTGATGCCTCTATGCACAATGATACAATGTTTAATATGCTATGAATGAGATATGAACAATCTCAACACATCATGATAAGTTATATTCTAAGCATATAGATACCATATTTGTCACAAATTCAATATATCATAACATGCATATACCAACAATTGCATTTTCAATCATAAATCATGTCATAAGTCCATAATTTTCACTTTCATAATCATAGGCAAGTGATATCACAACTTTTAGGCTAATAACACACCTAATCATTAAGGCATAAATATAATACATAACAGCCCATGTAATAGCCCACGTTACGACTCTTATCTAAATCATAAAACAGCTCATACAAACCACCATATAACAGCTCGTATATAGCCCACAAAATAGCCTAAAAACAGTCTGCAAAAATAGTCCAAAAATAGTCACAATTTCAGTCCATAACATCGCCTAAAAATAGTCTATAATTCAGCCCTTTAACAGCTCAAATTCAACCCCTTAACTGTCCCTAATTAGTGCACAAAATAGCCCCTAATTAGTGCACAAAAAAGCCCTTAATTTGTGCACAAAATAGCCCCAATTTCAGCACCAAAACGGTCCATTTGGACAGCCCTTGGACAACCCATATATAAACCAATTTCAGCCACTAAAAGCCCACTTAAGGTAAGAATAAAACCAGGGTATGNATGCAACTCAAAGGGGATCTTCGATCCATTTTTTCCCGAACCCACATACCAACCACCAAACAATGTGTTTGATCAACCATGCATCTCACACACCCACAATCATGACTTATGCCCATAAATGTGATGCCTCTATGCACAATGATACAATGTTTAATATGCTATGAATGAGATATGAACAATCTCAACACATCATGATAAGTTATATTCTAAGCATATAGATACCATATTTGTCACAAATTCAATATATCATAACATGCATATACCAACAATTGCATTTTCAATCATAAATCATGTCATAAGTCCATAATTTTCACTTTCATAATCATAGGCAAGTGATATCACAACTTTTAGGCTAATAACACACCTAATCATTAAGGCATAAATATAATACATAACAGCCCATGTAATAGCCCACGTTACGACTCTTATCTAAATCATAAAACAGCTCATACAAACCACCATATAACAGCTCGTATATAGCCCACAAAATAGCCTAAAAACAGTCTGCAAAAATAGTCCAAAAATAGTCACAATTTCAATCCATAACATCGCCTAAAAATAGTCTATAATTCAGCCCTTTAACAGCCCAAATTCAACCCCTTAACTGTCCCTAATTAGTGCACAAAATAGCCCCTAATTAGTGCACAAAAAAGCCCTTAATTTGTGCACAAAATAGCCCCAATTTCAGCACCAAAACGGTCCATTTGGACAGCCCTTTGACAACCCATATATAAACCAATTTCAGCCACTAAAAGCCCACTTAAGGTAAGAATAAAACTAGGGTATGAGAGAACCCTACCTCAATAGAAGTGTAAGAACTTCTATAGCACCAAATCAACCTCAAAGCTTTGATTTTTTTCCAAAGTCTCCTCTTAGATCTTCGGTGAAATTCACTCTTTTTGGTACGTACGCGTAGCCCTCGTCGAGGAGATGAACTTTGGCTCTTGGTCCGAATTGATCCGAGCGACAGAACTCCGAGAATCGACGAAGGAGGATTTGTTTTCTCATTTTTTCTCTCCCTCTTGCTCTCACACGTTGGAACCAGCTGAAATGTAGAGATCCTTCAGCAAAATATCTGATTTAGCCCCTATTTATACTTTCCAATACTTGGCCCGAGTCGAGCCATGTGTCCCTCACTGATTCGGGTCCATTTTTGCCCCGAAACGATTTATTTTGTAATGGTTTAAGCTAAAAATATTTTATATGAAATTTATTNGAAATGTAGAGATCCTTCAGCAAAATATCTGATTTAGCCCCTATTTATACTTTCCAATACTTGGCCCGAGTCGCGCCATGTGTCCCTCACTGATTCGGGTCCATTTTTGCCCCGAAACGATTTATTTTGTAATGGTTTAAGCTNAAGCCCTTAATTTGTGCACAAAATAGCCCCAATTTCAGCACCAAAACGGTCCATTTGGACAGCCCTTTGACAACCCATATATAAACCAATTTCAGCCACTAAAAGCCCACTTAAGGTAAGAATAAAACTAGGGTATGAGAGAACCCTACCTCAATAGAAGTGTAAGAACTTCTATAGCACCAAATCAACCTCAAAGCTTTGATTTTTTTCCAAAGTCTCCTCTTAGATCTTCGGTGAAATTCACTCTTTTTGGTACGTACGCGTAGCCCTCGTCGAGGAGATGAACTTTGGCTCTTGGTCCGAATTGATCCGAGCGACAGAACTCCGAGAATCGACGAAGGAGGATTTGTTTTCTCATTTTTTCTCTCCCTCTTGCTCTCACACGTTGGAACCAGCTGAAATGTAGAGATCCTTCAGCAAAATATCTGATTTAGCCCCTATTTATACTTTCCAATACTTGGCCCGAGTCGCGCCATGTGTCCCTCACTGATTCGGGTCCATTTTTGCCCCGAAACGATTTATTTTGTAATGGTTTAAGCTTAAAATATTTTTTTAACTTTCAAAATTTTTATTAAAATTTCATTTTTGGGGATCACCAGATGCCCCTCGCCTCGAAAAACTCGACTATCTCGAAATTCGACGAAAATTGACAGGGCAGCTAGGTTTCGCGATGCGAATCTAACAGTGAGGTTCATTGTCTCATCCGAGCTCTATAAAAATATGTATTTTAAATACGCATTAGGATGGAAAATTACCATTTTGCCCTTTTTTCAAAAAAAATTCAAATTTTTTCCGGATTTCACAATCAACTTAAGTTACCCTCCCAGTTTATCGGGAGTTCATTGTTATTTTTCTATATTATGAAGTGTGAAAACCAACACATCAAGAGTGATTAACTTGGAGGAGGTTCAAATTCAGGAATGAGTAACTTATGAAGAACAACCCACTTGTGAGGACCAAGTGCTTCGAACCAAGGTTATATCACTTATGAAGGTGTTGTGGAAACATTATGGAGTTAAGGAGGCTACATGGGCGCTGGAGTTGGAAATGCGAGCACAATATCTGCATTTATTCGCTTCTCGAGGTTAAAAATCAGCTTCGAGCACGAAACATCCTTTTACGGGGGTGGCTTGTAATACCTCGTGAATTTATTTAAATTAAATAATATAATGTAAAACTACTCATTTAATGTCAGGAGGTCATATGAATCAAAATAGAGGGTGTCCACAAAAAGGCGACAGGACTCCGTCTGAATGGGCAATCTGTATTCGAACACGTGTCTTCAATTTTTGGCGATCAGTTAAGGGTGCAAGATCTATGCCTAAATGCGCACACAGAAATAGACGTGCTCTATTGCATGTCATTTCACATGTTCTTGGCACTAGAAATATCCTAGGGGGCAGTTTTCTAAATACATTGCAATCCTAAGAAGCCTGAGAGAGACTTAAGGAGAAGAGAGAGGAGGAGGAAGAGGAGATTGGATCACAAAATGTCAGAATTAGCATGAAAACTAGCGAAGGCTACTGAACATAGAGTGATTGTTATTGGCTTTTAAGATAGAAACCAAGCAAAATTTGACCTATTGAGCACTAAAGGGTGTTACTCAAATAGGGTCTGATAAATGACTCAAACTATCTTTTCAAAACACATTTAATGTATAGAAAACATTTTCAACGAAAACCCTAGGAGTCATTTTCGGATATTTCACATTCTATTTTGTTCACCTTGATCATCTTAAGTCTAAAATTAAACTAAGGGATCTAAGTCTCAAATTAAACTAAGGGATCTAAGTCTCTAAGGTCATTACCTTTATCCTAAGCTTGAAGGTGCAGTGGAGTAGTCTTGATGTAGCTTTATAGCCTGATCTCCTTCCCTTCCTTGGTTGCTTATGGATCTTTATCTTTGAATCTTGATGACCATGGAATTTTGTTAATATTTATATAGACTTCACGAAATCAGCCAATAATAAATACATGGTCTAACACAACTCAATTTGAAGTGCGCCTTTTTCATTCTCAAATGTTTTGAGCTCCATCTCAAGTTAAAGACTCTATTCTTTTGCTTAAGACATTCCTCAAAAATCTCTTCACAAGACTTTTGGATGTCTTCTACACTCTTAGTTTCATCCTTACTTAAGGATTCTTCACTCTTCAAGTCTTCCACCCTCGTAGTAGGACTTGGATTCTCATCGTTCTCATCATCCAAACAAATTTTAGTTGGTTGGGAAGAGTGTGTGCCTACAAAAGTAGTGGAGTTTTCTAAGTCTGCTTGAGAGGAGGTGCCTCATCAAAACTACACTCTGATGCACTATCATTCTACTTGGCTTTCATAGCGTTGTCACAAATTTCTTCTTCTTCTTGTTTGGACATTCCGAAAGCTATGTGTCCAAACCCTTACCACTGATAGCATTGAAGTCCTTAACCCTTCTTATTGACACTTTTGTTGATTTTTCTTCCCACCTCTATTATCTATGTTTTCTATGGGAGCCTTAGATTTGTCAAGTGTCTTAGACACTACCACCTCGAGCCTTAAAGTGCTTCTAGAATTTCCTCACAAAAAGGCCATCTCCTTATCCCCAAAAGGTGACTTAGACTCATCTTTGTCTTCATTAATGGAACTTAAAGCAATGTCGTTTGCCTTTTTGGGTTGACGAATATTCATCTCATAAGTCAAGACCACTCAAATGGTGGTTAGAGAGTGGTGTTCACTAGAATGAAAAGGAATTCAAACTAGACCTAGGAGATCAAGATCACTCGAGCGACCATGAGACCGCTCGAGCTATCTCTAAGACTGCTCGAGCCATCAAGAGGTCAGTCCTAGTTGTTCCTCTGTTTAGCCTTTGCTCGAATATTTCTCTAAGTTTTTAGAGACTGGTCTAGCAAAGAATAGTGAACATGGGGTAGTCCCTACTTGTTTTTTAAGACTAAAACCAAGCAAAATTTTGGTATTCTTGAATGCTAAAGGTTGTTGCTCAAGAGAGATCCCCTAGTAACTCAATCTATGTTTTCAAAACACAAAAGAGGTTTAGAAAAAAATTTATTTGAATAGCACCTAGGACCTATACACTGATTAATACTGATTCCATTTTAACACTAATCATCTTAGTCTAATAAATTAAATCAAGGGTTTTTAGGTCTCTAAGTTCATTACCTTTGTCCTAAGCAAGAAGGTGTATATAAAAAATACATTTGATATTGCTTGAAGCTTGATCTTTTTTCTTCCATTTGACGATTTTAGATCTTCATTGGTGTAGCATCGTAACCATAAAATAGATTGAGATTTACTAGGGACTTCACGAAATTTGCTAATTACAAAACATGGTCTAACACTTACCTTGAAGATATAATAACATTGCTTGAATTTATTGGTTCCTAGGTTGGACTTTCTTTCCCAATCTAAAGCATTGAGGTAATACATGAAAAATCATGGTTCCTTACTTGTTTATGTGTGTGTATATACATGTATTGGAGATCTAAATGCTTTTGGAACTTATGATACGCAAGAAAGAAAGAATTGAAGAAACTTAAGGCTGCACAAAAAGCAGTGGCAGCCAAACTTCAAAACAAGGGAAAAGAAGAACTTAAAGAGGGATGCAGGGGAAGAAAACCCTCAGGCTTATGTTGACCCAGAATCACCTTTTGGTGAGAAGAAACGACTCTCTTTCCACATGGCAAAAGCTTATAGCCCAAGTGCAGTAGAAAAATTCATAAGTTTGGAATTTAATTTTGTCTTTCTGAACATTATGCAATCCGTTTTATAATTACCATTTGGGTAGTATGCATGGTGGGAGAAATCAGGGTTCTTTGTGACTGATAATAGCAGCTCCAAACCTCCATTTGTTATCGTGAGTTTCTCTCTTGACTTTTGGTGGTAGCTGCTATGATTGCAATAATATTATATTGGTTTGCTTAATGATTACTTGAAGTCATAGTAGATATTGTGGATGGTAGAAGAGTCGGATAGCCAGTTGAGTACAACTCTAGGTGTTCAAACAATAGCCAAATACTTGGGACTTTTTGTAAGTATATCTGACATCTTTTGATGGTATTGCTGCAGTAAATTTTCTTGATGATTACCATGAAAAAAAAATTGGAGATCTAAATGCTTTTGGAACCTATGATACAATTTAGACGTTAAAACCATGGATTTTCACCATTCACATGATGATTCTACAAACTCTAATTTATTGAATGCATGTTTTTATTATTCTTGCCTACAAATCTCAAATAATTGCATTAGAATCAAACATATTTGATGTATGCCATATGTACAAAAATCACGAGCTTTGACGTATTTAGCATGGGTTCTCAAACCTTAATTTATTTATTTCACATCATTTGAAACTTGGCCTTTGACTATTGGTTTTCATTGAGGAAACGTGTGTTATATCCTGATTTCATTTGGATTAACCTTGAACAAAAGCATGAATTGATATCTGTTGCCTAGGTAATATATCTATTTTTATGATTTGACGAACTTGAATGCACCTAGCGTATATTGCAGAGCGGGTAGATGTGTTTGGTTCTTTCCGGCGGACCAAGTTTCCGATTACTTGTAGTAGATGTGTTTGGTTTCTTGCGAGGTTTAAAGGGTTCCCTTTATTAGTTCACGTGAAGATTGATACTGAGGGTTAGTTGATGTGTTTGGCTCCTTGTTCTTGTAAGGTTTCAAGGGTTCCTAACACTTTTTAGGAAGGCCATGGTATCGGAAGTGGGTAGCTACTTGTGGGAATGCTATAGGGTCCTGTCACTAATCTTACCTAAAGCGAAAAAATGTTGGAAGGCTATAATAGCTCCCTAAAAATTGTTATTATTTAGTAGACAAGATGTAAATGAATTCTTCCAATGAAGACATAATACTATGTCTTAATATGCCGTATGTATTCATCTATTTATTTTTAATGAAACATTATTCATAAATTAGTGGAATTCCTCAATGATATTTTGATAGACACACACACACACATGTATATATAATGGCGTGGATTTGCCAAAGTATGAAGTATCAATTATGCTCATAAGTTCATTATGACGTAATCTCATTATTGGTAGCTAGTAACGAATAAATATTAGAATGTAAATGCACGACTTTTAGTACAAGTCATATTAATGTAGTAGCTTAATAATAATCATCTAATATATAACATTGAAGCTTATAGAACTTTATATCATGACAAAGTCTTTAAAACTTCCATGAATTGTAAAAACTAACTTGAAATCTTTAGGACTTCCAAAGTTTTTCAGGTCTTCTGTGGAATTATTTTTCAATAAGCTTACATATTGGGGAAGTGTAATACGATCGTCCTCGACACGTTATACATGTGCAATTATACTAGCACGACCTAGAAGGGAGTGAATAGGTTTTTGACACCTCTTGCGGAAACCTACACTAATTTTAGACTTATTGACCTCAATTAAAAATTTATCAATTGATCTTTGAATTAAAGCTTAATGAACCCTTTTTACATTGAACAAACCCTTAATGAATGTGTGTATGCAAAATATGTAAATTCAACAATCTCAACCAACAAACAAATCTACCATTCTTATTCCTCCAATAGCCCTTTCATCGATTCAACCAAATTGATAATGTGTAAGATTCAACAATCACATAAGTATGTCGTCTAACACATGGTGTGAATGCAAAATAAAGCAATAAAGAATCAACCATAACACAAAGCAATTTTTACTTAGAAATCCTCTAGGGGAAAACCACGGGCCCAATCTTAATCTACTTAAACTTAATCCACTATACTTAAAATTGATTATAAGATCAAAAACTTATATTTCAACCAATGTACCCATGGTTAGATGCTTTCTCCTTGAATTTAACCCGCCAAATTACCCCACTGCGAGGCCTTGAGCTATAGCTTTACTAGGGTGAATCATTTCACAATCTAACTTAGTCTCAAGCAATCTTCAAGGACTCTTTCCTAAGATCTACTTGATAATTAGCACACGCTGGTGTAGGTTTAGGTGGTTCTCTATGAGATCTCTCTTTTCTTCTTGATTTGTATTTGAAGGTTGAGATTAATCAAAGTAGAATGACCTTTGGATTCTTAAAGATCTAGGGTTTGTTATTCACTTTATATACGATGTAAGAGACAACTATTAAGTTTTGATGAGTTACTTTAGGCCGAATAGGCTTGCCCCACATATATAAGGTAATCTTAGTGTTTAAGAAAATTCAAATTCGCGAGGTATCATTGAGATATTGAAAGGTCATCAATAGAATGAAATGACGATTCAAACAAGGGCGATGATTTTATAGATATCCTTTCATAATATAAAATTAAATAATTCACTAAATGTGACGCCCCCTAATTAGTTATACTTAACATTCTTCATCCACTCGGGACGCCATCCATAAACAATATGATTTTTAGAAAGTTGTGTTTGCTCTCTAACTTGGTACACAGGAATAATCCTATCTATTAAATGATTTTCCCAAGAATAATCCTATCTATTCAATGATTTTCCAGAAAATAACCCAACGATTTACTCGACGCATTCCCACCCCAAGTCTCCTTATTCCTAATAGCGGAGCTTCTGAGAGGTTTACAGGAAGAAGGAAGAGAGAGAAATACGCCTCTTTCTCTCTTTAAATTCCTCCTCCTCCTCCTCCTCGATTTAGGACTGCCTCTCTATATGTGTATGCNGAAGAGAGAGAAATACGCCTCTTTCTCTCTTTAAATTCCTCCTCCTCCTCCTCCTCCTCCTCCTCGATTTAGGACTGCCTCTCTATATGTGTATGCTAGCTGTAATATGAGATAGATATTGTTCCTCTGTTCCTTCATACGTTTTACAGAGACAGAGGGACGGGAGAGAGGAAGAGCAAAACATTCTTTCCTCGATTGTTCTTTCATTTTCTTTCTCTAGGGTTTTCGAACACCACATCAAGAAAGCCCCCTTACCGCCAGGTAATGTATATACACCGCATACATACTCGATACAGATATAACATGTGTTTGTGCGCGCGCGTTCGTATGTTCCCTTCGGTTTATTTGTTCAATCGAAATGATCGGTGAATCTCTCTCTGACTTTCTCTCTCTCTCTCTTCTTTTTTTTTTTGGTGTAAAGTTTTGAGATTGATTGTAATTGAAATTTGAACTGAAAGAAGGAAGATGGAAAATGGAGGTGGTGGAGGATATGAAGGGAGTTTGGCGGATAAGTTTTCTGGCTTGGCTGTGATTAGTAGTGATGTCAACAACAACAAGGATGGGTTGTTTCAGGTCATGAAAGCAGTCGAAGCCGCGGAGGTCACAATCAAACAACAGGTCTTTTCATATACTCAAATCTTGCAATTTACTGCTCGATTTTATATCATTATATACCTATTCTTTTATTAATAACTTTTGGATTTGGTTCTCAAATTTGAAAACGTTATCATTAAGTGACTGGTGTGTCAGTGTACTGAAGTGAGCTTGAATTTTATTTTATTTTGACCAGAAAGTGAGCTTGAATATAGACATATAAGGTATGTAGTTTGGAGTCTGATATTAGTGTTAGACTCTAGATCAAATTGTAGCGTCATTTCTGCTACTACAATTTTCTTTCTTTCTTTATGTTTTCTTTTTAGAATTTCTGAAGTTGTATCAATTGCCTCCTCCTTAGGTGATGTGGAGTTATTTCTCAAAAAACAAAATAAAGCGGGAAGACAATCATATAAACGAGAATGGATATGAAAACAATCTATTTTTTGCAGTCAACTAATAAAGGCCCGTACAGAAATTAATTACAAGTTCTTTTCCCTTTCCGACAAAGGATACTTTTAAATTAGAAGCTGTGGCAGTTGCGGAAGCCACAATCAAACAACTGGACTTTATTATGTACTAAAATTTGGCATTTGTGCTCATTTATATCATTGTATGACTGTTCTTTCATTACAACCTTTTGGATGTTGTGCTTAGCTTTGGATTTATTAGCATTAACTGACAAGTAATATCAACATACTCGAGCATTAACATCTGCAGAGAATGAGCCTGTTTATAGACATAAGGAGCTAGTTTGTAGTCTGATACCATTAATGGACTCAAGAATCAAAGTCATACTGTTTTTTTGCCAAAACAATTTTCATGCTTTCTTTACATTTTCTTTTCTAAATTTTTTGTTATTTGATTCTCGTTTTGCTTAAATGGTGTGGAGTTATTTGACAAAGATTGGATATTAAGAGCGAAGACGGTCAAATGGATGAGGACAGATTTGAAAGCAGTCAATTATTTGTTGTCAAGTAATAAAGGCGTAAAAAAATATTAATTACAATTTTTTTTCCCTAAGCTGTCAAAAACCACAATGTATCACATTTAGTTGGGAACTACATTTCATGCTTTGAACTGGTTATTTTATGGTATTTGGTTTGTCTTAATGAAATTTTCGTCTAAAATGCTGTCATGGCTATACTAGTTATGGAGTCATAGTTTATAACTATTTGGGAGCATCCCACTGAGGAATTGGAAAATTGCATATTCATGGTAGTTTGTTTATGTGACTCCAATTTGGAACTAACAATTGTTAGAGTATTTATAAAGGGTTTCCATCATTGTGTATCTTTTATCTTAAGCTGGAAAAACTAGTTGAGCTGTAATAATATTCTCTCTTTTTTTCTTCTCATTCTCGCTCTTCTTTCCGTTATGTAATCGAACTTAACATGATATCGGAGTATGTGTTGATTCTAAACATGTTTAGAAACATGTTAGTGTTCATCTGAGAAAGAATCTGTGTTCAGTGAGGGCTGACAACCAGCAATGATTTGACTTGGTATGGTTGTTTTTGATTTCATGGTTGTTTGATAGGGTTTTCAAATTTTTGAATGTCTTCAAAAAAAGTATCGTCACAAAACTTCGATCTGGTATTTTCTAGACTTTTCTTTGAATTTGTTGCTGCAAATCCCTCCTAAAGGGTGCGATTTGGTGTCCTCTCCATACACAGCTGGATGATTCTAAGCCGTTGGGTTGATTTGTGTTGTGTTTTGGTTGATTTTCTGGTTTGGGTAAGCAGAATTTCGAGTATTTTTGGGTTAGTTCGGTTGCTGTCACTGTGTTGCTGCTGATTCTGTGCACTATTGAGTCACTGTTCACAAATTTGCAAGTCTTCTTGTGCTCTGTACATCACCGTTTGTTGCAACTGTTCATTCAGTGCATCACTGTTGGAAAATCTGTGCACTATTGAGTTACTGTTCACACCTGCTAGTCTTCTGGTGTTGTATGCATTACTGTTCGTTGTTGAATCTTCTGGAGCTGTACACTGTTCATTGCTTTGAATCACTGTTAAACAAAAATTCGATTTGGCTTGGATATTTGCTGGTTTCGGTTGCACTGTTCATGCTCAGATTTGCAGATTCTGCTTAATTTGGTTTGAGTGGAGGAGATATAGTAAATTACTGGTGTCGAAAATCTGTTAATTGCTCTATCTCGGATAACGCCTTCTTTTCTTCTGGTGGTTTGGTTTGTTGGCTTGCCGGTTTGTCACACTAATGATTTGCTGTTCATTGCTTATAATGGGGTTTGAACTTTTGTTTTCTTGCGGATTTTGATTCCTTTGGACTTTGCTGGTTGTTGGCTATTGTATTGGGCTTAGGGCATTGCATCTGGGATATTGGGTTAATTGAATTTGCACAGATTTAGTTTAGGTGATTTGATTGTTGTTGTTCGGCTTTCTTTTTGTCGCAATTATGACAAGTGGAAACTCTAACTTTTCTCAGGACATCAATGTGAAATTAACTATGATTAATGATCAGTTGCATGAGCTTCTCTCATCTTTGCAGCCTGGTGCTATCTCATTCTCTCTTTTTATAAGTTCGTTCACTTTGGGTCCCTTAGGTATATCTAGAACCACTTAGGTCTTTGACTCAGGTGCTACATGTCACATGATTGGTGATTCTTCCTTATTTGTATCTACATTTTGTCCTCCATCTATATCTCTACTTGCAACCAATGGTCCTGAAAATGTCTTTGGCTGGTGTTGGATCTATTATTTCTCCTCAACCAAGACTTCCAGATGTTTATTATACTCCACAATTTATCTTAAATTTGATTTTAGTTAATCAGTTATTTGATTCTAGATTTTTAGTGCACTTCTCTTTTTTTGGTTGTGTTGCATAGGATCCACATTCCAAAAAGGTGAATGGGACAAACAATAGAAAGGGGGGCTGTAGTATGTGTTAGGTCAATTGCATATTCCACATATTACTGCTTCTATGGTTTGTTCTTTTCATTCGATCCACAATCTTCTAGTTTTTATTTGTGACATTCTCGCATTGGTCATATTTTCCATTCTCGTTTAAAATATTTAGCCCAACTTAGAGTGTCATGATATTTTCATTTGTAGGGAAAACAAGTTGGCTAAGTTCCCTGCATTACTTTTTAATAAAAGTGTTATTAGCTCTGTTATCCTCTTTGATCTTGTTCATTCTAATGTATGAGGACCTGTTCCTATCCCCATAAAAGGAGGATCCATATATTATATCTCTTTCATTCTTGATTATATCTGTGATACTGTTGGGTGTACCTAATGAAACATCGTTCAAAATTCTTTTCTGTAGTCACTGTTTTTTATGCCATGATACGTACTCAATATTCATCTATTATTAAATTCTTTCGATGTGATGAAGGAGGAGAATGCTCATTTAATTCCTTTCGTGATTTGATAAAATCTGATGGCACTGTTTTTAAATCTTCCAGTACTGAACACACCTAAATTAAACGGTGTAGCAGAGCTTAAACACTAACATATTATGAAGACAACGTGCTCTCTCTTGCTTTTTGCCAATGTTTCAAGTTCTTTTTAGGGGGAAACAGTTATTATTATGGTTCATCGGATTAACTGTATTCCCATTGTCCTCACTTCTGGAGTCTCTTCCTTTGAAAAATTGTGCGGGAAGTCTCCTAATTATTTTTCCTTATTTGTATTTAGATGTGCCTATTTTGTTTTGCTTCCTAGTGCTTTTCGTACTAAGTTTTCTGCTTGTTCAATTTTATGTGTTTTTCTTGATTATGATGAGGGTCAAAAATGGTATCATTGCTATGATCTTATTACACATAAATTCTATGTCTATCGTCATGTTGTTTACATGGAGTATATTCCCTTCTTTGTTATCCTTCTAGTTCTTCACATTTGAAAAAAAATTGATCTCATTTACATTGATCTATTTTCAGTTGATATTGCCTCTGATGGTGATACGACTTTGTCATGTGCCTTCCTCTTCTAATTTGCTTGCCAATCATCCTCCTATGGTACATACCTATGTTTGCGGGACTCCATCTCTCTCTTCTACGGAAGAAGGGACTCCCTACCCGTTTATTGCCCGTCAATCAGGATCTGATAATGTGGATCGCGTTCCTTTCTATCTTTAGTGACCTCATTCTGGTCCAAACTGGTTTTGTTTCTCCCACTCTTATTATTCAATTAAATTTTGTTCTTTCTTAGCTTCTATCAACTCTCTCTCTAAACCAATCTCTTATAAGAAGATTGTTCTTGATCTCCTTTGAAA
The DNA here is from genome assembly GCA_963454935.2 of Ilex paraguariensis. Lineage (NCBI taxonomy): Eukaryota > Viridiplantae > Streptophyta > Magnoliopsida > Aquifoliales > Aquifoliaceae > Ilex > Ilex paraguariensis. The sequence continues at coordinate 210,034 of CAUOFW020008724.1, forward strand.
ACAGACTGTCTATGAGGAACTTGCGGCATTACATAAAATTACCCTTTGTGTCATTACCTTCTGGCAAATGCATAGTTGATTGTAATTAAGTTTATAAAATTAACACCAAATCTGATGGTTTTGTGGAATGGAATAAGTAGTGTTATTAAAAGCGCGCCTAGGCGATCGCCAGTGAGAAGCAAGTTCAGGCGAGCTTGAAGTGTCCTAGGTGAAACGAGCATTGCTGTTTATTATGAGCCTTTAGATTTGATCAATTGGATCATAAATTGGACATGCCATAACATCTAATTGCCACTTGATCCATATATATGTCTAACCCTAAAATTTCTACAATTAAATTGATTGAGAATTGAAGGTCGTTAGCAGGGCTACCTAGATCGCGGGTTGTTTTGGTATGTGGTACGAGTACGGGTGCATGGTACGTTATTTTTTGCGGTACGCGGTACGGGAGGGATAGACTTATTCGGTACGCTAATTGGGGTCATGGTTCGTTTTGAAAACTTACTTGGTTTGTTTTGAAAACTTATTTGGTTCTTTTTTACTTTTGTAAGAAATTATATATAAGTGTGCATCTATACACACATGGTGAGTTAATATTTTATACATTTGGTAGTTTTCAATATTTTAATTCTATCGACCTAAAGAAACCTTACCAGAGTGGTTTGGTTTCTAAAACAATTTTTTACTTTTCCTAATCAACTTGGCAGTCATTATTGTGTGTCTATTGGTCACTTTTTTGGCTGAGGAGACCTAGGCGGCAGGAGCAGGCTTTTTTTAAAAACTTTCAGGTGGCAAGCAGCAAGCCCTAGGGCTTCATGTTACCTTTTTTTAAAAATATTTTTGTGTGGTCCCACCTTAAAAAGAAGTTCATTCTTTTAACCCAAAAAAAGCCTCCAGGCAGCAGGCCCTAGGGCTTCAGTTTACCATTTTTTTTATAAATATTTTTGTGTGGTGACTGNTGTGGTCCCACCTTAAAAAGAAGTTCATTCTTTTAACCCAAAAAAAGCCTCCAGGCTGCAGGCCCTAGGGCTTCAGTTTACCATTTTTTTTATAAATATTTTTGTGTGGTGACCGGTGAGTCCCACCTTAAAAAGAAGTTCTTTCTTTTAACCCTTCTTATGGTCCAACACCGTACACGATACCAAACACAACCAGTGCTGGAGTCTGCCATGAAAGAAGCAAACTTTCAAACATCATTCAAAAATCAGATCTCAAAAAACCTTAGGGTCAGGATGCCGAGCCATTCCTTTTCGTTAAAGATGATCTGAAAAACTGACGATGGTGGTTTGAAATCAACGCCGAAGGTGCGACAAAGGTGGTGCAAAATCAGCAACAAAGATGCGACGAAGGTGTTGCGAAATCAGCGACAAAGGTGATTTAAAGGCTTCTTGAGATATGTCGGTATTTATTTCATCATCCATATTCTTACGTCTATTTGCGGCTACTTGTCTGCTATGTTTTTCTGGATTTTGTGACAATTTTGAATTACAACTGGGTCTGGAATATTGATTTGGGGTGGGTACTTCGTTGCTAGGGCAAAACTTTGGGGGTGTTATTTTTACCGAACTGGGACGCGAACGTACCCCGTTTGGGGTTGATCGACCCAGATCGTGGGTCGCCTATGGTGTTGCCGATCCTAGTAACCCTGGTTGTGAGGGTTAAAGTCACTACCTAAGGACCTAATTTATCTAAGTTTTTTCTTATTCTCCTCCTTCTTCTTCTCTTCCTCCACTTTTTTTTTCTTCCTCACAAATGATTTAGAGGCTGGGATTCCCTAGACCAACTTCTTTTTCTTCTCTTCCAAAAAAACGATTAACTATGAGACCAGGTGCGTGTTCTTGTTCTTCTCCTCCTCCTCTTCATCTTCTAAGATGGAGCTGAAACTCTGTTTTGTGTTCAATGAGTCATTGTTGGTGGAACTCTACTTTTGCGTAAGGTTTTTGCTCCCCTTTTGATATTTAATTTTGATTTTTTTTTGCTTCAAATGTTAGGATATGACATATTTTTGGCATTTTTTTAAATTTAAATGTTAATGTTTTGGTTGACGTTAAGATTTGCGATATTATTGATGCTTGTTTCAATTTAAATATTTATGTTTTGGGTTGCATTTGAATATTTAGTACTTGAGAAGTTGAAACTTGATACTTAGTAATAACAAAACCAAAATATTTGCTTGGTTTCTATATTGTTTGCCTCATTTCAATGAAGCTTTCACTTGTCGCCTAGGCCTCAGGAGACCTAAGTGATTTGGTTCTCTTTACCCCTTAAATAACATCGAGTATATGGCTGGTTGGTAGCCAAGGGATTTGTTCAAAAATATGCCATCGAATGCGAAGAGTTGTTTGATTCTGTTGCTAAGATGACCATGTTTGCACAATGATTGCAATGGCTTTAATTCATCAATAGTCTTTCTTAGATGGTTGTGGAAAATGCCTTTATCATGGGAGATTTCACTGGAGAGTTTTTTATGGCTCCTCCTCCAGATTTGCCCCATATTCCTCGTGAGGTGGATAGATTACGGAATGCATTATAATATATCCTTAAATAGGCTTCTAGGTATAATTTGCCAATTTTCTTTTTGTCATCTGTGACTCGGGTTTTCGTGCTAGTGACCATCACTTTGTTCTCTTTATGCGCTCTTCTTCCCCAGGTTCTATTATATTTTTATTATATGTTAATGATATGATCATTACTAGTGATGATATTATAGGTATCTTGTTATTGAAGACCCAATTGTATGACAATTTTGAAATAAAGAATTTGGGTTTGCGTCAGTATTTCTTGGATATTAAGGTTGCCTCTTCTCGTAAAGGTTTTCTCCTCTCTCAAACCAAGTATGCCTTAAATATTATAAAACATGCCCACTTGTCTGACACGCTGATAGTTGGGACGCCCTTAGATCTTAATTTTCGTTGCTCTTCCTTGACATTCTATTATCAAATCCTACACTCTATCACATTACTGTCGGCAGTTTGGTGTTTCTTACCATTACTCGCCCATACATCTCTTATGTAGTTCATATTGTTAGTTTGTTGTTTCACCTACCGCGATTCATTGGACTGTTGTTATTCACATTCTTTGTAATCTTTGGGGTATAGGGCACTAAAGTCGATTAGTTTCCTCATCTTCGTTAGAACTCGGGGCTTATTTTGATGTTGATTGGGTCTACAACTCCACAGATTGCAATTCTACCTCTAGCTTTTGCCCTTTTTTTTTTAGGAAGAGCAAAAAACATTCTCATGGAAGCATAATTACTAATTTCTATATCCCTCTATCAAGAAACTAAATTTCATTTCGAAAAGGTTGAAACGTCCGAAACGTTTCCTCTTCCATAGAAATCAAAACCAATTATTGATTAAATATCAATTTTTTTATGTTTTGAGGTGTTTGAGCATGTTTGGACCAATGTTTCGTAAATAAATTTTTAAATTTTTTTTTGCTTCCATTTGTTTATAAAACATTACCAAAATATTTTCGTTTCTAAGCTCACTCAAACTATGCAATGAAACGAAATTTTGATCATTGCAATCTATATATAACATAATAATACATCAAACTTTGAAATGAGATTAAATATAGGAAAATTCCAGTTTAAGCATGATACTTATGTTAAAAAAAAGAAATTCAGCAAAGAAAATCTTTTTGACATTTTCTTTTTTATCCTTTTTTGTGTTTTCCATAATATAAAAACAAATGAAAGATAACAAGTATGTGAGATGCAATGCATGAGTATGCCCTTATGACCACATTCTCACCACACCTAATTCTTTGGTATATCAACCACGTTGGTAGTCCCGGGGGCTTCCAAACATACCTGAAGGGGTGAGTTTGTCAAAACCCTCACTTTTTACCTAGATTTGCTTAACATTCCATGTTTTCTAATTTCTGCTACTCTTTTTTCTACGGGGGTAATCCAGTATACTTTTGATCTTCAAGAAGAGAGTTTCTTCATGATCCTAGCTTGTAAGCCTCTAGGAGGTGATGTATTGAAAAGTCCAAGGCTCACTAGTCAATCTTACCATCTTGGTCAAATTGTACCCTTGGTCATTTAAGGCCTTGGATTGATTAGCTAGATGAGGGAGTTTATTGTTCAAGTCTTTCCTAGCATACTTGCAATGCGTGCAATAGTGACCATGTTCAATACAAGTAAAACAATTTTTTTGGGTTGACGAAGGTTCATTTCATATGTTAGGAGACCCAACTAGTTCTTCTATCTTCAAACTCTGGACATCGACAATTGTTTCAATGGTCATGACCTTGGATTGTAACTTTTGTGGTAGATATCTCAATATTTTTCAAAGCAGGGCCAAATGCTTATATTTCATTCCTAGGGTGAAGGATGAATTAACTATATCACTAAGTCGTGTATCGAAATCACTAAAAGTCTCAGTATTCTCCATCTTAAGTGTCTCAAATTGAGAAGTTAAGCTTTGAAACTTGGACTTTTTTACTACAGTTGTGTTCCTCGTAGGAAACCTCCAAAATGTCATACGTTTTTAGAAGTCTTACCAGTGGAGATCCTTTGAAACTCATTTGCCGAGGTGGCATTGAAACCTTTTGAGTTTCACCCAATAAACTCAAAGTCGTCCGTTGTCTACGAGCTTTGTGGTTTTGGCTTTGGTGGTGGTGGTATCGACGCTAACAGTCTTGGACATAGTGGGGGCGATTCAACCTACCTGTACAGGTTCATATATGGACTTGAGAAAAACTCTCATATGAGCCTTCCAAATGCATTATTTGTTTCATCGAATAGTGGTGGTCTCATGACCGAACCTCCATCTCTTTGAGAATCCATACAAACAATTTGGGGCTTGTGATAAATCTTAACAAACACATGAAACTAGGTCAAAAGTCTCAAGGACACCTACAAAGTGCCTAGGTAGAAAACACTCGAGGTATCTGACTCTGATACCAATTGGGAGTGTTAATTAGAGATCGACCGTGATACACTCAAACATACGTAATTGACATAAAGGGGGTGAATAGGTCTGAAGTACTCTAAGGCGGAAATTATGCCCAATTAAATATATTTCAATCAATTATAATTTAATCAATTCATTAAGTGCAATTAACCCCGCACTGATTAGACTCAATGACCTAATTAGTGAATATGTGCAAAATCCCTAATTTATTTAATGTCAAACACGTACAATCCACCAGCTTTATCACTCCAATTCCTTCCACCAATGCAATCCAATTGATTTCAACAATTAAACGACCAACAACAAAGTTAGATTTACTCAAGCACTCATCAAACACTTGGAGGAAGTAAAAATTTCAAGTTCTTAAAAGCACGCACAACATATAACACGAGCAATTTTTATGTGGAAACCTTTGGGGAAAAATCATGGGACTGTAGTCCACTTAATCTAATCCACTAGTGTCAATTTTTGATTACCATTTTGAAAGCTTGTACCTCAACCAATACTATGGTTAGATGCTTTCTCACTTGAATTTTCACTCCTGCAATCCACTGCGAGCCCTTAACGGTTAGCTTCAATAACTAATGAATCGAACTCCATGATCCTCCCTTTAGAATCCTCATTCCTCTCCTTTCGAATCTTACCTTGATCCTTGATAGCCTCCTTGGAAACTTGGTGTTTTGGGTTTTGGTGGTCTACAAGATCTATGAACATTCTTGCTCAAATTCTTTAAAGAATTATATGTAGCTCATATAAGGATTTGGATTTGATTGGAGCTAGGGTAGGTTTTTCAAAGTCTTAGTTGCCTCTCTTTTTTTTTTTTTTTAGTTGCCACTCTTAGACCCTAGGACCTTTCTTGTTTCTTGCACAATCCTTAGAAAGTCTGAGAACTTGTCCCCTATTTATAGGAATAGGAAAATAGAGGATAATTAGCATGCAAGAAATCTTGACCGCCATGTAGCACTCGAGCGTTGTGAAGAGCGTGCTGGTCACTGTTTTGAAAACTTGCCAACCTTGAACTGGGGAGCTCCTGAGCATTGTAGCAACATCTGGAGAGTGCTGAACATTGGTTTGCTTCCATTTTCTAACTTCCCGAGAGCGCTATTCACTTGTTACCCCTCTAAAACAAAGCTCTTTTTCAACTTCCTAAGTACCAAGTGTTGGTACCTAAAAAGATACCATACGATGACTCATTTAAAACATGTTTTAAAAATTAAACCCTCAAAATTTCTGAATTGTTTTCTCAAAATATACAATAGTCATGATATGAATGAAGTACACACTTTAAATCCTTTTTACCAATCTAAGTTAAACCAATCTAAGGCAACTAGATATCTAGGTTTTTTTTACCTCTCCTAAGCTTGATGGGATCCAAGGAGCCATTTTCACGCCGCAATATAGCTCGAGCTTCTTTACCACATTTTACTGTGTTCTTCAATCTTCGTAAGCATCTTACCATGGATTTAGTTGAGATATATATACAAAGTGACCTCACGATTTCCTAACATCCCAATCTTTCATTATGTCGACACCATCCCTTTATGATCCATATCAGCTCCAACTTAAGGGGATTACTATGCCTTTTGTATGATCTGAGTATCAAATGTAAAAGCTTTAGAGATAAAATTCATACTGTTAGTTCCAAGCTGGGACCATTGATATATTTAGTCCACCTTGAGCGGGAATGTTGGTGAGTAATATTAGTATTATTGTAGGTGGTAGATGGCTTATTGTTATACCCTGCATTGTATATATGCAAGTTTATGAAGGAGTAGGGTAGATTTTTGTCTATGCACCATTTTCCTCTCCCCTCTCGCTCTATCTCTCTTGCCGTTTCTGTCTCTCTCATGTTAAAACCCTACGTTTATCACGGATCATTTGTTACAAAAAAGATGAGCTTTATGAGAATGATCTATGTAAGTAATAGTTGTTTCTTCATTATTGTATATAGATATTGGTATTATTTATTTATCATCATGTTTATTAAATATTTTCTATATCTTATTTGAATGAATTTTTATTCACTTTATTCTCTATTTTGCCTTATGTTGTAGTGTCTTCATGCGTTGATGGAGGTATATATTAGATAAATGAGTTGAATTACTTAGGGTGCATTTGGTAGCAAGTAACAACATCAGCTTTCTGTTTTCAAAAAAAAAAAGAAACACCGAAACAATTTTTATTTATTCTTTTCTGAGGTAAAAAGTTAAAAAAAATTAAAACAGAAAATACGTTTGGTAACTGCTTCAAGTTATGATAGATTTAATAGTTTTATATTAATTTCTCGATAAAAAACAAATCAAAATTAATTGTCCCAATACATCTATCAACTCATCAAATAAGATACAAAACAAAATTGACTCTATTATATTTAAACATATGATAGAGATAGTATTTCCTTCTGATCACTAAAAAAATATGCTGCGATAGTAATCAGATCATTCTAAGCCGATCACTCGTACTTATAGTATTTATAATGGTTTATGATATGTTGTTAAGGTGGTGTTTGATAACCCAATTCAACACTTAAAACTAAAGACTTTACACACTTTTTTAATTAAGCGTGTTTGAATAAAAACTTCTCACTTAAAAATTTAAGCACTTCTTCAAAATATGCTAAAAATTTAAGTAGCTAACTTACCTATTTATCACTTAATGTTGAATTGTTAATGAATAAGACTTTTTATAAATTTTTCATGATGGACAAATTTGCCCTCCAAAATTTTGATTTCAATCCATCTTATACCCATCTTTCCACAATCGTCGCGGCCATGACCATCGCTTTTGCCACCTTGCCACCACCACTATCACCACCTCTTCTTCACAACCATTGCCACCACCAACACCACCGCC
>CAUOFW020008724.1:218201-246696 GCA_963454935.2 Ilex paraguariensis
TTACCATGGATTTAGTTGAGATATATATACAAAGTGACCTCACGATTTCCTAACATCCCAATCTTTCATTATGTCGACACCATCCCTTTATGATCCATATCAGCTCCAACTTAAGGGGATTACTATGCCTTTTGTATGATCTGAGTATCAAATGTAAAAGCTTTAGAGATAAAATTCATACTGTTAGTTCCAAGCTGGGACCATTGATATATTTAGTCCACCTTGAGCGGGAATGTTGGTGAGTAATATTAGTATTATTGTAGGTGGTAGATGGCTTATTGTTATACCCTGCATTGTATATATGCAAGTTTATGAAGGAGTAGGGTAGATTTTTGTCTATGCACCATTTTCCTCTCCCCTCTCGCTCTATCTCTCTTGCCGTTTCTGTCTCTCTCATGTTAAAACCCTACGTTTATCACGGATCATTTGTTACAAAAAAGATGAGCTTTATGAGAATGATCTATGTAAGTAATAGTTGTTTCTTCATTATTGTATATAGATATTGGTATTATTTATTTATCATCATGTTTATTAAATATTTTCTATATCTTATTTGAATGAATTTTTATTCACTTTATTCTCTATTTTGCCTTATGTTGTAGTGTCTTCATGCGTTGATGGAGGTATATATTAGATAAATGAGTTGAATTACTTAGGGTGCATTTGGTAGCAAGTAACAACATCAGCTTTCTGTTTTCAAAAAAAAAAAGAAACACCGAAACAATTTTTATTTATTCTTTTCTGAGGTAAAAAGTTAAAAAAAATTAAAACAGAAAATACGTTTGGTAACTGCTTCAAGTTATGATAGATTTAATAGTTTTATATTAATTTCTCGATAAAAAACAAATCAAAATTAATTGTCCCAATACATCTATCAACTCATCAAATAAGATACAAAACAAAATTGACTCTATTATATTTAAACATATGATAGAGATAGTATTTCCTTCTGATCACTAAAAAAATATGCTGCGATAGTAATCAGATCATTCTAAGCCGATCACTCGTACTTATAGTATTTATAATGGTTTATGATATGTTGTTAAGGTGGTGTTTGATAACCCAATTCAACACTTAAAACTAAAGACTTTACACACTTTTTTAATTAAGCGTGTTTGAATAAAAACTTCTCACTTAAAAATTTAAGCACTTCTTCAAAATATGCTAAAAATTTAAGTAGCTAACTTACCTATTTATCACTTAATGTTGAATTGTTAATGAATAAGACTTTTTATAAATTTTTCATGATGGACAAATTTGCCCTCCAAAATTTTGATTTCAATCCATCTTATACCCATCTTTCCACAATCGTCGCGGCCATGACCATCGCTTTTGCCACCTTGCCACCACCACTATCACCACCTCTTCTTCACAACCATTGCCACCACCAACACCACCGCCGCCAACCCCAATCGCCACCACCGCCTCCACCACCACCAACATTGCTATTCCCAACTCCCACCACCAACATTGCTATTCCCAACTCCCACCACCCTTACCATCCCATTATCACCACCATCACCCCACTGCTACCACCGCCACCCAACCACCATTGTCGGTACCAACCTACCACACCATCACAACACCCACCTTAACCCATCCTTACCACCGCCACCACCCACCTTGCCGCCATCGTCACACCATTACCTCCATCATCACCACCCCCACCACCACCACTACCTCCTCCACCTTTTGTCACCACCACTTGCCCCCACCACCCCATCGTTGCCACCCCAGTCCACCATCATCACCACTCCACCTACATCACCTCTTCACCTACAACCATCATGTCCCACTACCACCACATCACTGTCGTGCCACTTTATTGCCTCCACCGCCACCATTACCCAATGTGACCACCTATATGCCTCACCATGGGGGGATGCAAAAGGTGGTGGCGGTGGTGGTTTGTGGTCGTGTTGATGGTGGCGGTTGTGAGATGGTAGTAGTCATGGGATAGTGGTAGTGGAAGGGTGGAGGAAAAGGCAAAATTAGAAAAGTAATAGTATTCAAACTTCCGTTCCTTGGACTGAGCAAACTGTTCAAATTAATTTAATGCTTAACTTTTAGTACGTACCAAATAGTTTCATATTAAAAAATTTAGTAGTTAGCACTTAAAATTCAGTATTCGGTTCTTAATTTTTAGTTTAATCAAATGACACCTAAGTTGCTGATTCTTTCTATCTTGTTTCTCCATTCACAGGTGGAAGAGAACAATCGATTGAGGTCCGAGCTCGAGAGAACAATTTTGGAACTTGAAAAATACGTGGGTGCTTGCAATGACTATAATTTTTGTTTTATTTGGGTTCCATTTTAGTAGGAATCTAGACTCCTAATTCTGGTTATTTCATGGTTACCATAACAAGTTTTTATCACGTTCTTCCTGCTCTTTCCTATAGACACATTATTTACATACCTTTTTCATTTGAGAATTCATAGTAGTCATAGACATGCATCTTTTGGTACCTTTTATGCCTATTGTGATGTGTATGTGCCTGTTGGTTTACTAATTTCTTATGACATTATATTGTTGACAAACGAGGAATATTTTAATCAGTTTCTCGTGCTGAATATCTCAATCATAAAGTTGGCTATAATGCTTGCAAGAATATTTTTTATTGGTAGGATAAGCAGCAATATAACTTTTCTGTTGTTTGGGTTTCTGATATGGACCTAGTAGCTCTGGTTTGTTTTCCTGATTAGATGTGGATTATGCTGGATCTGATGTAGAATGTGTAGAGAAACCACTAGATTTGAAAGTTATGGAAAGTAATACCTTTGACAGTTGAAGGTTGTTATTCACTTTGGAAAAGATAGAGAAGAATTCAGTAACTGTGCAAAATATATGATGGATAAAGCACCTATAGAAAAAGTGTTTTACTGTAGTTGAATGGAATAACACATACAGTGGGGTAGCCTATAAAGACATCAATCTGTGCATCGAGAATGACATGATGATCTATGGCCTGTACATGGATTGTTGGCAATGTGTTTTTGGTGTGATCAACTTAAAGGGTTTAAAACAAAACTTTCTTGAGTTCGAGTGTGAAACAAACTAAAAAATGTTTAACTCTCTCTTCTCCTTTATTCCTCTTGTAATTGAAAAATGGAAGGAAGGAGATTTGGGTTGAGTGGGTGGTCTTATTGCAAACTTTTTGTTGTAGTTCTTTTATCATCCAAGTTTGATCTATAAATTAAGGATCTAATACAACTTCAAATTTTTAATCTAGTCCAAGATATTTGTTGAGGTTAAGAGTTTGGGGTATTATGTAAGTGTGGCCTTTGTGAGCTAATATATAGACCGAGTTAGCCCAATATGGGTTATAGGAACCTTGTTGAAGTTGCTAGAACTTTGATGCTTACCAAAATCCTTTCAAGGCGCCACTGTCAAAACGATATACGTCTCAATCAATTGTATGCCTTTCTGTATTCTTAATGGTGTCTATCCTATCTCTTGTTTCCTCATCGACAATTAACTATAAATACAAATAGTTTGTGAGAGGTAGGTTAAGTTTTGACCACTCTTTGTCTTTCTTTAATATTGTGTTAACTCTCTAAACTTAACAGTTTAGGGTTATCTAATTTTGCTAACTTTATCAAGTGTTCCGTTGGTAATGGGGGGATAATTCACTCTTGGGAGGATTTTTTTTTTTTTTTTGGGGGGTGGGGGTTCTCATCCTTTGGTACTATGTTCCCGCATTTATATTGATTGTCTTGAACTCCTAACTCATATTTAAAGTATGGCCTCATCCTTTCCTTCTACAAAGAGTTGGATTTTAATTTCTTTAGGAACTTGAATGATGGAGAAATTTGTGAAATGCCTTTGCTTTTGGGTATTTTAGATAATGTAGTATTGGATCCTTTTTCTTTGGATAAGAAAAAAGGTGCGTAATTTCTTCCACGGGGGAGTTGTCTTGTAATTCTCCTTTTGAGTCCTTATTTATACAACTTGCTTATTGTAAAGAGAGATTGTATCCCAAATCGAATGATTAGGACCACCTAAAGTTGGTTTATATAGTTGAAGGGCCTCTCCACTCTTTGCCAATTAATTTTAGGTTGGATGTTTTAACATTGTATAAGAGTTGGGTCTTGAGTGGTCAGTGGACCAAGTTTCTTACTCATTTGACTTTCCCTTGTTTGGTTTCCCTACGTGGGAGCCCAGGTCCCTCATGAGGGAGGGTGTAAAGAGAGCTTGTATATCATATTGAATGATTAGGACCCACCTAAGGTTGGTTTATGTAATGAAAGGGCTTTTTCACTCTTTGCCAATTGATTTTGGGTTTGATGCTTAAACTCTTACCAATCTTCCAACCATCTTTTATATGTAATTCCAAGGCTCCCTTAAAGCTTCAAGTTTTTGTTTGGTTGCTTGCGCATAAGAAACTCAACACCAATAATTTGGTTCAGAAAAGAAGGCCGTCCTCTTCTCTTAAGCCGCAATGGTGCATTCTATGCAAGTGTGGAGAAGAATGTATGGATCACCTTTTTGCCAATAAGTTGTGGAATATGCTTTTGGGTATGATTGCTCCTTTGTCATAAGAAACTCAAGACCAGTGATTTTCTCTAGAAACGACCATCCTCTTCTCTTAAGCAGCAATGATACATTCTATGCAAGTTTGAGGAAGAATGTATGGATCACCTATTTTTTCATTGTTCTGTCAGTAAGTTGTGGAACATGCTTTCGGGTATGGTTGGTTTCCCTTGGTTATGTCCTAAAACTTGTGTGTGAATTGTTGAGATTCATTTGATGGCTTTGGTTCAAGTAACAAATCTCAGATTTTATAGAATTATTTGGTTGTAGCATTGTTTTGGGTGGTGTGGTTGAAAAGATATCTCAAAAATTTATGCCTTTATGGAGATAAAGATTCTTGGTCAAAGTTATGTGATAAAGTCACTCTCATAGCTTCTGTTTGGGTTATCACGTCTAAAGACTTTGAATGCATTCCATTCTTGTTGATTATGGATTATTGGACTCAAGTGTGTGCCAATTGTTGATGATGCAATGATATATTTATATTCTAAGTTAGCCCAATAGTTTTTTTCCTTTTCTTTATTTTCATTTTCTTTCTCCTTTGAGGACTCCTTGTCCTAACATGTATTCTTATATTTGTTATTAATAAATTTTACCGTTTCCAATAAAAAAAAAGAAAAGAAAAATTGACATTAAGTTGTCTAAAATTAGTACTTGACGAGCTTTGCAATTTTACATATTATTAATTTAGTGAAAGATGGTACACAATCAAGGTTCTTGCCTCCCTGCACCATGCATCTTTTAGGAAACTTAGTGTAAATTTGAATACACAATCTTCCTTTGTTATACAAAATTTAGTATCCACTCTTCCTGGCAGAAATCACATGAGGCAAAGGGTCGAAGTCCTCATTTGGTTGATCACTTGGATGATTGTGTTCGTGGATCTCAATTGGCGGAGCAATCTGTTTCTGCTTTGGTGAATGAAACAGATGTGATTAGAAGAACAGACAACACTTCTGCTCATGATCCATCTAATACAATAGTTCTCCAAAAGGAAATGCAAAATGCTGAGGACCCTACTATGCAAACTCGTGCAGAAAGGCGGTCTGAGAGCAGCAAGATCAATGGAACGCTGAAAGTGGTTCCTGGTGGTCAGGCAGCATTAGATAACGTGGGCTTCTCTCAGTTTTCTCCACCATCTACAACATCCTTTTCTCCTAGCAGGTATTTGACATCAAGATACAAGTGAATGCCACACAGATAATTTGGACTGAAAATTAGAGTTTATTTAAACAATCTTAATGATTGGCACATGCAAGCACAAATGACAATTTACATTTTCTGTTAGGTATCAAATGGAAGGAGAATATGATCCACAGTTTAATATATCAGGACATGGTGGGATGTCAGTGGCTGAAGTAAATNCCTCATCCTTTCCTTCTACAAAGAGTTGGATTTTAATTTCTTTAGGAACTTGAATGATGGAGAAATTTGTGAAATGCCTTTGCTTTTGGGTATTTTAGATAATGTAGTATTGGATCCTTTTTCTTTGGATAAGAAAAAAGGTGCGTAATTTCTTCCACGGGGGAGTTGTCTTGTAATTCTCCTTTTGAGTCCTTATTTATACAACTTGCTTATTGTAAAGAGAGATTGTATCCCAAATCGAATGATTAGGACCACCTAAAGTTGGTTTATATAGTTGAAGGGCCTCTCCACTCTTTGCCAATTAATTTTAGGTTGGATGTTTTAACATTGTATAAGAGTTGGGTCTTGAGTGGTCAGTGGACCAAGTTTCTTACTCATTTGACTTTCCCTTGTTTGGTTTCCCTACGTGGGAGCCCAGGTCCCTCATGAGGGAGGGTGTAAAGAGAGCTTGTATATCATATTGAATGATTAGGACCCACCTAAGGTTGGTTTATGTAATGAAAGGGCTTTTTCACTCTTTGCCAATTGATTTTGGGTTTGATGCTTAAACTCTTACCAATCTTCCAACCATCTTTTATATGTAATTCCAAGGCTCCCTTAAAGCTTCAAGTTTTTGTTTGGTTGCTTGCGCATAAGAAACTCAACACCAATAATTTGGTTCAGAAAAGAAGGCCGTCCTCTTCTCTTAAGCCGCAATGGTGCATTCTATGCAAGTGTGGAGAAGAATGTATGGATCACCTTTTTGCCAATAAGTTGTGGAATATGCTTTTGGGTATGATTGCTCCTTTGTCATAAGAAACTCAAGACCAGTGATTTTCTCTAGAAACGACCATCCTCTTCTCTTAAGCAGCAATGATACATTCTATGCAAGTTTGAGGAAGAATGTATGGATCACCTATTTTTTCATTGTTCTGTCAGTAAGTTGTGGAACATGCTTTCGGGTATGGTTGGTTTCCCTTGGTTATGTCCTAAAACTTGTGTGTGAATTGTTGAGATTCATTTGATGGCTTTGGTTCAAGTAACAAATCTCAGATTTTATAGAATTATTTGGTTGTAGCATTGTTTTGGGTGGTGTGGTTGAAAAGATATCTCAAAAATTTATGCCTTTATGGAGATAAAGATTCTTGGTCAAAGTTATGTGATAAAGTCACTCTCATAGCTTCTGTTTGGGTTATCACGTCTAAAGACTTTGAATGCATTCCATTCTTGTTGATTATGGATTATTGGACTCAAGTGTGTGCCAATTGTTGATGATGCAATGATATATTTATATTCTAAGTTAGCCCAATAGTTTTTTTCCTTTTCTTTATTTTCATTTTCTTTCTCCTTTGAGGACTCCTTGTCCTAACATGTATTCTTATATTTGTTATTAATAAATTTTACCGTTTCCAATAAAAAAAAAGAAAAGAAAAATTGACATTAAGTTGTCTAAAATTAGTACTTGACGAGCTTTGCAATTTTACATATTATTAATTTAGTGAAAGATGGTACACAATCAAGGTTCTTGCCTCCCTGCACCATGCATCTTTTAGGAAACTTAGTGTAAATTTGAATACACAATCTTCCTTTGTTATACAAAATTTAGTATCCACTCTTCCTGGCAGAAATCACATGAGGCAAAGGGTCGAAGTCCTCATTTGGTTGATCACTTGGATGATTGTGTTCGTGGATCTCAATTGGCGGAGCAATCTGTTTCTGCTTTGGTGAATGAAACAGATGTGATTAGAAGAACAGACAACACTTCTGCTCATGATCCATCTAATACAATAGTTCTCCAAAAGGAAATGCAAAATGCTGAGGACCCTACTATGCAAACTCGTGCAGAAAGGCGGTCTGAGAGCAGCAAGATCAATGGAACGCTGAAAGTGGTTCCTGGTGGTCAGGCAGCATTAGATAACGTGGGCTTCTCTCAGTTTTCTCCACCATCTACAACATCCTTTTCTCCTAGCAGGTATTTGACATCAAGATACAAGTGAATGCCACACAGATAATTTGGACTGAAAATTAGAGTTTATTTAAACAATCTTAATGATTGGCACATGCAAGCACAAATGACAATTTACATTTTCTGTTAGGTATCAAATGGAAGGAGAATATGATCCACAGTTTAATATATCAGGACATGGTGGGATGTCAGTGGCTGAAGTAAATAATCCTAGCAGCCTTTTGAAACAGGTATCATTTTACAATTAAATGGTGCCATTTTTTAGAAGTTCAATTTAATGGACTAATGGTACATTCGCATATGATCCATTTTTTTGTTCTGTCTTTTCATCAATGAGTTTTGGGTGTGGCCTTGTTGTTCAGATACAGGAACACGAGGACGAGATATCACATTTGCGGAAACATATTGCTGAGTATTCGATCAAGGTAGGACAGTGTATGGTTTTCAAGTATTGCATAATTGCTTCGTTCATACTTCCATGTAACTAACATATCATCGTTGTTGATAGGAGGCACAAGTACGCAATGAGAAATATATTTTGGAGAAGCGTATTGCTTATATGCGTTTGGTGGGCAGAATTCCCCTTCCACTATTTTTTCAGTCCATCTTCTTTATTTCTTCCTTAAAACTGATGGAGTTTGTATGAACTGAATGCTTGTTATAGGCCTTTGATCAGCAGCAACAAGATCTCGTTGATGCTGCATCTAAAGCCCTATCTTACAGACAAGACATAATTGAGGAAAATATACGTCTTACATATCAATTACAGGTATCATTCATCTCAGCTTATGTATGTTGACCTGTTTTTGGGGACTCTTATGGAGACAAGCTCTGATTAAAATTTTCTGAAACATTGTCATTGTTATGTCTGAATTGCAACTAGACATGGAACCAAACGTGAATTAGTTCTGATGAAATAATCGTTTGATAACGTAAATTGATCTTCACAAGTTTATCATATGCACTAGCTCATATTTTAGGTTTCTTTTTCTAACTTCCCAGGCTCGTGCAATATCATACACTTGGGTATCATGTTCACGTTGCCAATCGTGCCCCTTAATCATGTTTTATGATAACGTTTATTCTCAATTAAGCCAGTAATTCCACTTATTTTACTTAGAATCTCTCTAGTGCGTGCTCACATCCATCCGTTGAATCTAAAAAATACGAATGCTTGTATATTATTGGTGCATTATAATACAAATCCCTATAGTTTTGTGGTAATTATTCTAACTACCTAATTTATGACATGTATGATGTTGAAATAAACATGTCAAAGATACTTGGCCGATTCTTTAATCGGGTTCAAATCGTTTTTGAAAAAATATATTGAGATTGGCAATTATGGTTCTTTCAGGCTGCACACCAAGAAAGATCAACATTTGTATCCTCTTTAATGCCTCTTCTTGCAGAATATTCCCTTCAGCCACCTGTTGCTGATGCCCAATCCATTGTTAGCAATCTCAAGGTCTGTATGAGCTAGTTTTTTTGATTCTGTAGTATGCATAAAAAGAATGACGTTATTACTAATATATATCTGTTAGCTTTCAGTGGAGCTTTGAGCTGAAGTGATCAGCTTTTTTTTGCTATTTGCACTTCTAGCTGGCATGTAGTAAATGCATAACCATGAATGTGCACGCCCCCCTGTAGATATCTAGTTTGGTAAATTGCGGATGTTGAAATGATTTTGCACATTCTGCTTTGATTATGTGTTGAAAGTGGAAACTGGGGACCGCTGTGGTGCCTTGGCTCCCTCTCTCTCCCCCACCCCCTTTTTCTCTATCTTCTCTTTAGTTGGAATGATACAGGAATTGTTACTCCTAATTACTCCCATTAATGTTAATTATCCCAGAAAAGGCTAATGCTGGTAAAAGTGTCATTGGGTTCAATGGTAAAAGCTAGAGCTACTAACAAAACATAGTTTCTCGTCTTTTTTGTTTGACCCAACTTGCTTGTCTAAGGGTAACCACTGTTTGAATCAAGCAAATTAGGTTTCCATCTAGGTTATCCTCCACAACACCCTTTATTAACAATCATCAAATAAAGAGGATTGACATTGAGTGATAGCCGATTGTTTTGCATATTACATCAAAGAGGAGGAAAAATTTCCTCCCTTGTTTTTTCCACTTGCAATTTTTTTTTGTTTGTGCAGTTTGTTCACTTTTCTTCCTGCACATTGATTTATTTCTGTTTCTTGTTTTTGATTGTGGCGATACCTATATTAAGGTTGTTTAGGGAAGGAATGGTTAAACTTACTAAAATCCATAACTGGTACCATCTTTTCGTTACATGTTCTTTTAACCGTTATCTTTGACTTGGTCAAAATTTTTTTCTTTTCCTTTTTTTTCTTCCCACCTTGGCTGCACTCTCATGGTAAATCTTGATATTTGATTGAATGGATGTCATGGGGAGCTAGGGTGATTTGATTACTGAAGTGCCTAAGCTTGGCTTATGAGGCTCAAGGGCCTGTTTTTAGTTGATGCATGCTTTTTTTTGTGTGGATAGATGAAGCATATTATTAATGCAGAAAAGTGAGAGAAGAGAATAATATTGTGGACAAGACAAGATATCTTTTAGGTAAAGGAAAAACAAAATACAATAAACAGAATAAGAAACGAAAAAGTACACTAAAAAGCAACAACCTTCCAATTACTTTGAAACTGTTCAACAAAGGCACCCCGCAGTAACCGTATAACTTTTGGTATGCAATTGACGAACACAATACCTTTAATCGAAAGGAATAGAACAGGCATTGAAATTGTTAAACAACCTTCTACTCCAAAAATTTAAGCTGTTAGAGTGGTTGTAACTTGAGTATTTATACTTAAACAAAAGTCTCACTAGTTTTTTTTGATTGGAAGCATAAATTTTATTGATTTGAAAATATTACATCAAAGATTTGATCTTNTTTTTTGATTGGAAGCATAAATTTTATTGATTTGAAAATATTACATCAAAGATTTGGTAGGTTGGACAAGATGTCCAACCAATAAAATAAAGAAAGCAACATCAACTCAAAAAACTTAAGGTTACATAAAACTCTCTAATTCGCCAATATACAAAAGAGTTAAATACCATCAAAGTTCTTAGTTGGAGGCTCACAATGAAGCCAAAAAGTAAATGTGATCTCATAATTCTTTTTTCACCTCTTTATCTTCAAAAATTCTAGAGTTCTTCTCCAACCAAATTATCCAGATTTTTGTAAAAATTGCACAATGCCAGAGGGTATCCCTTTTCTTATGCCTTTCAATCCCTCTAATTCCTCCACAATCATGGAAGAGATGGTCCCAGGAGTCGCCCATCTCAAAAATGCTACTTGAAATAGTTTAAATCACAACAATAGAGCAATAGGGCAATGCAAAAAAAAAAAGGTGATCAACATTTCACTAGCACATGCACACATCCGCACACCACTGTGGAGAAATGCAAAGAAGCGACATAATTCTCTAAAGCACATCATTCGTGTTAATCTTAGCTATAGTACATGCACAAACTTGCATCTTAAGAGACGCTGTAGCCTTCCAAATCATTACAAAGTTAAACACGAGATATGAAGTATCATCAATAAGATTATCAAAACAAGATTTACATGAGAAAACCCCAAAGACTTAAGAATCAACTTCCTTTTGTTACTTGATTCTTGACTCTAATTAAAATCATTAATCAATTATAGAAGTGATACTAATTCTGTAGTATCTCTGTCACCAAGATGTGTACAAAACCCAAAACCCAAGAAACTGATAGATGAGAATGGTTACTCATTGATGTGATAGAGTGCCCATGAAAATGAGGTAAATGGTAAAGGTGCGGGAATATACAAGAAAAAGATGATGACCCAACCCAAACATCCTTCTAAAATTGATCTCTCTCCCCTTTACCCACCAAGAATGTAACATTTTGAGAACATCGAGAAAACTGTGAAAGCCCTAGAGAAATAAACTTCTATTGGTAGCAATAAGTTTTCCAGTCTATTCTTTTACCCAGTGTTATTTAAGGCGTAAAGCAAACCAAAGCGATCAAGACTCCTAACGCCTAAGCAAGAAGCGAAGCGAAACGCTTTACCGAAGTGAAGCGAACAGTTAAAAAAAAAAGTAAATATTTTAGTTTAATTACTTACACATCTAAGTTCTAATTTTATATATACTAAATATTTAAATGCAAGTAAAACCATAAACATTTAAATTAAAACAGCACTGCATTACAACATTTAGCAAAAATCAGGACGATGCATTACAACATTCAGCAAAAATTAGCACTATGCATTACAACATTCAGCAAAAATCAGCATTTAGCAAAAATCAAAACTATGCATTACAGCATTCGGAAGAAGCAGCAACATTAAAATCAGCTATATAAACATTAAAGAAATAGGAGCATTCATTATCAAAGAAGAAGGAAAAAAAAAACAGAGAGCCAAAAAAAACCAATTAGAATGTCTGGCAAGGAGTAGCAGCACCAGAAAGAAGAAAAAAAAATAGAAGCAAAGAAACAAGAAAAAAAGAAGCAGAAGCAGAAAGAAGAAAAAAAAATAGAAGCAAAAAAACGAGACAAGAAAAGCAGCAGTAGTAGTAGAAAAAAGAAGCAGGAAAAAAACAAAGAAGAAGCAAAAAGAGGAAGAAAAAGAAGAAAAAAAAATAGAAAGCAGAAGCAGAAAAAAAATCAGAATCAGAAAGAAGAAGAAGCGGAGAAGGAGAGATACAGAAGAGAAAAGAAAAAGAGGAGACAAACCTAGAGCAGCAGCGATCGTCTGGCAAGGAGCAGCAGCAACAGCGATTGATCGATAAGATCAACACTATCGATCGTCTGGGAAGGAGGAGCAGCACCAGCGATCAACTGGGAAGATTTGCACTATCAATTGCCTAGGAAGGAGCAGCAGCAGCAGCGATGATTGGGAAGTAGCAGCAGCGATGGTTTGATCTGAAAATTAGGGTTGAGTTTTATATTTATGGGATAAGGGGGTAATTGCGTGTATTGGCATCTTATAATTTTTTTTTCAATTGCCCCAATCCAACGGTCTACAATAAAAATAAAACAATCCAACGGTGTACAGTAAAAATAAAAAACTATTTCGCCTCGCATGACTAAGGCGTTCGCTTTTTCGCCTTTCGCTTAAGTGAAAAGCGCTCTCTTTTCTGATTTTTTCTCGCTTTAGCCATCTTCGCTTCGCCTGGTGTGCTCAAGGCGAGAGGCCTTCGCTTCGCCTCGCTTCTCGCCTAGGCGAGTGTCTAGGCACGCTTTTCAAAACACTATTTTTACCATCCCATTCACTGACTTGTAGTCCATACTTTTGCTCTTAATAACTGAATATCATTGTGAATTTTGTTCCAATGGGAATCTCCAAAGCAATTTACCAACTAGAACTATATTTCTTGCTTCCTCTTTTTCTACTGAAAGACAACCTTTGGCTTTCTTTTTTGATACCACCTCCCAATTCATCAAATAATCCTTCCACCCTTAACCATTTATTTCCCATAAAAAATCCATCATCATCTTTTTACTTCACATTGCAATCTTCATTGGCATCCTAAAATGAGAAAGAAAATAAGTAGGACTACTGGCCAAAACTGATTGGACCAAATTTAATCTACCCTCTCTAGAAATATAAGCCCCCTTCCACGTATCTAACTGTTTCATTACCTTTTCCACAATAGGATCCCAAAATGCTAAAGATAAAGGATTCCCACCCAAAGGAAGACCTAAATACTTTAAATGCCTTTCTCTCACACCACACCCAACATCCTTGTCCATCTAGAAAATTTATTATGAGAAGAATTTATACCCACATCAAACTTTTCTTCATATTGACCCTTAGTCCAAGCACTACTCTGAATACTTCCATTATCTTTTGTAAATTACTACATTTTTCCTCTTCTCCTCATGGAAAAAAAAGAGAGAATCATCAACAAATTCCAAGTGTGACACAAAAATTCCATTCCTTCCAACGAAAAAACTCTCCACAAGGTTAAATCTTTCTGCTCTTCTTACTAACCTACTCAACATATTAGCCACTCATGTAAAGAGAAAATGGGTTAAAGGATCATTATGTCTCAGTCCTCTAATGGCATAAAATCTCTCCCTAGGCTTTCCACTAATAATAATAGAAAAGCTCATTGACTTCAAGCATCCACTAATCCATTCTCTCCATCTCTTACCAAATTCTTTCATCTCCAAAACACGATTCAAGAAACTCCGGTCCACATGATCATAGGTTTTTCCAAAATCAATTTTAAAACCCATACCCTCTTTTCTCCTAAATCTATAGTCTTTCACCACCTCATTAGCCACCAAAGTCACATCTAAGATTTGTCTTTTCTTGACAAAAGCACCTTGACTATTCGAAATAATCTCACTAAGGACCTCCTTTAACCTTAAAGATAATATATTTGCAATGATTTTATAAAGGCTAGAAACAAGGTTAATTGGTCTAAATCCTTCATTCTAAGGACTTGTCCTTCTTTGGAATAAGACCTATTAATGTAGCAAAAGTTATTGCATTAATCACACCATTATGGAAGAATTCAACAAAAATTCTCCACAAACTTTCTTTTACCGCCTCCAACAATCTTGAAATACCACTATAGTGAATCCATTCAGATCAGGGACCTTAGCCCGACCACTCTAAAATATAGCAGGTTTCACTTCTTCCTCAGAAGGCTTTTTCTCTACTCTCCTCAATGGGACTCCACTATAACCCCTCTACTCTGGGCCTTCCATTCTTCTCAGATGAATAAAGCCCGTCAAAGAACACAAGAAGGATTTTTCAAACTTGTTTCTCTAGTAAAAGAGTTATCAAGGACCTTCGAGGACTACACAAACTAAACAAACATGCCAATCCCTCCCACAATCTTCTTCTCCTCCTAGGACAATTTGGACCATACGCCCCAGTTAACCACTGGTCATTTCGTTCTATATTTTTGATCCTTCATCAATTCATTCTCGTTTATTTTTAAACCAAGTTTAAAATATTTTATTGAAGAAAACTACATGTTCAAAACTCTCTATTTCATCTAAGGGGAAGAAAATTGTGTCATCAACAAAAAATTGTTTGCAACAGTGACACACTTACTCTCAAAACCCACGTGCTCCCTTTAATAAATCCATCTTTTTTGATCTAGTAATTATCGTACTTAAAAGATCAACCACTAAAGTCAAGGGAAAAGGAGGTAAAGGGTCCACTTGTCAATGAGCTTGCTTACACCAGCGTCTTTTTGTGTACTATTAACATTCCCAATTAAAATTGTTCCCCACTATTTTTCCTTACTGCCTCATTTGTCCTATTCTTTTGTACTACTTGTAAGCTTGGGTCTCATGCAAATTTTCTTAGATTTACCTTTGATTTGAATACTTGTCTAGTTTTCTATGTGAAGAATATTATAATTGTCGTTGATGTAGGACAAAATTGGAAGACGGCTAAGGAAAAGGAAAATACTGAAATAGGGATTGTTTAACTGTTGTTTAGGGCTATGAACGGTGCGTGAACAAGGTGCGAACAGTAGACAGTAAACAGTAAACAGTAATGTGAATAGTAGACAGTGATAAAAAACAAGAAAGAGAATTAGAAGGAAGAGAAGATAGTTCTAGGCCTCACACCTAGGGGTTCTTTAGCATCACACCAAAGAAATGATTGCATCACACAATCTTAAAAGCTTAGAACGACTTTCTGAAAATTTCATATATTCATTCATCATACTTCAAAGTGTTGAAGTTACATCAATATATATGATTTCAATAACTTATTAATGTTGAAAATTTTCAACTCCCAAAAAGCTAGATGAATGAATCTGTGGATACATGCATAGAAACCTATGGTTAATGTAACTAAATGAAAGATCCTAAGGCAAATGAAAAGTCATGCAGATTTTTAGAAATCAGCCCATGTCTAGTCAATATTTCAAGTGGGCCCAACATCATCCAACATATGCCAAATTAAGGCTTGGGTCTTAGAACCATCTAGCCCACATCTTTTATACACCTTTATTGGACGTTGTCATTTTTCATCAACTCTCCCTGGCTTGAGAGAACTCGATCCTGGCGGGTTAAAAATATGGAATTTTTAATAAAGATCAATGTTGAGATGTTGGAACTGATTGTCGGTAATCCAGGTGCAATCTGAAAGTGGACGCCCCTTCTATTTAACGAGATATTTCTGATAACCACCACTAGTTGAAACAATCTGATGATCAGCCATGTCTTCAATTTTATCCCTTAAAATATGTGGCTTGTGGTAGAGAAGTAACTGGATCAGGGTATACAACATTGTCAGTGTGTTCAGGGTATTTAGTAATGTCCTCAATATTGAAGACATTACTGATGCCCGTATCTTCAGGTAAGTCAAGAACATAAGCATTGAAGCTAATTTTCTTGAGAACCTTAAATGGACTACCACTCTTTGAATGAAGCTTCTTATAAGCACCTTTAGGATACCGCTCAGGCCTCACTTGGACCATAACCATGTGTCCTTCCTCAAATTTAGCAAACCTTCTCTTTAAATTAGCATGTCGTTTGTAGCTCTCATTACTTATGACAATCTTTCGTCAAACCTCAGCATGTATATCAGAAATATGCTTGCTAAAGGCTTCAACTTCAGTGGGATAGCCTCGATAGGTAACGGAACCAAATCAGTTGGCTCTCTAGGAAGCATACTTGTAACAACCTCAAATGGGCTGCGACCAGTAGATCTATTGACAAAGCTATTATATACAAATTCAGCCATAGGAAGTATCTGATCCCAACTACTAACATGATCCCCGACAAGGTAGGTCTCCCAAACTGTGGTTGACAACCTCTGTTTGACCATCAGTTTGCGGGTGGAAAGCGGAAGAAAAGTTTAGCCTTGTATGTAGCAACTTCCATAGAGTGCGCCAAAAATAACTTACGAACTTCACATCACGATCAGATACAATGTTTTGAGGTAATCCGTGAAGACGAACAACTTCTTTAAAGAAAAGCTTAGTAATGTGAACAACATTGGATGTCTTTGAACAAGGAATAAAGTGAGTCATTTTTGATAAGCGATCCACAACCACATAAATGGAGTCGTGTCCTTGAAGGGTTTTGGGCAATCCAAGGACAAAATCCATACTTAAATCTTGCCATGGCTCGTGTGGCGCAGATAGTGGGGTGTATAAACCAAAATTCTTCTTTCTTCCTTTTGAAAGTTGGCAAGTTCGACATTGTGAAACTACCTGACTACATCCCGCTTCAGCTTTGGCCAATAAAAACAATCTTCAACCATTTCAACTGTCTTATCTCTTCTAAAATGACCTACTGCCCCTAATGTAATTCCCAAATCACTTGTTCACGAAGAGAAGTGTTGGGTAAGCAAAGCCGAGTTCCCTTGAAGAGGTAGCCATCATAGAAGGAAAAATCATCATATCCTCCCTGTTGTTTAGCTAATAACTTAGCATATATAACTCTGAAATCCTTGCAAGAAGGATAGTCTATTTTTAGCAAATCAAAACCTATAACTTGTATAGCCATGGAAGAAAGAACATATACCACTCGGCTAAGTGCATCAGCTGCCTTATTCTCATAACTAGCCTTATGTTTGATAACAGAAGAGTACTCTTGGAGAAATGAAACCCACTTACCATGCCAATGATTCAATTTCTTTTGGGAGTTAATATATTCGATTGCTTCATGGTTGGAATACAACACAAACTCCTTAAAAAGAAGATAGTGGCGCTAGTGCCAAAGTGCTTGTATTACTGCATAGAACTTCTTGTCATAGGTAGAATGCTTTTGTTTGGCTTCGTTGAGCTTTTCACTGAAGTAAGCAAACGGGTGCCCTTCTTGAGTAAGCACACCTCCAATCCTG
Source organism: Ilex paraguariensis (assembly GCA_963454935.2). NCBI lineage: Eukaryota > Viridiplantae > Streptophyta > Magnoliopsida > Aquifoliales > Aquifoliaceae > Ilex > Ilex paraguariensis. Next base: position 235,860 of record CAUOFW020008724.1, read on the forward strand.
ACATGAGATGCATCGCAAGCCACCTCAAAAACCTTTGAGAAATCAGGAAGGTGTAGTACAGGAGCTTCAGTCATCATTTTCTTTATTTTTTCGAAGGCCTTTTTTGCTGCTTTGGTCCAAACAAATTGTTCCACCTTCATACAGTTGGTTATAGGTGTCATAACTATGTTGAAATTCTTGATAAAACGACGATAAAAAGTCGCCAACCCATGAAAACTTCATACTTCATGCAAGGAATTAGGAATCGACCAATCTAGAATGGCTTTCACCTTGCTTGGATCAGCCTCCACTCTTTTAGATGAAACAACAAAGCCCAAAAACAAAACACTTGGGCTCATGAAAGAATACTTACTTTAAATTCATGTAGAGCTTCTCGTGGTAGAGAACCTTCAAAACTTGTTGAAGATGAAAGATGTGTTCTTTCTTGGTCTTGCTATATATAGGGCTGGTAATCAAGCCAAGTTTGAACATTTTTTAAAGTTTGTTTATGTGTAAATAGTTAAACGAGCTAGCTCGTTTATTTGTAAATTCAGCTCGATTTAGGCTCGAATTCAGCTCGATTACCATCTCTAGCTATATATTAGAATATCATCAAAGTAGACAACCAAAAATTGGCCAATGAATGGCTGCAATACATGTGTCATAAAGCGCATGAAGGTACTAGGGGCATTTGTAAGACCGAATGGCATGAATAGCCATTCATAGAGGTCATCCCTTGTCTTGAAAGCTGTCTTCTATTTATCTCCTGGTCTTATGCATATTTGATGCTATCCACTTTTTAGATCTATCTTCGAAAATATGCAAGAACCATCCAACATATCCAACATATCATCAAGCCTTGGAATGGGGAATCGGTATTTGATTGTGATCTTGTTTATAGCATGACTGTCAACACACATACGACAACTGTTATCTTTCTTTGGCATGAGCAATGCTGGGACAACACAAGGCCTTAAGCTTTTACGAATAAATCCCTTGAACAACAGTTCATCTACTTGCCTTTTAAGCTCTGCATGTTCACTTGGATTCATGCAATAGGCTAGAAAATTAGGCAATTGTGACCGTGAAACGAGGTCTATTGCATGCTGGACATTGCACATTAGAGGAAGTTCATTTGGTAGCTCTTCGGGTGCAACATCAGAAAAGTGAGACAGTGATTCAGTCACCTCCGGTGGTATTGCAGAGGATAAAACAACTTCTGTTTTTGATACTTCTTTCATAATCACATCATATATGACCCCCGATTCCATACTCTCTAGTTGAAAGTGCTTCTTGGTGAGAACATAAAGGGACTTTGGTTTAACATCATCATCATCCTTGGGTTCTTTTCTTTGAATTTCTCCATTTCAACTACAATCAATGGCTTCAAAACAGTCTCTTTGTTGTTAAATGAGAAAGAGTATGTATTTTGTTTTCCACAGTGATGTACATCTCTATCATAAAGCCAAGGCCTTCCAAGGAGGATGTGGGTAACTTTCATAGGAATCACATCACACCAAATAGAATCACTATAAGAACTGTAAGAAATAGAGACAAGGCACCGTTGAGTTACTGGAATAAAAGTGCTGTCAATCCAAGTTACCTTAGATGGTTGAGGATGTGGTTGAATGGGAAGCTTGAGGCGTTCAACCGTGGATGATGATACAACATTCATGCAACTTCCACCGTCAATAATAAGCTTATGAGCTTGATCTCCACGACGAACCAACATTTGAAAAATATAAGTGTGCCTCTAATCTTCCTTCTCAACTTTAGGGGTTGCAAGGGTATGCCTAACAACCGAAATCAATGAAGTGTTGGTCTCTTCGTCTTCTAAATCATCATTATTGAAGTCCCCAACATCAAACAATTCCTCCTCATCCTCATGGTGTTGTTGGTCAAGTTCCTTACTATGCTCCACTCCCATATGTAAGTTTCTCTTTGGGCATTGAAACGCCATGTGTGACCTGTCTCCCCACATTTGAAACACCTGCTTTCCTTTCCTCCCAATTTGTTGGTTGGATGAGCTTTGCCTTTTGGGTCAACTATGTTTTGAGAAGATGGCTTAGAACCATTGGTCCAAAAGTTTCTTGCATCATTGTACTTCTTTAATGTCGTCTCCCCAGCTTGAGATCCAAACTTCCTCGTAATTGGGTACTTCAAATACTCTTCCATATCCAAAGCAACTTGGAAAGCATGTTCAAGACTGTACAAGGGTTGACGAAGCAGCTCCCGCCTTATATCTAGGCTCAAACCCATCTTGAATCGTGCAAGAGTTTGACTTGGATCTTCCACTACTTGACTCCTTATTTTAAGTTCATCAAATTTCTGCATATATGCGGCCATCGACATGCTATTTTGCTTTAATTCCATGAGTTGTTCACACAACTTCTCATGATAATTTGCTGGCATGTACTCCTCCCGAAGTTTAGTTTTCATCTCTTCCTATGTACTAATTGGTGGCTGTCCTAATCGCCTAATATCACCTTCAACGCCTGTCCACCAAATTTTTGCCAATCTTACAAGCTTCATCTTAGCAAATCTCTCTCGTCGATCGTCATTCATATGAAACCAATCAAAGTATTCCTCGATGGAAGCAAGCCAATCAGAAAATAATGTAGGATTAACTTTACCTTCAAAGTCTGGAACCTCCATTTTAACCTTCTTTGTTATATTTCCGGCCGTATCATGTGTCTCATACGGCCCTCTTTCTAGCACTTCTCTAGCCCATTCTGGCATGGGAGGTTGTGGTATCCCAGCTGGAAATTCACGTACTAGAGGAGGATTCAAGACTTGTATCTCTGCTACTCTTTCATTCTCCACATGACCCTCGATAGCAACTTCTCCTTGCTCATGGGCTGCTGCATTGTTGAATGGTTGAACAATTCTAGTCTCCAAGTTGGTCATTCGGATGCTTATACCATTCAGCTGTTTCGTAATTCATAATAGTATTTCATCTTGCTGGTTATCTGTCAATCTCCCTCTAAAAGGCCTGCCTGATCGTGTAGTCATGGTACTACCCTTGCTCTGATACCAAAAATGATGTAGGACAGAATTGGAAGGCGGCTTAGGAAAGGGAAAATACTGAAACAGGGGCTGTTTAAGGGTGTTTAGGGCTGTGAACAATGCATGAACAATGTGCAAACAGTAGACAATGAACAACAGACAACGATAAAAAATAAGAAAGAGAATTAGAAGATAGAGAAGATAGTTCTAGGCCTCACACCTAGGGGCTCTTTAGCATCACACCAAAGAAAGGGTTGCATCACACAATCTTAAAAGCTTAGAAAGGCTTTCTAAAAATTTAATATATTCATTCATCATACTTCAAAATCTTGTAGTTACATCAATATATAGGACTTCAGGAACTAATTAATGTTAAAACTTTTCAATTACGCAAAAGCTATATGAATGAATTTGCGGATACATGCATAGAAACCTGTGGTTAATGTAACTAAATGAAAGGTCATAAGGCAAATGAAAAGTCATGCAAACTTTTAGAAATCAGCCCATGTCTAGTCAATATCCCAAGTGGACCCATCATCATTCAACATATGCCAAATTAAGGCTTGGGCCTTAGAACCATCCAACCCACGTCTTTTATACACTTTTATTGGACGTTGCCATTTTCCATCAGTTGTGTAATGTGTTATTTCTAGCTTAGGGGTATTTTAGTACTTCATGATTGTGAGTATATAAATAAGCTAAGTGTAGTTGTGTAACCTAACACACTACTTTCTTCCCATATTCTTCCCTTCTCCAAAATCCTAAGGACTCTACAATCTAACGTAGTATCAGAGCATCGATCAAATCTAACGCCTTAAAGTTGTTGGAATTCATTGAAAATAGCATCTTGCAACCAGAAATGGAGATTGTTTGATTCTAACGTGCTGACATCAAGGATCGAAATATTCCTGAGTTAGAACTAAATATGTTGAAATAGATCGACATTTCATTAAAGAGAAGTTAAATAAGGGTTTGATTTGCATGCCTTTTGTAAAATCCAAAGATCAGATAGCTAATGTTCTCACAAAGGGGAGCTTAGTAACAAGGTTTTTCACTCTATTCTTTGCAAGTACACTATTTTTTGCAAGTTAGGATGAGAAACATTTATGCACTAACTTGAGGGGGAGTGTTGTGTTGTATTATTTCTAGCTTATGGGTATTTCAGTATTTTATGATTGTGACTATATAAATAAGTTGAGTGTAATTGTGTAACCTAACACACTACTCTCTTTCCATATTCTTCTCTTTCTTTCTTCTTCTTTTCTCCAAAACCCTAACGACTCTACAATCTAACTTTAATTTATCGAGGCATTTTGGGGCCTCCTATATTGCTTGCATGTGTTCTTATTGGTGGAGTTATGGGTTGGCAACAATAGTTCTTCAGAGTAATAATGTCGTTTCATCACTTGGTGGTTTCTAGTGTCATTTCATCACATTGGGAGATTCTTTTGATGCTATACAGATTCTTGAAGAGATGTCTTATTATTATGATCTGTATCTTTTGGAGCAATATCATTGCCATAGCTCGCTGGAGAGTTTTCTCTTAGGGAAGGAGAATTGTTGGGGAACATCAAGGGATTTGGTGAAGCTTGACTTGAGGATTCTTAGGCTACTATTTTTGGAGCGATATATATTTGTCGAAGCATGATGATTTAATTATTGATATTTGTAACTGATATAAGATGTTTTGGGTTGGGACTGCCTATATAAACTGAGGCCTCAAGTAAATATTGATCTGTTTTGGCATGCTGAATCATTGGAAGAATCACACTCTCTCTTCTCTCTCACATCTCCTTTGTCCTCTTTGATTCTTTGCCTTTCTTTTTCCTTGCCAACCTCACTCTTCCCCTTCTCTTCCCTTTCCTCTCTCTCTAATTCTTTCTCTTCTCTCTCTCTCACACTGTCACACACACACTCTCTCTCTCAGTCACACACACACACACACACACACACACACACTCTACATCATCTACTGTCTTCCATTGAAACCCTAATAGTTGTGTCATATAATGCTAGTTTAAAAGAATCAGCCTGGCTATTCTGACTCCCCTTCCAAGCTTTGGTTTCCCATTCTGTGATCCTCTTTAGAAGCCATAGGTCTGCAGACCGACTCACCAAGAAGCTTGGAGAGAATCAGATTGAGCCCCCACTCTCTCATCAGACACTTCAATACCACACCCATCCCTAGACTTACTGTATCTTCAGGGCACTGCTTTGCTGCTAATCTTTCAGTTTATAAAGGCTGAACCTTTGCGTTAAATTTCAAATACAACATGATACTAATCCGAGGCAAAATTTTTAGAAGACCCTTGTTACATTTTTTTTTCCCCGGAAAGTAACTCTTGTTACATTTTGTAAATGGGATTGGGTTTTCTTGGAAATGATTACCAGTTACCGAGTATATCATTCTTCCTGATCTCAAACGAATATTTTACTTGCCAAGAAAGGAGTTACATGGGGGTAATTGCCTGATATAGTGATAAAAGTATTGGGTTAACAATTGTGAGTGGTGGATTTGAATAAAAGGGCAGCCAATTTGTGCAAAAACTTTCAAAAAAGAGGTTTGTACCCAATCTGACACTTCAAGTATCCCCAATTAATAGGGATCAAGATGGGTAGTGACCCTTTAAGAGGGGTCACTTCACTCACTGGAGTCACATTTTATTCCTTGAAAATTTACCGTAGGTGGTTTTTGCCCTGTTTGATAGTTCTGCAATCCTTATCTTTAGTGTTCTTTATGGTGAATGTATTTTTGTGACCTTGTAAGGGTGGCTCATCCTTCTTCATTGTATATTCTGCTTGCATTATGTATATCAATACCTGGAGTTTTAAAAAAAAAAAAATACCTTAAGGCCATATATTAAAATTATGTTAATGCCAATAAAATAAATGATTTTTTTAAGACCTAGGTACAAAGATGATGTCTATATTTATACTGGAGAAGGGTGGCTGATATTCTTTATTCTCTGAAATTACCACTATCATGTTTACTTCTTGAAACGTGCCTCTTGCAGGTGTTGTTCAAACATTTGCAGGAGAAGCTTATTGTAACCGAGGTACATTGTAAAGGTTTGAGGAAGCCACAAACTTGTTGCATCTATTTGTTTAAATCCCTAAATTTTATGGCAAATTGAACCTGGCCTTGATTAGTTTGGGATATTCAGGTCCTTTACCAAAATTTATTCGCCATAGCTGGATTGACTTGAATTTGTGTGCTTTCTTTTTGTTTTCACAGGCAAAGTTAAAAGAGACTCAATATCAACTGGCACCGTGGCGTTCCAATGTGAACCCCTCAAATTTTGCTCAATCACCATCTCATTCCAGCGGGGTAGGATGGGCATTTTAACTAAGCTCGTATGTCTTACTATGATTTTGCAATGGTGCCATCATGATTCTCTCAAATATACATGTTTATGTGACAGAACAAAAATGGGCTTGAACTGGTACTACAACCAACATACTCAAATGGGCAGATACCAATTTCTTCAGATCCTCTGGCAACTAGAGATTGGGATCTGTTAGGACATCATCAGAATGGTTTAGTTGGTGTTTCAAACAACATGGAGCCTGATGACTTAGGGCAGTATTCACCTCTTGCAAACAGGTGAGTCTGGTCAAATGGGGACTGCTACTGTGACTGAATGCATATTAGTATATTACACAGTCTGTTTTTGGAGTCATTGATTTCTCCCACTGACTGGGTGTGTATGTATGAGTCAACATTTAAAAATTGCATGTTGATTCGCTTGGAACTTAGGTTAGGCTTCACCTTCCCAAAAACTAACACCAGTTGCATTTTTGTGACTTATGAAAGAAAAAGTGTTTGAAAGGAGACCTGTTGTGGCATTTCAATGTGCAACAGCTTCTAACAATTTATCTCGGGTTGCAAGGCAAATAAGGTTATACAAACAATTCTGCTGTCTATAGAATTTGTTGATTCTCGTGCACTTGGTTGATGGTAAAATAATTGGACGATGCTAGTAACTCCCTCTGTTTTTCTCCATTACACTAGAGCACCATGTTTCTTGGAAATAATGTGGTGTTGTAAGGCTTATGAGTAAAATTTTTATAGTCAAATTATGGAAGATTTTGAGATCTTTTAAGGTTTGAGATTTTATCAAGGAATGATGTGTAGCCTAGTTTGTGTGAAAATTTCTTTGTTTTGAGCCCCATTTTTTACTGGTAAATCTTCTCTCTCTCTCTCTCTCTTACTTATTTTATAAACCTCATTTCCTTAAATTATATCTCATGCAGAATTTTGAGTTAAAGCTATGGATGTGTTAGTATGAAATTAGAAATACTCTGGTTGCTTCTGGTCCTGTGGGCAACTTAGATTTGTAGTTTAAACTTTAACAAACCCTCCAGCATTTGCATGCTTGTACCCATTTTTGAGAGGAGAAAATTGGAAATTTATCTCTGTTTTAGCAATTATGTACTCTATAGTTAAAAAAGAGAATAATGCTTGTGCCTTTATATCCAATATGTTCTCTATGGTAACTGAGTTCATAAATTATGGTATTGGTCAATGTTTCATGATTACCTTATCCCATGTGAATCATTATCTGTAACTATTCAATACTCGTATGAAAAATTGATAATATCAAAACGTTTCCGTGGCCAAATCTACTTTGCATTTCATAAATGCATTCCTTGTGAAGTATGTGTCCATGTATGTCCTATAGATCTACCCATTGTAAATTGGAAATTGATATTCGAAAGAAATGATTGCTTAATTACAATATTGATTTCGTAATCTGTATATTTTTTGGTAATTGCATTGACTATTTTCCAACAAATTGTTTATCAATGACTGAAGGTTCTATGAACATTAATACTTGATTAATTTTTGATTTCCATTTACAAATGGAAGGTACTAAAATCTTGTGAAATATTAAAATAAAATGTAGGACAAGTGAGGGAAACACTTTCCTACAAGTTCAGTCACCCACATATAGATGTTCCGTGTAAGGAATAGGAGTATTACACACTCCGACCAAATAGATTCCTAGGGTTTGTATGTGTTGATTTAAAGGCCAAAACAAGTGGAAACGGGTATGGTTCGTTGAGGGCTATTTGGGTAAGGTTTTGGTAACTAAAATTAAGGGTTTGAAGGAGGGTATGCAGGTTACTATTTTTGTGCTAAATAACCTTTTTTTTTTAGGTTGTGTAGTTTTAAGGTTCGATTTGAAGATGTGAATGATTGGGATTTGCAATATAGGATTTTTATAGGCTCAAGAATGCGTATTTAGGTCTGTTCATGAGGTATGAGAGAAGACAAGTACACTTGCAAAAGGAAGATTCTTTTGCTTGATCCTCTGGTGAACAAGTACTCTAGATTTCACAATTCTTTTTTGTTGCCAAAAAGGAGCTTTAGATCTTGGAAGTCCTTTATGGTGATACTCTGCTGAACCTCTGGCCATTCTATTGTTGTAGCTTGTTCTGTGGGTGGTGGTGTTAGTTTTAGGTTTCATATTTTGTGCTTCACTTTGTGTTATTCCTCCTTTTGTTTTCCGAGAAGTCCTTTATGGTGATACTCTGCTGAACATGTAGTTCATTATCTGGTTCTCTCTGGCCCTTTTTGATTGTATTGTGGAGGTTGTAGTGTTAATTTTTTGTTTTTTGATTTTCTTACTTTGTCTCATTCCTTTTATTTTCCAATATTGTTCTCTTTTTTCTGTGGAAACTTCCTCCAGCTCCTGCTGCTGCTCCTGTTCATGCATTACTATGTTTCTTTCTAAGTTTAACTTCTATTAACAGTAGATAGACAAAAAATAAAAGGTTTTGTTGTGTAGCAATAACAACAAAATGTAGTATACTTTTTTCCTAGGCAACTTTCCTCACATTTAGAACAACATATATTGTGCTGTTATTTGCTGTTGATTGAACTTAAGCTGTTCAGATTCTTTACCATAAAATTGAATTCTATATATGAGCTGAAATTAGAATTATGGCCTCTCNATATATTGTGCTGTTATTTGCTGTTGATTGAACTTAAGCTGTTCAGATTCTTTACCTTAAAATTGAATTCTATATATGAGCTGAAATTAGAATTATGGCCTCCTTTTTTATGATTGTTGGTTTTATAAGGACTTGTAATTGGTTTGACAAGGACTTATCATCAGGCATTTTACCCTTCTCAGTTTAGTAAGATTTTCTTTTCGTCAGTTGAAACTTACATACGACAAGTTTTGAATATAAGTATTTCATTGTTAATGAGTTTCGTGTTCAGTAAGGTTAGACAGCTCTAAAGCCCTTATACTTGGAAAATAGAAATTTTATGTGTCTTTGATTCATTTCCTTGAGAAATTAATGAATGCACAGAAGTTCCTCTTAACTTTTCATTGGTTATTTTCGGATAAATAACATACAAGATTTGTGTATTTCCGAGCCTATTTATGGATGTTTGCTCGGCTTTTATCAATTCTGGTCCTGTATTAAGGTCTCTGCTGTTGCAGGAACACTGCATCCCAAGATATGCCTGCACAGATTGGCGTTGCCAGGGGAGATTTGTATACTTCACGAACTGGGGAAGAAACCACGAATAAGCAAGTTACTTTTAGTTATCCGGTTAGCAGCAATGACATGGATGATGCAGACATGGACGGACACCAAAATGACAGGGAGCCTTCAGCCAACTGGGGCTCCAAAAACTCTCCCTATACAACAACGCTTGATGATCCCAGCTCTTCATATTCTCCTTATTTACCCCCAGTTCTTGAAGAACCTTCTTCCTCCTTCTCTGAGGGTGACAATATCTTGGGCTTTAATCTTTAGTTTATTGCTTTGAACATTGCTGCTTACTTTCCTGCACTTAATTCATTTCAATATCCAGCTGCCGATGATGATCCATTACCTGCAATAGAGGGCCTCCAAATTTCAGGTGAAGCCTTCCCAGGACGGGAACTCCTAGCAAGCGGATATTCTATTAATGGAACAACCAGCTGTAATTTTGAGGTGCATTTGTGTATTCAATGCTTTCAATTTTTTTGTTATGTTGTAGTTCCCATATATGATTGCCTTTGGTGATTGATGTTGCTCAAACTTGTCTAAATCTTTTTAAGTAGCTTTGTAGTGACTGATTTCTGTTAACTTTTATAGTTGTTTCCCTTTGCCTTTAATTTGTTAACTTGCAGTGGGTACGCCATATGGAAGACGGGTCTGTCAACTATATGGATGGTAATTCTTCTTAGTTTGATTTCCTGAAATGATTGCAATATTACTTGTTTGTGAATGTTTTTAAGGTGCTGATTTCAGGGGCCAAGCAACCAAATTATATTGTTACTGCGGATGATGTTGATACGTACCTTGCAATTGAAGTTCAGCCTCTGGATAACAGGAAGCGAAAGGTACTCACTCTCTCTCTTGAACTCTCACTTCCCCCAGGGTCATTATATTGTATTTTATGGGGTGGTTGGGGAGGGGGGATCCAGTTCAAGGCATAATTGAGAATTGAATTTGAAAGTAATTAATACAACCGAAACATAAAAATCAAGATTGAGACTGTTGGGGTAGATTATAGGTGAAGCTGTGAATAGCGATATTCCAGTTTTCCTATAAAATAACTTTTTCAATCTGAATTTGATTTGTTACTGTTGTAACTCTTATTCAATTTCCAGTTAAGCCCAATATGATTGCATGGTATAGAAAGAAAATAAAGGAAAGAAATAGAGAAGTAATACTTGTTCTTGAAAATTGTATATGCAAGAAGAAAATCGAAATAATTGTAATCTGAACAGTAATTCCTATATCCTAAGAAAGGATATTTTAGTGACAGAAGTGGTGGAACCTGTTTTTCATTTTTTTTGCTGGTTTTATTTATTTATTTTTTTTTTTTTTTGGGGGGGGGGGGGGA
>CAUOFW020008724.1:247725-359661 GCA_963454935.2 Ilex paraguariensis
GACAGGTGGTACGGGGAGGGGTTGGAGGAAGACCTAATTTTTAAAGTAGCTTGTATCCTTCAGAGTTGTCGACCCAAATCAGTTTGAGGTGTGTCCACACTCTTAGAGTTCTCCTTTCTCTATTATTAGTCAAAATAACCTAGTTTGGGGAAACATGATAATTACTCCTTTATATTTTCTAATATCGATAAGAGGGTGTAGGGAATTCTAAATCTTTCTCTTTCGCTCTTTCTCACTTTTCTTCTTTGTAATCCTTATATTTCATTGCTATTGCTTTAACTTGGTAACAGAGCATCGACCTGAGGCAAGATATCGTCTAGAAAAATACACGTGAAGACATTTTAAATACAGGTTTGCGGTGAACTTGCTAACGTCATCAACAAAAGGGTTGATGTCAGCATGACATCAACATATTTCAACTTCCAAAACCCACGCCCAAACTCAATGTGCTAATAATTGTGGTCGTGGTTATTTATTTTTTTTGAATTCATTGGGGTAGGGTTTGTCATTTTCAAATGATTTTCGGCAATTTTGTGCCAATTTTTTTGATCCGATTTTGGACAGTTTGAGGTTTTTTATGATTCAATCCTTACCTAAGAGGTGTGACAAGGTTTGTAGAGAAGTAATTTGAGATACCAGGCATTGCGTGGAATGTTTTGACCAAAGTTTTGGAAATAAATTCTGAAATGTTTTCGAAACATTACCGAAATGTTTCCGAAACATTACTGAAACGCTTCTGTTTCCAAACTCACCGAAATTATGTACCAAAATAAAATTTTGATCCTTATTCACGGCAGACTACAAGTCATTGTTTAGGTTGTTTTCTTGCTTTTGGGGTTGTGCCCGAGGTTTTTTCTAATATGGGGTTTTTAAAGTACTTTTTAAACTCTTCGGCCTGATTGTTGTTTATTGATTGACTAATGTTTCTTTAGTTCTTGTTTGCTATATAATCAAATATGAGTTTCTTAATGGCAACCTTGGATGATGTCAAAGGTCATCCAATGAATGATCAAGCTAGACAAATTACATCCCTGAGATTGATTGGTTGTAATCTAGATCACATGGATAGGGAACGGGGGTGAAAGCAAGGGCGAGAGTTTGATAGAAGTACAAAAAATATTAGTGCAGGAGCTTCTCATTTAACTTTGATATGTATCGCTACCAAAAAATACAAAATTAAGATTAATTATATCTAATAAAAACATGAAACCAATGATATATTTAATTTGATTTGAAAATAGCAAAAAGGATATCAGATTGAATCTTGATCAAAAGAAGTTTAAATATATTAAATAATAATTTTTACATCAATCTATCTATTTGTCCTTTCTTTGTTGATATGATACATGGTTGTAAATTTTTTGTAATAATTCTTTTTGGTCAATCAAAAGACAAGAAAAGTCACATAAGAAGGGGCATGTCATGGATCTCAACTCGTGAATATGGACAGTACCATCATCATGATGAATTGACAAATTCAAATCCATGAGTTGGGTGAAGGTATAGCGTGATTTTTCGATGATTTCGCTTTGGAAATGTCAATTTGGGTTTGAAACGCTAGAGCGCCAGGGAATTCAGACGAATCTTGTGACTTTGATTGTAATTACTACTATTGGTCTCTTGCCATTAATGTTTTCCCTACATGTAAAGAAGAAAATCAAGTATTTACATGAGAATGATCTTTATTTTGGACTCAAAGTTGTGCATATTGGTGAAATGAGAATTCTCTGATGACGACCAAGTTGTGGTTTAGTACGGAATCTTATAAAGCCTCTAGTGTTCAGCTCTTTGACATGACCAAGAAGATATGAGACTCACTTGAGCAGATGCATTCATAATAGCATAATGTGTTACGGATTTATGAGCGTTTTGGATGTATACTACATAATGTGTAGTAGGGCTGTGCTTTATGAACAATTGAGCATAGATTTAGAGATACAAAGATGACAACGCAAAAAGTTTAAGGTTGATTTGTTATTGTTCAACCTTAACTCTAAGCATAGTGTATTTAAAGATCATATTTGGATTACTGTTATATTACTGATTATGGTTGTACTAGTCATGGTAATCATTTTGAGTGGAAATTTTCTATTGAGGTGGCATAGATAATTGACAATTATTGTTGGAATAAGAATGGGAGATTGGTGTATTCTAATAAGGCTTCTGATTAGTGGTGTTTCGAGCCAAGCCTTCTGAGCTTTGGTATGCTCAGGCTTGGCTTGAGTTTTTCAAGGGTTGTCCTAGCTCGGACACCAAGCCTTGATTTTTGCACAAGTTCTAGCCAAAATCGAGCTATAAGGCTAAATCTCAAATCCACAAGCTTCAAATCTAAAATCTAAATTCTAAAATCCACAAGTCTCATCCCAAATAAAAATGCATAAGCATCACATAAAACTTAGAAAAACCCCAATCTAAATACAAACTCTAACATGAGAAATTCAAAAATTGAACAAAACTTACAAATACAATTCATATACATATAAAATCATATATACTAGACACCTTTGATGATGTGATTTATTGTTGGAGTTTTGGTGCCAACTCGTTGGGATTTATGGGTGATGATTTGATCTAAGCTTTGATTCGTGGAAGGTGATGACTGTGGTATTTCTTTGGAGATCTAGAAATTGAAGTCGAGAGAGAGTTGCTAAGAGAGAGTTCGTGCAAATTAGAGGAGGAAGGAGCAAGAGAAAAAATTTGTTAAGATAGAAAGAGGAATAGAGAGAGGTGTTTGGAGTGGTTCAGTCGAATAACTTTTTGAGAGAAAGGGAGTTTGGGGCTCAAGGCGCACATCGAGAGAGAGAGAGTGGGGGGAGAGAGAGAGAAGTCAAATATCACACAAGTGGAGATGGTGGGCAGTCAAGTCGTAAAAAGATTCTTTGTATGTGTTTATTTTTTTTTTTTACCAAAATACACTTGTAAAACTTGACTAAGTTTGCTTTGTATCAGGATAAAAATGTGACAAAAATATATGAATTATAAATGAGTTGGCTCGCGAATAGCTTTGCTTGTCTCGATTACAAAACGAGCTAAAAAAATTGATTAGATTCGACTCATTTTGTAAAATGAGCATGCCCGAGTGTGCCAAAAACCAAGGGAGCTCTAGCTACTTGGTTTGTCGAGCTTGATTCGTTTAACAACCTTACTTTTTGTGATTCGGCCTCTTCGGTACATAAGCCATCTATTGATAGTCGTGTTGCATCTTCCTTTGCTTTTCATGACGACCTTACTTCTCCACTTAGTTGACTCATGTTGTAGTTGTTTCCTTTGTTCCCAAGTTGTCTACCTTTGTGCACTTGTGCATGCCCAATTTGCTATATCATATTTAATTATTGATTGGTGAGCTTGTAGTGTCCACATGTTTGGTATTTCCTCACTGTTTACTAATTTTCGGTCTTCTAAGTCACGTCTTGTGTTAGACATCGGAATGGTGATCTCCATCCTACTTGATTCATACTCTTAAAATTTCGGTTATATGTTCCACAGTTTTCTTTTAAACTTGCAATCTGTGATTCAACTTAACTAAGTGTTTACAGTGTTTAGTAATCTTGCATTAGTAGCATGGTTCTGGGTGATGCTATAAACCATCGACTCAAATGGTATTGAGGCGCAGTACTCCCAGTGTCGGCTGATACCCATAACCATGATTTAGGCAAGATGACACAAATTGTACTATAATGACTCTGACAACTGCCAAGTCGTCTATGAATCAACCATGAGGTGAGAGTTCTTCCATGGGGAGAGTATTGATCTCGAAATAGAGGGTGCTGTGATGGATACAACTTGGCAAGTTCGTATCAGCATCAATAGTACTTTGAACCATGATTATTAGCGCACATATAGATTGGCTTTTGTCAGATTAAAGCCCATCAGAATTTAAATCTATCAAATTTTGATGTGTTAAGAACTATTTTGTTGCATATAAGATGACTCTTACTTTTAGAACTTGTATGTTGAATGATATTGCACTCGATATCTAGGCCCATACATCTATACAATTAATAAAGGGATAGGAAGGGGGTTGGTGTCCACTCCTAAAATGTCTATAATACCCTTAGAATTTTCCCAAATAAATACTTGTAACACTCTCTTGAACTCCAATCAACCGCCCCCACTCATAGAAAATCTATATTGCCCTTCATTTCTTCCTAAATATCCACCCAACTCCTTATTTCACCCTATTCATTGGCTTAAATTTCGCTTTACACGGGTCGCTATGTGTGCAGGGTGTCTTGTGTCTATTGATAGTGAGAAAATGGGTAGGTGCTAATTATGGAGGCTTATATGAATGAAGAATCCCAATGAATTGTGGATGAAGGCATAGGTCAGCGCTGCACACAAAATTTAACCAAAAATCATCCACAAAATTTAACCAAACACACACACACACACACATCCCGAGAATAGTGCTGAGTACTAGGTGGCATTGCCGTGCATGGGGGGTTCGGACTAAAGCCTATCCAAGGATCAAAATATCGTTTCGAAACAGTCAAAATGTCTGAAACGAAACAGTGATGTAATCGAAATTCTGATATTTTGAGGTATTCTATAATGTTTTTAAATGTATTATAATATTTCAATGCATTTACACAATTATTTTAGAATGTTTCAAGGTATTTCAAGATACTTCGATATATTTTCATCAATGTTTTAAAAAAATAATTCTTAAATTTTTTATTTTTTTTATTATATTTTCGAAACGGATCGAAACACTTTCGAAACACGTTGAAACGTTTTCGTTTCCTAGGTGACTGAAACAATACACCAAAACGATATTTTGATCCTTGAACCTATCAAAAATTGTGAAGGAACTAATGGGGATAAAGAGCAATGTGAGGTGGCGCCACAATAAGTCAAAGTTGCTGCTATAGAAGGACAGGCACATAAATAGGAGAATAAGACAGCACTAAGCCTATATGACATCTCTCCCCACTTTGTGTGAACTTGTCTTGTGACGCCCCTAAAACCGGGGGTCCCGCTGACCACCCGTCAACTCGTGGTTGTCGCATAACTCGACATCACGTCTATCACATCTCTGTAACCGGGAGCCCCTAAAACCGGGGGTCCCGCTGACCACCCGTCAACTCGTGGTTGTCGCATAACTCGACATCACGTTTATCACATCTCTGTAACCGGGATTACAACCCAAACGAGGATCCGTGTTTCCTTTAATCCATTTAATCTCATCTAGGTTCAACATACCCCATTGTATCTCATTTAAGGTCCATTTGTGTCAATGGAATTAAAGAACACATAGCCCAAAAGCATAACAATGCATTCTTAAAGTTTCAGATTTTTGAAAAACCTTCCAGAAGGTTTTACTCACTAGAAAAGTCCTTCCGGAAGGTTTTATAGACTTTCTGGAAGGTTTTGTCTACTGGAATTCAATTTATACTAACCTTCCAGAAGATTTTTTCTTCAACCTTCCGGAAAGTTTTGCCAGCTGAACCAAAAGTCTGCATTAACCTTCTGGAAGGTTTTATCCAGAATTTTATGCCTCTTCAATTTTTTCATTTTTAATCCACTCAAAACCTTTCCAAATTCATCCCAAACATGTATAATAATTATTTGCTACATTATACATGATTCATACAAGTTCTATTACAATTAATTCCATATGATTACAAGCCCATTTATACAATTACATGCTCAAAATAGAATTTTACAATTGTTTTACAAAAACTTGTCTCCAAAAGCCACAAACCGGCTTTTCTTCATCTTCGAGGCCCCCGAATGCGAGTCCTCTCCTAGTACGAACTCTGCACCTGAAATGTTTCCCATATTGGGTGAGCCAACGCCCAGTAGAAAATTTCCTACAGAGGCTACTCCCCAACCTAAGTGCATATACAATGTTCATATACAACATTCACAATCGTATGGTCATTCCAATCAAGAATATACATGATTCATGTTAGAATCTACTATGTCATGCCATAAATGAAATGAGATTCACTTACGCACCTTACCCAAGCCTTCACCTGTCCTTTCCACACTATGCAATGCAAGTGTAAAACCTTTATCTTTGATGAAATACATCCAAAGATCATTTTGAAACAAAACTCATGTGTTCATAAAAATCAATTCATTTCTGGATGTTTCTCATCAAATGAATCATTTGTACAAATAAAACCATGTGCCTTTATTTGGGTAGTGGATTTTTGGTGTTGCACCGCCGGCTCCACACACCGATACACTTTTTTGGACTTGCACCGTTGGAAATGTATAAACCAATAGCCGGGCCTTGCACCCGAGGACGTATCTAGCCCTTCTTGTTATATCCGACACAAGTTTTTCATGCTATGAACCATGCGACTCTGTTGAACCTTGATTCAACGGTACCAAGCCCACTTATCACCCACCTACTTGGTGTTTGATATCAACCATGCACTTACACTCATGAAATGCGATGTGTTCTCCGTGCATATGCAATGTAATAAACCGTTGCACTACCAACATAATGCTCAATGTAAAGAATGCCAATGAGCTAGTTCAACCTCATATCATGTCCTATATGTAATGAATGCCATACAGACAATTTAAATCCCACATCTCAACATGTGTCATGACAATTTATATCAATGCATATAATTACTATTATCTATCACAATATCCATATATCAACTAGCATGTATAAACATTTATATTCCCAACACATATCCCAATCATGACATTACGTAAACTCATGCCAAACACATTCAATCACAAGGCATAATGTTAAACATATAGCATGCCCATATAATCACTTTTTCATGGAATTACCAACCCATTTACATATTCTTTTTTCACACTCATTTCACCTATGTCATATGCATAAATGAGTGAAATGCATATTCTCTTTAACCCACACATTTTAATATAACACTAGCGGTGGAAAATGAACCAAAGTAGGAGAACCCCCTACCTCTTGAAGCGTAAAACGACGTTGGGAAGCTCCAAGAACCCAAAACGATCTTGAATTCTCACTTTTCCAAAATCTCGTTTTTCAACCTTCGGTAAAACCCATTGTTTTTGTTGTGGTCGCGTAGCCCTCGACGAGGAGAATGACTTTTCCTCTTGGCCCGAGTGAATCCAAAGGCAGTGGAGTCATGTAGATCGTAGAGAGAAGGTGGAAGAACTCTCCCTTTTCCCTCTCTTCTCTATCGGCCAACGGCTGGTTGTAAGAATGGGGGAAAAATCTGATTTTTTCCCTTATTTATATCCCTCCATTGACTTGGCTCACATTGTGCCACACAACCTCTTTTTTTTGGGTCTGTTTTCCTCCTGAAACGATTAAATTTCGCATCGGTTCAAGTTCAAATTAATTTTATTTTAATTTGCCTCAAATTATTTTTCAACTTTTAAAATTTTATTAAAAATCTTGTTTTTTTGTCACCTGAGACTCGACCGTCTCGTAAAACGCGAACAATTCGACTATTTCAGAATTCGATGAAATTTGACGTGGTAACTAGATTTCGCGAGACGAATCCAACGGTGAGATCCGTTTCGTCATTCGAGGGGTAGAAAACTTCAAGTTTTCAACCCAGCAGTAAAATTATCGTTTTGCCCTCATTTACAAAAGTTTAAATTTACCGGGTTTTACATGTCCTCTACTTA
Organism: Ilex paraguariensis; assembly: GCA_963454935.2. Taxonomy (NCBI): domain Eukaryota; kingdom Viridiplantae; phylum Streptophyta; class Magnoliopsida; order Aquifoliales; family Aquifoliaceae; genus Ilex; species Ilex paraguariensis. The sequence goes on from CAUOFW020008724.1 coordinate 255,319, forward strand.
CAGTAGTTGATGGATTTTAGGATAGTTAAGAGTCATGTGCTTCAGATTGAATTAGTGTAATCATTAGCTTGAAGGCCAACTTTGTGGACAATATTTGAGCAAGGGTGTTAAGTTGGAACTGGGCAAATCAACATAAATGCCATGTTGGAATTAATAAACCTGCCAAGTTTCTTTGGAGGATTTGGGGTGACTCTCAAAACAAACTGTAGTTTTATAAGAGGGAACCACACCATAACTATTCCTTAATCTTAACGACTTAGCAACATCTCCTTTAGATTTCACTAACAACTGCACTGGCACAACCTATGGACCGTATAAAGAGCTTGTATTTCATGTTGAATGATTAGGACTATCCAAGGTTAGCTTATATTCTTGAGGAGCAACTCCACTTATTGTCAATTGGTTTCGAGTAGGATGCCCTTGCTAACTTTGATCAAAGAGACAAGAAAGAAGAGAGAACATAGAGGAAAAGAAAGAATATTATTAAATTACATCAAGTTTTGCAGCATTAACATAAGAAACACAATAGAGACCCTTATATAGTAGGGTAACATAAAACAACATAAATGATTAAATTACTCCTAATACTAATATGCTACAATACTCTAACACTTTGTTATGTACTCACATAAAAGTAAAACCTTATCTTGTCATCTGGCCATGGGTTTTGTTTATGCATTGAGATAACTTGTTTCCTCTGTATTTGCAGGGCGAAATTGTAAAGGTCTTTGCAAATGAGCATAGAAAGATCACTTGTGGTAAGCTAACCAAGTTGATGCTAGCACAAGTTTTGATACACGGTTCGAGTACATATCACTGAAATTCAAAGTTTTCATTAGCTGCTATTGGTAAAATATTGCTCCCAAAAAAAGAGAAAATCAAATGAAGTTACTCCTGCAAACAATACCCCCTTTGACCAACATGTATGACTCTGGGTGGTACATATGTGTCTGATAATCATATTAGTGAGGACACACTAGAAATGCAAAGCAGCATGTCATTGTCGTATGTAAGCTAGATTTCTTCATAATTTAATCCTATGTTTAAGTCATATCCAGGGCTACAAATCCCCAACATTGGGTGGGGACAAATTTGGTTCGGATCATTATAGCATATTTGCGTTGGGGATGGTTTTCATCTCTTTGTTATTGTTCTTCTGGTTGCTTGGATCATAGTATTTTCAATGATAGCTGTCTAAGCCCATGGAGCATTAAAATATTATATATGCTCATATAACTATGTTTATATTCTTATTCAGCAGTTCACTTTTTTCTAGCATCACATGTTGCAAAAGCTATGCATTAATATGCTGAATATTCTCCTCTTGTCGCTCACAGATCCTGATATGCATAACCACATCGAGAAAACCCTTTATAGTGGTCATGCTTCATATAAAGTATCCTTGTCGGTATGACTGGTTATCAACTTTTAATTTTTTTTTTCTGCTTGGTCATCATATAATGTTACCAAAAGTTATATTCTACTGCTCATAACTTCGAGAGGCTGAATTTGTGATTCTATTTTTACTTTTTTTTTTTTGTTTTTTGATGTACAGACGGGATATCTTGATATATGGGAGCCAGCTACCTTGACCATCAAGAGAGAAGGTTACAGCATCAAGTGTACTGGACCTAGTGCTGTCGTAGTCACTGAGAAGTTTCTACAAGCCACAGTTGTATGATTTCTTATCCACATAACCTTTTACATTTGCATGTATGTTTGTGTACCTTATCCAAATGAGCGAAATAAAACATATGATCTGGGATTAATCTGCAATGTCAAGTTCTCATCAGGTTTCTGAAATGGTGGAGTGCTAACATATGCAACTATCTTTCCTTTTCTTTTTTTCTGTTGCTCTTTTTTTGGAATCAGCGAAATTTATATTAATATATTCATGGACATAGGAAAATAATCCATGTTCATGTTTCAAAGTCAATTTGCAAATTAGAAATGCAAGAAACTGTGTCGAGCCAAATTTTGGGCTTGCTTGAAGTTAAATCCTCATCTAGCAAGCTCAAGCTTGTTCAAAAGCTTAATCAACTGTGCTTTGTCAAGGCTATTACTTGGGGAAGCTGAGCCTCACTTCACTATTATTCATATCAGGCAGTCTCGGTTTCGATTCTTAAGGCTGCTTGTTGCTGGATGACCAAGGAAAGGGTTTGCCATGTATAATAGAATTTATAGGTGGTTTTGGTCAAGCAAAGATTGTTTTCTTCGGGAATTCTAGAGGAGAGAAATTGGTTTGTTCTTCAAATTGATTGGTTGCAGAATTTTCATGCATGGGATGTTTTAGAATCCTCTGGATGGCAAGGAATTTAAGTTCTTGGTGATAATAAATGGTAATGGGTTGGGTAATGGGTTAGGATTGATTAGGTGTGATTGGACCATGGCTGATTATTGTTTCAGGATTTCTTCTGGGCTCTGGGAGTGCTTTGCGTAGGGGACCCCAACTCATTCCCAAGACAAAGCATTAAATTCGAGGGTGAAGGTGGTTGCATGTGTACTATGATAACCACATTAGAAGGGTCTGAAGCAAGGCAAAAATTGAAGACCTTTTGTCTTCCAAAAAGCTAGAACCGGCAGCACAAAATTTGACTGAGAGAGAGAAATTAGTAGCAGAGAAATAATAGTGTTTGTTACTATGAGAAAGAAGTGCAAGAAATGAAGCCCACTTTTTACTCTTGATCAAGGCCGAATTCTACCCCGATCATGCTGAAATTTTAGGGTCTAACTCCTATAATAGGCAGATGGGTAGTTATTGTTTCATATTGTTATTCAGACTTTTCTACAGCTGGTTTTAAGAAGACACTAGTTTATTACTTTGGTGAGACCTTTCTTTGTTTTATTGTCTTGAGATCCACCTAAGGGTGTTGTTTATATGATTGGGAGCCAAGGATATATTGTCTCTTGATGTTTGATATCTCTAGTTGTGACTAGAAGAAAAAACCCACTTGTAATCCCTTTTTTGTTGATAGTGGAGGAAGTGGCCTGATTGTTGCCCCTTGGTTTTTTCCCTTCATCTATTCGTATTCTTGTATTTTTGGTTTTCTTTTTGTGGATAGTTATGTGGTTGTTCTTGTAAAACCCGGAAAAATTAAAACTTAATTAAAAATAGCAAAATGGTAATTAACCGTTATGGTATTAGTTGAAAACCTAAATTTTTCTAGCACTCGGATGATGAAACGGATCTCACTGTTAGATTCATATCGTGAAATTTAATTACGCAGCCAATTGTTGTTGAATTTGCGACAATTGAATTTTTTGCATTTTACGATGCGATCAGATGTTGTGTGACTAAAATAAACGCAATTAAATTTATTTGCAAAGTCCAAAAAATAATTTAAAGTTAATTCAGTAAAAATATACAAAACTTAACACGACGATATTTAATTAGTTTGGAATAAAATTAAACCAATTAAAGAGGAACACGTGACACGACGAGGGTAACACATTTAAGGAGTATTTAAAGAGGAAAATCGGATTTTTCTCCCATTCTTTAGCTAGCCATTTTTGGGAAAAAAGGAGAGAAAATGTCAAAGTTCTTCCATCTTTCTTCTTTGATCCGTCAAGATCCAACCGTTGGATCACTTCGGGTCAAGAGTTAACGTTGGTTTACGCGACGAGAACTATGCAACCATACCAAAGATTGTGCTTTTCTCCAAAATCTCAAAAATGGGAATTTCGGGCTAAAGCTTGGAAGGCTTGGTTTGGGGTTGTTGAGACTTCTACTATGCGGGCTTATGTTATAAGAGGTAGAATTCCCTCTTATCTAAGTTTATTTCTAATCTAGGGTTGTAATATGAAATGGATGGGATGATAGAGATGAATTCTCATGTAATAGCAAGCACCTGGTGTAGCTAGAATATGAAAAATGAATATGAGAATATGTTAAAACCATTTCTTGTTTGATTTGGATTTGATAAGATTGCGTGAATTAGGCTTTGAATAATGTATTATTTGGGTATGCGATGTGTTTACATAATTTTGCCTACTAAGTGTTTGATAAAATGCTTAAAAATTTAAATTTGTTATTCGGATTGAAATTACATGGGACATGTTCGGGAATATTCTGAAAAATGACATGTTTGTTATATACTTATGATATAATGGATATTTTGATGTTTATGGAATATTGTCATATGCTCACGTGTCAGAGTTAGCATTGTGATGAATTGAAAATGACAAATGTACATTACATTGCATGTGCACGAATTGCACTATATTCATGCGCATTAGCACGAGTGTGAGTGTGTGGTTGCATGGGTTAGTCAATCACCGCATGATGAGTTGATGGGTGGACTCGGAAAGTTTGGGTCATTCTTCAATTGAGTCGTACGGAACATTGCATAGAAAAAATGTGTCGGGTATAACAAGAAGGGATAGATTCTCCCTCGGGTGTAAGGTCCGATTACTTGGTTCACTCACTTAATCGGTGGTGAAATTCTAAAAAAGTGTGTTGGTGTATTCGAAACTGGAGGTGTGATTCCCTCAAATGTCATGCCGGTTTGGTAGACCGTTGGTGTGATGTCCATAAATTACCTAACCAAGAAAGACACAAGATTTTATAAAATAGTCATTGAATGTTTAACATCAATGGCGGGGTTGGGAATGTCCGGATGCATACGCATGACATAGCATGTGTTATGGAAACCGGTGGAGTTCGACTTTGCATTGGATGCGTGAGTTTCCATCTCATGACATGACATAGAATTATAGCATTCATTTATGAAAAGTATGTGTTTGAATAGATGTTTGATATTATGACTTGCATGTTACATTTCATATGTATCTGGGTTAGGGAGTGGCCTGCATAGGAGATACCCTATTAAGCGTGGCTCACTCTTTGTGGGGATACATTTCAGGTGTTGGCAGGTTCCAGCAGATTGCCCTCACTTGGGCCCGTGTTGACGAAAGAGCCGGACTGTGACTCTTGAATTATATTTTGTAGTCCTTTGTATATTTCTATATAGGCCTTGTATAAATTAGCTAAAAAACTTTTACTTTGACAAAGGCATGTAATGAGACTCTCTTGCACAATATTATTTCGTAGATAAATGGATGTTATATGAGTTTGTTGGGTTAAAAGTTAAAATTTGAGAAATTTGGGCCCTAGGTACCTGTTCCTCACAGGTACCTAGTTTTCAGTGGGCTCAGGTGTTGGTACTTATGTTCACTAGCATTGGTAGCTTGATGACAGTGGGCCCATGTATCGGTACTAAGTCTTATAGGTACTAGTACCTGGATTTCAGAGGTACTGATACCTCTTCCCAAAAATTGATTTTTGAACTTCAACGCTTCTGACATTTTATATCTTGAGCTTTTTTCTTTGGATGATATAAATGGTTCAATTTTAAGTTCTAGACTTTGGGATGTGGATCTTGGAATATTTGTATGATTAATCTATGCACAAATTATGTATTGGGTAGTACTTCTGTGCAAAGGAGATTCTGTCCGAATTTCGTTTTGTTATGATCCCGGTAAATGGGATATAACGACGTGATATCAAGTTATACAGTATCCACGAGTATTCCGTGGATTGATGGATTATCAACAAGTTGAGAAAGAACCTTCGGATTTTGGGGCGTCACAGTTCTCTATTGATTTGCACATATAGAGGGAACGCCATCGGTTTCCCGGCAAATGGTATTACGACATGGGTTGGCTATTGGTCGTGTGTTACTCATGGATGGCAATGTGAACTATATGGCTAGTTTCAATGTAATCAATTGGGTAGCTAGGAAAAGCAAAATGAAGACCTGGTATACTACTAAGACTTTCTATGAACCCATAGAAAGGCCATTGGATGAAAGTTAGGGTGGAATAAATTTGACGAAAGGCCATTGCATTTATTTGACAATGGATTGATGAGTGGTTTACATCATGTCCCCACTAAATATTCAGTCTATTCTCAATGAAAAAAATTAATGATTATGAGAGGAAATCAAATGCCAATAAGGCTTTTTTTCATTTCGAAAGCTAGTGAATTTGAATTGCAAGGACGATAGCCCCATTGCTGATCATTTGAAGAAAGAGATGAGTATTTTAAATCAACTTTCCTCTATGAGATTCTATGGGATGATAAGTTGCAGGATTTGTTGTTCCTTAGCTTCTTGCCACAAAGTTTTGGAGAATTTGGTTGTGATGGTTGGTAACTCCGCACTTGGTGGAATTGTCACCATGAGTCAATTGAAAAACTGTTTGCTAAATGAAGAAACAAGAGACAAGTCAATTAGTTCTCCTTCTGAGGCACTTGTGGAAAATTTGGGAAGACGGAGGAGTAGAATGCATCAAAACCATGATAAATCAAGAGAAGCTTGTAGCTCAAGGGAACACATATAGTGCCGTTATTGTCGCAAGAAAGAACATACATATAGAAAATATGGTAAACTCAAGAAAGAGCAATGACAAGAGAAAGTGATGAAAAAAAGTAATAATATACAGTTGCAGTTACTTTTGATGTGGGTATCATTACTAGGGGTGGCGATGGTTGTGTCCATTTCATCTGTTTTTGATGGTTACGCCCTTTCATATGTAGATTTTTCACATCTTACACTCAAGGAGATATTTGATTTCTTCTCCAGATGGGAGATGAAGGCTTATTTGAAGTTGTGGGTATTAGAGTTATTTGCTTGGAGAAAAATATTGGTTGCATGTTGTTGCATAAGAATATGAGGCATGTAGCGAATATTTGCCTTAGTTTGATCTTCTCTAGAAAGCTTGATGATGAAGACTGTAACAACCACTTCGGAGATGAAAAATGGAAACTCACTAAACGCTCTAGTTGCGGCTTAAGGGTAGAGAAATTGCACTCTCTATACGATGGGGCAACAATCGACATGAATGGGGTGTATGCATTAGACAAGGATTCCTCCATTGGATTATGGCGTAAAAGGCACGGGTATATGAATGGAAAGGGATTGTAGATTCTTTATGTCTTCCTACTAAGGTTATGACTCCCAATTAGGAAGCTAATGATGACTAATCTAAGACACGCCTAAGACTTCAATTAAAGCCAACATAACATAATTTTGACTGTTTATAGGTCCCATTGATGTTGCTCATGTCCATCATTACTAAAAGAGGGAATAATATGTAAAATGTAATTGCAATATTTTTTGCAGCCTATATTCAAAACGCACATGAAAAAGATGCCAATTTTACTCTTGACTTCAAGACACATGCTTCGAAGAATCCTACGTATCAGATTCCAATCTTATCCTTTTGTTTACATGTCCCCCACATTCTCCTCCACATTTGAGAAAACATGATCTTGACTTTTGAATTGTTGAAGTGTTAGATTCTAAAACATGAACCCTTGTACTCGATATGTAAAGCATATGTGCAATTCTCTGTACCATATTAATTCAAAGAGCACATCAAATAAGATACAAATTTCTAGAGGATGCGGTACTGGAAGATAGACGTTTTAAATAAAATATCCAACCATATTCAAGGCGTATTTGTATCCGATATGTTTCAGATACAGATACTCTAGCCTTAGTTACGACATCTGTACTTCATAGGACTCTAGACTTAAAGAAACATGCTTTGAAGCATCCTGCATGTGAAATTTCTAACTTCTATCGCTATATTTTTCTTTGTTGGGAAGGTGTTTGTATGCTTTTGAAGTTAGAGAGGATTGAAATTGTATTGCTCTCCATATTGATTGGTGGGAGAATTTATACAAATGGGATTCTAGAATTCTTTGTAAAACATGAAATTTAAGAGTCTTTGTGTTGTTTTCATAGGAAAAAGGTTGCGTAATGGGTAGGATGAGTTAAATATTTGTGCAAAAATGATAAATTGTTTCAGGCGAACATATTCGCTATTTGTATCTAGGGTTTAGTCTATGATGATGACAAGGATATAGAATGGAAAAAGAATAGTTATAAAGTTTAACCATAGGTAAAAATTATCGAAAAGAAGGGTAATCTAGGCATGACCACCCAAGTAAGTTGCATAAAACATTGGATAAAACCTTAAAGAACTTCACAAAATTCTCAGCAATTAATTCATTCCTTAATATTACTGGACTAAAAGGATATATCGGCTGTTGGGCTCACCTTATGCTCCATAAGTATGAATTTGGTTACTCTTTTACTTTAAACTATTTGATAGATAGCAGGGACTATGAAAAAACCCTAGTTAACATAATTTGACACTTTTCTTATGACCCATTTACTTTGGAAACTTTCCGTGTGAAGTCCCAAAACCCCATCTCCTTTGGGTGTAGAGCATGATCCGCCTTGGAGACCTCCATGTGATTGCATTTTATTTTCCTTTTGTAAATAGTAACATCACAATAATATGTGAATACTCTGTATTAGTCACATTTGGTCAGAGCAACACCTACTCATATCAAAGGATCAAAATCTGATATGAATTACGTTTTGATGCATAGTTTTAGTCATCTAGGAAATGAAAATGTTTTCGAGATAATAGAAAAAATAAATTTGAAAATGCCTCCAAAATATTGGTTGAAATATTTCAAAATTTTTCGAACCATGAAAATTTTAATATTCAATCATTGATTTGTCTCTGTGTCCTTGAAATTGGAAACGTTTCTGTCATTTCGGTGCAAAATAAACGAAATTTTGATCCATGGTATTGACCATCTCCTTTGGTTCAAATGAAAAGTTTCTAATGGTTTTATGATGGAAATCACTATATGTCATTATTTTGCTTATGGAAAAGAAAGAAAAAAGTATATATTATTCCATTATTGTTAATGTAAAACAATACCAGTATTTTGTCGGTGGTGGTTTGATGCCCTCTTTCAAGTGTGAAAACAGTTGCATAAATATTCACGCTTGTAACTAACATTATATTACCATACAGTTCTTACATAGGATATGTGAAGTTCACTAAGCATTTTGGTGGTGTATTCCTATATATATCAAATAGTCATTTTACCTACTGTAGTGGATGGTGTTCCAAGTTGAAGAGAGGTTCATTTTTTAATAGTCATGCATATTTTTTAAGTTTTTGTCTAATAGTGTAGCACACTGAATATGATGTTTATTGTGTATTTTAAATGGAGTGCACTGATCATCTTTTTTTCCAGTGTGTTGACTTTATTAGTTATTGAGTATAAAATTATTTACTCTATTATTGCAGGTTACAATCCCATATGGCAATTCCACAGAATTTTCTATAATTGGTTCTGAGGGAGTTGAGCGTCTTTTGCGAGTGGATGATTCGACAAATGTTAGGTGGTAAGTTCCAATGGTTTTCTGTGTCAAATTCTTTAAAAATTGATAATGACCATCAGTGTCTTTCTCATGCAATGGATAGGGTTATGTCCATTTAAGAAGCATGAACACTCTCACAGGACCAACGAAGGATGGAATACAAACACTGATATAGAAACACTATAAGATATAGAAAAAAATAGGGCTTTTCAAACTTCACACCTTGAAAGATATCAAAATTCCCACTTTACACCTATAAATATTAAATTTTTTGCATTACACCCTTGATGTATCAAACGTATTGCATGTGTCCCTTCTATTATCTTCTGTTATTTTTTTCTTCAAAAGTCAACCCATTAATACTGATGGAAAAACTAATAAAAAACTAATAGAAGGATCATATTGCAACTCTTTTAATACATTGAGAGTGCAATATTAAAAAATTAATCTTTGAGGGTGCAAAGTGAGAATCTTGAAGTCTTTGAGGGTGCAAAGTGCCATACTATCATTTACCATTTCCAAAAGATGGGGAGCATAAAACTTACAAGTTCTTGTCATGTCCATACCCAAGCTGTGTACCTATATTTTATAGGAGCTTTGACCTAGAAATATTGATGTAATCCCGACTATTTTTAGGAGAGAGTGCTATTAACAAATTGTTTCTACGTGCAGAACTGTGTTTCTTGATCTAATCCTTGCGAGGGTTTGGTATCTCATATCCTTTCTTATTTCCTTTTTCCCGTCCTACATAAATTGATATCAGAGCCTAACTTCGATCATTCTTTTGATTGTCGTCGTGTGCTTCAATAGCTCCTTCTTCATATCCTAATCACATAATCTCATCTCCTACAACTTAAGGAGATGACCCATTCTACAACACAACGGAGATCATCCACTGATTTCTCCAAGTCTTACCTTCGCCTATCAAACTGGTCTTAAGATCTCGTATAAAGTTCTAATTTGTTGGGATTCTCAGTTTCTCATGTGATGACGATATTCAATTTTTGAATTGTCTTGAGATTCTCCTTTTTCATGTGGAATTTGGGGTGAGAAACTGGTAGTTTAACCATTGGTTAGATGGACCAATATAATCGACTTTGGAAGCCTAGAAAGAAGACTAGGAAATTTTGGTCCAATGGGAAGTGTGATTGGTAGTTTTTGTTAAGATTATGTTTATTATTCTTTGTTGGTCTATCTAATTAAGGTACATTTGTTTGAGTAGTAGTGTCTTAGTAGTAGGAAACTATTATAGAGTTTTAGTAAGAGAGAAATTTAAGCGTCCTTGGGGAGAACTTTGTGTTTTTCTTGGCCTAATCCTTGCGAGGGTTGATATATCTTAATTCTTTCTTCCCGTGATTCATCAGAAAGATTCTTGAATCTGGGGAGGGATTATGTTCACAGTAAATGTCCCTCTCTCTATTAGGGTAAAATATTCCATTATCCAGACCATACAGATGATGGTTTGAGTCAAGTTGGAATGGTGGACATTGGCCGTGATGGCCAATTTTTTTGGCAGAGGTAGATGAAGTGTGTATGCATGAAATATGTTTGATGGTTTAAGCTTATTAAGTGGTATAGGTGCCAGAATGGGTTTGGAATTTACCTTGGGGGATTTACAGCCCAAATCAGCCATTCCACGATGGGATGGTTTAGGGTTGTGTTGGTGATTGTGCAGTTGATGGTGGTGGCAGCTGTGGCATTGCATTTAGAGGCGGGGAAATGTCCTAACCTTGTTTCTGTTCTTTCCAAACAAGCCAGTAAATCAGTTGTGGTGGAAAATAATAAGAAAATCATGGCAGGCCTGCATTAGTGCTGTTTTGGATTTCCAATGTCAGCAGCCACATGATTCGGAAAGTGGCCTGCATGTTGAAATGAATAAAGAGGTTAAGAAAGCAATGTTACTTTGGAAAGCTAGAAGAATGCGTCCAAAATGTATTTTGGTCAACTTGGACAAAAAGAACAAAATAAAATCTTTAGTTCATAATCAAAATGCTGAAGAAATTGGTTATTCTAAGGCTTTCAAGGTAGGACCATGAGAGGGTCGCACAAAGAATATTTGTAAATTGGGGTTACCAGAAAATATGTAATATGAATCAAACTAGGTTACAAAACTGTGAATAGTTTCAGAAAGGCAAAACATGTGGATAGTTTGAATGCTAAGAATATTCAAAAAGGCAAAACATAATTCCAAAAATCATAAAGCATTCAAGTTTCAACTTTTCAATTACTAAATATTCAAATTCAACAAAAGCATAAACCATCCAATAAATGCTACTAACTTTTTAACATTTGGAAACACACAAGTCAAAGCAACTTAACATCAAGTCTTATGCTTTCACCTATGCAAGGACCTAAAATCATCCTAGTCACCAAGCAAACCATCTTCTTTGTCATTTCCAAATCAAGAGATCTAATTAAAAACATAGATCAACTATTGCAAAGAAAGAAGTTCACACAGAGAGGATAGAAGAAGGGAAAAATCATATGCGACACTCTAATATTCTATAATAAGAAAAAGTGAGTACAAGAGACAATATAAAGAAAAGACTAAACTACCCTTAATGATAAATAAATATAATTACGCTATGAACACCCCCTCTCAAACTCATGATGTGACGGTAGGAAGTATTGTGAATTTGCGAAGAAGAAAACGAAAATACGGCATGGTATGAGACTTTGTGAAGAAGATAGTTAAGTGCATAGTGGAAGAAACAAAAGGTAAGAAAATAGTCCTAAGTTGAACATGGTGACGCATAAAGTGACAGTTGATCTCAATGTACTTGGTTAGCTCATGAAAAATAGAGTTGTGTGCAATCTGAATGACACTTTTGTTGTTACAATACATAAGAATAGGACTAGAAAAGGAAACACCTAGATCGGCAAGTAGCCATCTCAACCAAACTATCTTTAACGAAAAAGTAGCCATAGCACGATATTTAGTCTCAATAGTAGAACTAGTGACAACGGTCTAGTTCTTGGTCCTCTAGGAAATAAGAGAATCAACAAAAAAGATACAAAAACTAGTGGTGGATTTATAGTCAATGGCATCACCTGCCCAATAGTCGGAAAAAGCACAAAGCTTCACAGCAGAAGTGGAAGAAAGCAATAAACTTTGATGTAAAGTGCCTCTAAGATAGTGTAAAATGCGAAGAACTATAGCCTAGTGCACTATAGTTGTAAAAGAGACTAATTGGCTCGCAACATGAAAGACATATGCTATATTAGGTCGTGTAACTATGAGATAGACTAGTCTATCGACAAGCACTCGATACAATGTAGGATTAGCCAAAGGGACCCCATTAGTAGAAGTGTAGTGCACATTCAGCTCGAGAGGAGTCTCTATAGTTCGAGAATCTATTAAATGGGTCCTATGTATAACATTAGCGACATATTTTGACTGAGAAAAAAGATAACCCTTTGGGGATGAAAAGGGGACTAAGATCCTTCATCTTAAATTGATGTTGTAACTGAGCCTTTAAGATTGAAATGCCCTTGGAATTAATATATAAGAGGAGAACAATCTGGCTAGCAGAAATAGAAGAAAAGAAAATAGTAGAATCATAATCACTTGAACGAAAATCCAAGTCAAAGATCATAGTAGAGAACTTCTCAAACCTAGTCTGAGGAGTTTATTTAAGACCATTCAAAGCTTTTATGAGTTTATATACTTCATCGGAATGTTAGGGAGACAGGAGGAGGAACCATATGAACCTCTTCTACCAATTAGCCGTTCATAAAAGTATTCTTGACATCCATCTTTGAGAGTTTTCACTGGCGAAATAGTTGCTACAGGAATTAAAATACGAATAGTAGTCATCTTTGTAACTGGAGCAAATGTCTCCTCATAATCATGTAGGTGTTGGTAAAGCATAGAGGGGCTAGAAAGAGAAGTGAAGGTCGGTAGGCAATGGGTTTGAGAAAGATAGTAAGTACTTATTCTATCAACCACAAGCTCCCTAGGCTTGATTTCTTACCTTTTTTAAATTAGTAACCCATTCCTCTATGCTAGTCCTGCATTCAATAGAATCATCCGCTTTGGTTTAATTCTGTATACCCACTAACCACCAACAACATGCTTACTGATAGGTAAAGATGCAAGATCCCAAGTCCTAGTTTTATACAGTGTTGAAAGTTATTCATTCATAGCATACTGCTAAAAAGGTCAAGAGTAGCCTCCTTATAGGAGGTAGGCTTAGACAAATAATGAATGGAAGATAAAAATGAACAAAAATCAAAAGAATAACAACTGTTAGAAAAATCAAAGCGAACAGGACATTTACAAATGCGCTTAGGGTAGCGAGAAGGTGAAGGATCCACATTATAGTTGTTAGTATCGTACGATACGCGATACGTATTGTACGATACGTTACGATACAAAAGTAAAATGATACGGATCGTAGTTATATATCATTTTTGCGTTGTATCGTCCGATACACAATACGTTTTTACGATATTACCGATACGCGCAAAACTTGTTTTTTTTTTTCCTGAAACGACGTCATTTTGTTCAAATAAGACACTAATTTTATCCCCGCCACTGATGAAACTAAATTTTTTTTTTTTGTATAAAATTTTTTAAATCTTGATTAATTTTATGGATTGAGTTCAAAATGGATGTTAGAAATTTGGATTAAAAGTCTCTTTAGTATTTGAAGTTTGAATTAGTGAACTATGGTTGTAAACTTTGTATTATAATATTAGTGAACTATGTTTATGACTTGAATAGGTGGAGTATTAATGATATGCTATATTTTTATGAGTTTATAATTTTTTTTCAAAGGTATATATATTTTTTTATTATTTATTTAAAATTACACCGTATCTTACGATACATGATACAATATATTATTTTTAAAAAACGATACACCTTCCGATACACGATTTAATAACTATGATCCACATCATCAGAGGTTGACGGAGATGCAACTGCAAGAGGTGTTCCTGCGAGAGTGAGTGTAAATAATAGGAGGGGGCACCACTGGAGAATGAGACCAAATAGAAGACAGATGAAAAATGAATATTAGAAGTGAGCATCACATGATTATTTGAATCACAAGAAGTATCATCAAGGAAGGGGTCGATATATATAAGGTTAGATCTATTAAAGGAGTTAAAAATATAAGGTACACTGTTAACACAAAACACTATTAGTGTTCATGAAACACAGTTCATGTACTTCATGCTAATTTCAACTAAAATTGAAGAAAAAGAGGAGAAACCTTGCTCTGATACCATGAAAACATAGATCGACTAGTGTGAAGAAAAGAGTTCACACATAGAGAGGATAGATGAAGAGAAAAACCATTATGTAGCACTCTAATATTTCATAATAATAAAAAGTGAATACAGAAACTCTACAATAAGGAAAAGACCAGAATACCCTTAATGATAAGTAAATATAATTACACTCTTAACACTAATGATCCCAAATATATAATTTAAAGGAAAAAAAGCCCATTTGCTTGATTTATTCCCTCGTGGGTTTGTTTGAGGGGTATGTTGGAATGTATGTGAGTGCCAAAAGTGATGTATCATCAAAATTATGATGATGCAAAAATTGCTCCCCAAGTGCAGGGAGGTTTATGTATCGTGTATTAACTCGGAAAAGTTTCGAGATTGTCTCCTTAGGGAAGTTCAAGAGCAAATGTTTCAAAAGTGATTTTAAAAATAAAAATAAAAATTTGTTCTTTGCAAATGTTGGTGAATCATGAGATTCGGGATTGAAAATCTATCAATGAAAAGGGTTGGCTAATCCTCAGAATTCTTTCCGTCGGGTATGATTAATCAATCCCATGTATAACGCAATTGAACTTAAAAATGTTTTGTTCAATCGAAAGATGGGAATTAAAAATCAGGAGTTATTAAATATTTGTATTGGTGTTGGATTGATTCATAGGAAGATTGATTCGTATAGGTTTGAAGGGACGATAAGTAAGTCCCATGACAAGTCTACGGTGCATCAAATGTGTAAAAATTTATACGATGCAATCTACCTAGTCAAATTCAATACACTACACTACAATGAAAATGTGTGTGAGAAATGATTTCTCCATACTCAGATGGAATTCTTCCTAAGATTTTGCCAACTAATGTTCTAACCAACTATAGATGGAATGATAATGCTAAAGAACATGGAAATCATTGTAAAGGAAACAAATACTAACTTAAACTAACCAAAAAAAGAGATAAACAAACTTGAAGCTTTGATCAAACACCAAGAACATAGAACTTAAAGCATAAAAGCTCAATCATTGAAAAGGGAGTTTTCCCAAAACAATTGTTTTGATGAAACTCTTATCAAAATGCATTCATACTAGGAAATGGAAGTTATATTAAGTACAGAAATGAAAATTACAAGCTTTAAAAACTTACAAGGATGAAAATGAGCAAGAAAATACAAAAACTCAACTTTTTCTTTCTAAAACTGTAGTCTTCTTCCTTAGAGTTTCTCTCTCTAAAGCTGAATGTAATGGTGAAAAATTGAATGAATCCTCTTCATCCATCCTCTTCTCTCTCTTAAAAAGTGTGTGGAGACAGCTTGCCCAAAAATCCTTCAAAATTCCACCAAGGTATGGTTCCTAGTCTTTTCCAACCACTCCCCTTACTTCTTTTTCCCTCTACTCCTTCATACTTAAAGACAGATTATAGTGGTTAGGGGGTTCATGGTGGAGTGTTGACAAAGTCAAACCATGGATTAGACATCCTAAGGGGGATCCTTGTAGCAAATGAGATTGTTGAGAAAGTAATATGGGAATTCTGAGTTTTAGGTACCGGTACCAAGTGATAAGGTACCGGTACCTCACTAGCAGTGGGCTCAGGTATCGGTTCCAAGTGATGAAGGTACCGGTACCTCCTTAAGAGTTTCAATTTTGAAAAGGTTCAAGTGCAATGCTAGGTACTAGTACTTAGGGTCCGAGGTATCGGTACGTATCCTCCGGTGGGCTCAAGTACCGGTACCAAGTGATGAGATACTGGTACCTCTCCTCCAGGGTGCACAGGTACCGGTAGTTCTTGTCAATTGTACTAGTACCTTTTTGCTTTCTTTGATTTTTTGGCACTCCACACCAAGGATCAAAATATATTTTCGGTGTATTGTTTCGGTCACCTAGGAAACGGAGGCAACGGAAACGTTTTGACGTGTTTTAGAAACGTTTCAATCCGTTTCAAAAATATAATTAAAAAAATACAAAATTTAAGAATTATTTTTTTAAAACATTAATAAAAATATATCAAAGTATCTTGAAATACCTTGAAACATTCTGAAACAATTGTGCAAATGCATTGAAATGTTATAATACATTTAAAAACATTATGGAATACCTCGAAATATCATAATTTTGATTTCGTCACTGTTTCGTTTTGGTCTCCTTAGAAACAGAAACGTTTCGGACGTTTCGACCGTTTTAAAACGATATTTTTATCCTTCCTCCACACTCCCAAGCCTTCATCTCTTGGCCATTGTCCCCAAAACATTACAAAGTGATTAAAACCCTATATTTACAACCTGATCACCTACAATCATACATTTCTCAATTATTTTCCAAATTAAACTAACTCTCAATAAACTATTGCAAAACCAAGCTAAAATAAATGTAATGAGACCATTAAATATGCAATATTATTCACTTGTCACCCCCAACTTAGGTTTTGCTAGTCCCTAGCAAATGTTATTCAAAAAGACAAATATATAGCAGCAATGAAACTTCCATTTATGTTCATCATTTCATAAATTAATTCAAATTAATCAAATAAAATTGCAATTTAGCCAATGGGTTCAGGTCAAAGTTAAACTAAAAAATTTTGTTCTTTCATTCATAAATATTGTCGTTCATTGCAAAGAACACAAAATGGGCTATTCTCCTAATGATTTTTCTATCTAAGCTTGTCGATCCTAATCTAGCTTATTCTAACCTTAGATTCCTAAAGGCTACCAAACAAAAGAAAAGAAGTGACAACTTGTTTCTTCATTGCTTGTGTGTTGCAGTCACTTCCTTTTTTCTCTCCCCTTTACTCCTCCACATCGTCATTATCACTGTTACAATCATCTCACTCATCATCTTCACCTTTATCACCACCTTTTTCATCTCCCTCATCATCATCATCGTCATCACCACCTTCTTCCTCCTCTTCATCACCCTTCTTCCCATCCTCAGATTCTGCAACATTAAGCACAAAAGTCAAGGGAGGCACAGTAGCAAGCTGTGTAGAAGTATGGTTCAAGGTCGCGGTATCGACCCTCGACTCAGGGGCCACTAAGACACATCAGTCGCAGCGCGGTATCGGCCGATTTGCCCAGAACACTATATAGAAGGCTCAAAAAAATTTAAAAAAAATTATAATAAATGTAAACATCATCATCAATGCATCATATCCCTAAAAGACATATTTAACACATTAATCATTGCAAAAAAGAATAATAACGATGCTTCTGAAAAATATTTATTATCATCAATATTCAAGGTTAATATAATTTAATTTGTAATTTTTAAAAATTATAAAAAAAAAAATATAAGTGTATATATATGGTTAATTTAATTGATTTAAAAATGAAAATCTATTTATAAAGAAATTCTTCATTTAATTATTTATAATATATCTGATTAGATCGATTATATGTATATGTATTTTTATGTATGATGATTATATGTATTTTCTCCATTATGTACATTTAATTGTTAAATCATCAATACATATACAAAAACAAACTTAAGAAGTTAAGTTCTCATTAAATTATATGATAAATACTAAAAATTATATAATTAAAAAACTTGGCCCAAAACTGAAAAAACAAAAAGTAGGGGAAATAAATTTTTGGGTCTCATAACGCAAAACCTCACGAATTTTAATCCACCAACTCTCAAACTTCGACAAACGCAGAGAGAGAGAGAGAGAGGGAGCACAGAGACGATGGGTCTCTGTTACTCAAGACTCATCGTCGTGAAGGTTGGATCTTCTGTTACTCAAGTAGTCCGATTGTCGAGCAGCCTAGGGTTTCTGCAATTGATCTGCGATGTTGATCGATCATGTTAGGTGACTCAGGGTACTTGGGTCCTCTGCTACTGCAAAAAAGAAGTAAAGTAAGAACAAATAGTGTAAAAGGGTCTCTGATTAAAGAGATTTACCACAATTTTTTCTAACTTGTTTCTTTTGTTTTTATTACGGTGAAAAGGTTCTGATTTAGGGTTCAATTTCTCTTCTTTTTTGTCTTTTTTTTGGTATTTTCTTTGTTATGCGTATTAGTTCGATTTGAAAGTGAATCAGCCGAGTTTGTCCGAGTTGGACTGAGTCAAATCCGAGTTTGTCCGAGTTGAACCGAGTTGGCCCAAGTCATAACCGATTCATGGTAGACTTGTGATAGTCTTGTATCGTGTATCGTTATCGTATCACTGTCTGCCGAGGCGGATACGACTTGGCCGAGTTGTATCCGACTTAGTTGATACTTTGAACCTTATGTAGAAGTGCCAACCCCGAGAATAGGTGGTGTGATATCAGGTGTGGCGGCTGATGGTGGAGGTATCTCAAGTATAGGCTTTCCTGGGAATGCTTGCTCAGAGACTCTTCATCATCATCGTCAGTAGCTTCAAAGTCCCCTTGTCTTTAACCATTGCCTTCCCCAAATCCTCCAATCTACCCTCAATGAGGTGGCTGTAGATGCAGATGGCCCAACCCTCTCTTTTGGGTGCCCAGACGCCCTAGTCATAGCCATAGCCCTTATCTTCTTACTACTTTATTTACCAATCTGGCCATACTTAGTCGAGGACAACACATTGCTTGCGGACGCTTTTATCTGGCTCCTTAAGCAAATTTGGGAGACTAAATGGGTATAAAGCATGTTTGCCCTAGGTTTTGCGGCCTTGGTGTAATCTCTCATAACCTCCTAGATCATCAGTGTTATGTCCATCCGGGACCCTGCCATGAACTCATACAACAAGGCCATCTTCTCTACCCCAGGCTTCTTCGTTCCCCTTGGTAGGATATTGTAGTGGAGGATTTTGTGCATGACTCCATAACTATGATTGAGCCCCTTAGTTTAGATTTTTCTTTTGAACTCTATGCGGTCATTATACATCAATTGTGCTTATTCATGGAGTTGTTTCCTCTCTGCATTGGGGTGGGGGTAATTGTTTTTGTCGGCATCAGGCCTTTTGTACTTCAAAACCGTAGCTATGGATGCCAGGGTGACACCAATTGCCTTTCCCCTGACAGAGGTTTTCAACAAATCCAAATCAACATCCACAACTACCAAACCTTGATAAAATTCCCGACACAATGGGAGCACGTACCCCTTCACCTCTTGAAACAAAAAATGTAAGCCATAATTTTCAATGGTTTTCACCACAATGTTCGTAGGCCCCAAAATATTTCTATCATCTTGGTGCTCGCATGCCACATTCCTCACCACAATAACCTCCAAATGCTAATCATTCTTTCTTTTCTTCCTTGGCTCACTCGCCCTCGGGCTAGAATCATCAGCCTTCCTACGGACCCCAGTGCTCGCTTGCTTTAGCGTGGTGGAAGCTGCATGGTTGGTGCGGGCAATTAAGACCACCAACATCCCAAACATCAAAAATGGGGGAACCCACTCCCAAATCAAGGAAACTAAATTAAAATGGAGAGGATTGTGCTTACCTTTCATTGTCATGGTCACCAAAATCCGAGCTTTGATTGACGAAATTGAGAGATTAGAGGAGTGTGCAAGGGTTTTGAGAGAAGTTGGAAGGGTTCTAAAGAGAGGAGAGAGTGTTTGAGAGAGAGAGAGAAATGAGAATCAAAAAAGAAAAATCAAGTTTTCCCTTTTTAAAACCCTCGTTTTTAACGAATTAGGGCACGAGGTGCCGGTATCTCGTTAAGAAGGTTCCAGTAGTAGCGGAGTGTTCTACCAAATAGGTACCAGTACCAAATGAATAAGGTACTGATACCTCCTTCAAAAATTTGAAAAAAATTTCCTTCTATGCGCTTTCACTTTTATACACTTTATCTAACTTATTTGACTCTAATCTAACTCCAACAACTTACTTGCTAATTTAACTACTCAAAAACACGGTTTACACTACTATATCAAAATTGCCTGAATTTGCTTGAATTCATAGACGAAATTGCAATGCGATTTAATTTCTGACAACTTCAAAACACATGTCATGGAATTCTAAGTATAAAAAAAATGAAAACCATTAAGTAAAGCACAAAACAAGGTCTATGGTGTTCATGATCTCTTCCTACTCTACTTACTACATTTTTAAACCACTAGGTGATCCTTAACACATGAGTTTGTCTCGTGAAGGTTTACAATGAAGTTACCTACAAATTTCTCTTTCCTTTAATTCCCCCTTTTTTTTTCTAACATCCAACATTTGAAACACATTTCATCATCCTAACCACAGCTCTGAGGTGTCTTGAAAATTTTTTCTTTTTTGCATTTACCCGAACTAGTTACTCATGAGTCACACCAAAGACTCAAATGCTATTCAAAAGTACTCACCTACACATCTCCCTTCATGACTTGTGTGTGTGAAATGAGCATACAATTTAAGCAAGTTACCCAAAAACCTCCACATCCATTTTAGCTATCCAAATTCAGCTTCAATGCAATTCTCACCAAGGGTTTACTCTCAGAGTAAATAATTCTATGATTATAGTGGTTTTCTGTCAATGTTTATACGTGAGGCAGAATCTTGTATTCAAAAACGAAATAAAGCTCACATATAATACAAAATTGAAATGCATATTCAACAATTGAAATGACCTTGGCATAATCTCATGAATAGAATGTTGGGGTAATTTAAGATAGTGTAATCGACTTCTTTTTTCCTTTAGAACATACTTTTGTCATGTATCCTCAAGTCAAAAATGATTTATTCCGGTTATAACGTGACATTGGGGTTAGGGCTAAGAGAAACAAAGGGAAATAAGGAGTTCAAAAGTAAATTATCCTGAGAATATGACAGTATCATCACAATTCGCTTTTTAGGTGCATCATTTTTTTTTCTCTTTTTTCTATCCAATTTCATTTCAATTCCATTTTTCTTTTCTTTATTTTCAGCCCTTTTTTCTTTTCTTTTTGCTTTTGCCTTCTCTCTCAATTTTTTTTTTTTAATTCATGCATATATCATCCCTTTGTTTCATTTTCCACCATTACATCTTCCCTTTTTCAATATAAGGATTGTTCATCTCGGGATAACAAAGGTAGGATAAGCATATTAAAAATGGCTTGGTCAAACATGTGGTTAAGGCATTGCAAATTTTCATTTACTGCTCAATTACGGTGACTAGGAACAATTTTTTGAACGAAAGGTTAAAGTTCAAGTAGATCAAAGAAGTCCTAGAATCATTTCTTAGAGATACATGACAAAGTACTACTATATATTTTAGATCAAGTCAATTAACTATCATTTTGCACACTAACCAAAACAAGAAAAATTAGATTATTAAACAGAATTGAATTTGAATTTTTTTTTCTTTCGAGTACATGTAAGTTAACCCTCTAACAAGGAATAGCAGAATAGCTCACAAGGGTACTTTATTCATCTCTATTATTTATGTCAAGCTCTATAAGATGTGAATCACCTTTAGTAAATTGCAAAAATTACACTTTAATGGTACACTTTTGGTTTAGTTTGAATGAAGAAATGCATGTGATACTTAAGCATAGGATAAATTTCTATGGTCAAGCAAACACTAGTCCCATAACAGTTAGGAGAAAAAATATAGTTCAATATCGGATTTTTTTTTTCAAATTTTTTTTAAAAAATTTCATCGATTTTTCAATTTACAATCAACAAAATGGTATAATATGTACATTTCAACTTATCATCAATAAAATAGTATTAGCAACAAAATTTTGTCATCAACAAATGGTGTAATATGCAAATGATATACCTCCCCCCCCCCCCAACTTAAACTAAGCATTGTCCTCAATGCAACAAAAAATATGTACAATGAGATAAGATAAATTTAAATACAAGAAGGGTAAGAAAACACCTTGCACTGAGCTTTAACAAAAATACCTCTAGCTGTAAAAACAAATGAAAAGACTATGTAGGTCAACAATTTAACTAGTAAAAAAATAAAAAAAATAAAATAACAACTGTACACTAACATTTACTAAAAAACTACTTCTCAACAAGGTCAGGATATATTGGATCAATCAATTCTTCAACCTCCTCGAGTTGAAAACCCTCAAAGAATGACTTAAGTCTTTGGCCGTTGACCTTGGATATCTTGTCATTCTCCGGGCTTTCTATGTCCACGATTCCATGTGGGTAGGTCACCTTGACAATGTAGGGGCCATCCTATCAGGAACGAAGTTTACCTTAGAAAATAGAGAGGCGGGAATTATATAAGAACACTTTTTGGCCGAGTTCCAATGTTTTCCTTGCAATGGATTTATCATGTAAAGTTTTAGCCCTTTCTTTGTGAATACTATAGCTCTCGTATGCATTCCTATGAATCTGTTCTAACTCATTGATCTCCAACTTCCTATGACTCCCAGCTAGGCCTAGACTGAAATTCGAAGTCTTTATGGCCTAATATGGCCTGTGCTCTATCTCCACTAGCAAGTGACAGGCCTTGCCATAGACTAACCTATAGGGAGACATACCAAGAATGGTCTTGTAAGTAGTGTGGTAAGCTCATAAGACATCGGTCAATCTAAATGACTAATCTTTTCAGTTAAGGCTAATCGTATTCTCGAGTATGTTCATTATCTCCCTAATGGTCAACTTGACTTGACCATTGGTCTGTGAGTGATATGTGGTTGACATCTTATATATATTATGTCATACTTATGCATGAATGAAGCAAATGACCTATTGCAGAAATGTAAACTACCATCACTTATTATAGCTTGAGGTATCTCAAACCTAGACAAAATATTTTTTTTTAAGAACTTGACCATAACCCGGTGGACATTGCTCCTAGTCAGGAGTGTCTCTACTCACTTAAACACGTAATCTATTGCCAGGAGTATGTAAAGATAGTCATAGGACACAGAAAATGGACCCATGAAATCGATATCCCAACAATTAAAGATTTTTATGACAAATATGGGGGTAAGGGACATCATGTTCCTACGAGTCACACTTCCTAACCTTTGACACCTATCACATTGTTTGTAATATGAAACACAATCTTTAAATAATGTAGGCAGTAAAAACCACTTTGTAAGATCTTAGTTGAAGTTTACTTGGAAGAGAAATGTCTGTCACGTTCTTCGGAATGGCAGAAGGAAAGGACATCTCGTTGTTCATTGTCTGGTACGCATCTCCTCATGAATTGGTCAGGATAATACTTGAACAGGTACGAATTGTCAAAATAAAAGTAATTTATCTCCGTCATAAATTCTCTTGTCCTCTGAGCTTAGTGTGGGGGCATTTGTCCTGTGACAAGAAAATTACAAATGTCAGCATACTATGGATAAACTGAATGAATGAAAAATAAATGCTCGTCTGGGAAAGAGTCGAGTAGGGATGTGCTCGTCGATGTCTTAGACAACAAGTTGCGATAAATGTTCTGCCACCACATTCTCAACTTCTTTCTTGCCTTTGATGATCAAATGAAATTCTTGAAGGAGGAGGATTCACCTAATGAGTCTCGGTTTGGTATCCTGCTTAGATAGCAAATACTTTAAAGTAGAGGGATCAGTATAGACTAGGGCTGTCAAAATTAGACACGACACGATTAACCGACACGAATTAAACGGGTTTGGGTGAGCTCTTAACAGATTTGGGTGATAAACAGGTTGACACACCAAACACGTTTAATAAACTGGTCGTGTTCGGGTGAGACCTGTCAAACCATTTATCACATGTTTACCCGTTTAAATAAAATTAATATAATAATAAATTAATAATTATTTTAAAAAATTAGCAAGAAAAAAGAAGTAAAGAAATCAATAAAAAAAAAAAAGTAAAGTAATAGTTCAAAGACAAAAGATANTAAATAAAATTAATATAATAATAAATTAATAATTATTTTAAAAAATTAGCAAGAAAGAAGAAGTAAAGAAATCAATAAAAAAAAAAAAGTAAAGTAATAGTTCAAAGACAAAAGAGAAGAGTTGGAGAACACTTCAAAGGCAAAGACAAACAAATGTCTTTTGTTTTTTTCCCACATTGAAAAATGAGGGGAGATAGGAAGGGTTAAGTTGTCTATAAAAGACAATGACCTCTTGCTTTTATTTTTAAAGCCTTCAAGTCTTATTTTTTAAAAACAAATGAGAGGAGTTGTAGAGCACTTCAAAGACAAAGGCAAACCAATGTATTTTTTTTTTGTCCCACATTGAAAAATGAGGGGAGATGGGGAGGGTGAGTTGCCTATAAAAGGCAATAGCCTCTTGTTTTTTTTTTTTAAAGCCTTCAAGTCTTATTTTTATGAGATTTGATTTAAAATTTTTCTTTTTTGAGATAAGTGCATTTAGCAGTAAAAAAAAATAGAGTATTAAAATTTATTGATATAATTTTTTTAAAATTAAACGAGTCATGTCGTGTTATCCGTTTATTAAACGGGTCGCGTTCGTGTTGAGATTTTTTATCCGTTTATTAAATGTGTCGCGTATGGGTTTATACGTTTTTCACCCGTCACCCGTTTAACTCAACACGTAACTGTTTAACCCGACACGATTGACAATTCTAGTGTGGACTACTGTAGGCGAATCAATGATGTACGACCTGAATTTATCTAGAGCAAAAACTACGGCTAGCAACTTCTTTTTAGTGTTAGTGTAGTTCGTTTGAGCTTCATTTAAGGTTTTGCTAGCATAGTATATGACATGAGATTTTTTGTCTTGCCTTTGACTTGGCATTGCGTCGACCGCGTAATCACTCGCGTCGTACATGAGCTCAAATGGGAGTTCCCAATTAGGTGGTTGCATGGTTGGAAGTAAAATTAGCATACTTTTAGGTTTTTGAAAAGATGTCTCACAATCATTCGATCACACAAATAAGACAACCTTTGCCAACAAATTAGTCAAGGGTCTTGCTAAAGCACTAAAATCTTTAATGAAACGACGATAAAAACTTGCATGGCCAAGAATGACGATCTTGGGAGTAGGCAAATTGGAAATTGCTTCAACTTTGGACTTGTCCACCTCTATTCCCTTTACAGATACAATATAACCCAACACAATCCCTTGAATCATAAAGTGGCACTTTTCTCAGTTAAGCACCAAGTTCTTCTCCTTACACCTCTCCAATATTTTCTCTAAATTTACCAAACATCCCTCCAAAGAGTTTTCAAATGGCACTTTTCTCAGTTAAGCACCAAGTTCTTCTCCTTACACCTCTCCAATATTTTCTCTAAATTTTTCAAGCATCTCTCGAAAGAGTTTCCAAATACTGAGAAGTCATCGATGAAAACTTTCATGATCTTCTCTACCATATCACTAAAGATCCCCATCATACACCTTTGAAAAATCCCTAGGGCATTACATAGCCCAAATGGCATTCGCCGATAGGCATATGTTCCAAAGGGGCAAATGAATGTAGTCTTTTCTTGGTCATCCAAGGCGATCTCTATTTGATTATAGTCGAAATAGCCATCAAGGAAGCAATAAAATAGATGTCTTGTTATCCTTTCCAACACTTGATCAAGGAATGGTAGCAAAAAATGATCTTTGTAGGTGCATGAGTTGAGCTTCCAATAGGGTATGCAAACTCTCCAATCGATGACCACCCGAGTTGGGATCAAATCATTCTCCTCATTGACTACCACCATTACTCCTGACTTTTTGGGTAAAACTGGTGTGGGACTAACCCAAAATTATCGCCAGCAAGTTCGGGAGGATCTTCATTTATATTTATGTTTGGTCTTTGGTTAGGTCTAACTAGCCTATTTCGGTTATCACGTCCCCACATACAAGTGTACTAACTACACATAATGAAAAATGACCAACTATAATTGAAAACTATGAAAATGACCAACTATAATTGAAAACTATGTACAATAATATACAAATGAACAACATACCACGGCCCGTGATGAAGAATATGAAACTTACCTCCGTTATAGTATAGTGGTGAGTATTCCCGTCTGTCATGCTGGGTTCGTTTCTCGGCAACGGTGCCAAAAATACTTGATTTATTTCTTCGTGGGTTTGTTTGAGGGGTATATTGAAATGTATGTGAGTGCTAAAAGTGGTGTACCCTCAAAATTATGATGATGCAAAAGTTGCTCCCCAAGTGCTAGGAGGCTTATGTGTTGTGTATTAACTCGAAAAAAGTTCCATAAAGTTTCGAGGTCGTCTCCTTATGGAAGGTCAAGACCAAGTGTTTCAAAAGTGATTTTCAAAATAAAAATAAAAATTTGATTTTTGAAAATATTGGTGAATCGTGAGATTCGGGGTTAAAAATTTATCAATGAAAAGGGTTGGTTAATCCTTGCAATTCTTTCCACCGGATATTATTAATCAATCCTATGTATAACACAATTGAATTCAAAAGTGTTTTTGTTCAATCGGAAGATAGGAATTAAGAATCAAGAATTACTAAATGTGTGTATTGGTGTTGGATTGATTCGTAGGAAGAATGATTCGTCTAGGTTTGAAGGGGCGATAAGTATGCCCCATTCAAACATCAAGAACATAAAACTTAAAGCATAAAAGCTCAAACATTGAAAATAGAGTTTTCCCAAAACAATTGTTGTGGTGAAACTCTAACAAAATGCATTCATACTAGGAAATGGAAGTTATATCAAGTTTAGAAATGAATATTACAAGCTTTAGAAACTTACAAGGATGAAAATGAGCAAGAAAATACAAAAACATAATTTTTTCTCTCTAAAACTATCTTCTTCTTCTTTGGAGCTTTTCTCTCTAAAGCTGAATGTAATGGTGAATAATTGCATGAATCCTTTTCTTCCATCCCTTTCTCTCTCCTCTAAAGTGTGTTGAGAAAGCTTGTTCAAAAATCCTTCATGGTATGGCCTCCTAGTCTTTTTCAACCACTCCCTTTCTCCTCTTGTCTCCTCTTTTTCCCTTCACTCCTTCATGCTTAAAGACTAATTATAGTGGTTAGGGAAGTCATGGTGGAGTGTTGACAAAGTCAAAACATGGATTAGACATCCTAAGGGGCTCTTGTAGCAAATGGGATCGTGGAGAAAATAATATGGGAATTCTGGGCTTTAGGCACTAGTACCAAGTGATGAGGTACCGGTACCCTGCTGGGAGTGGGCTCAGATATCGGTACCAAGTAATGAAGGTATCGGTACCTTCTTCATTTCTTCAATTTCGAAAAGGCTCAGGTGCAGTCCTATGAACCGATACTTAGGTCCCAAGTACCGGTACTTATCCAGCAGTAGGCTTAGGTACTGGTACCAAGTAATGCGGTACCGATACCCCTCCTCTAGTGTGCACAGGAACCGGTAGTTCTTGTCAATTGTACTGGTATCTCTTTACTTTCTTTGATTTTTCTGCACTCCGCACTCTCTAGCATTCATCTCTTGTGCTCCTTTTTTGCCCATTGTCGCCAAAACATTGCAAAGTGATTAAAATCCTGTATTTACAACCCAATTAACTGCAATCATACATTTCTCCATTAACTCCAAATTAAACAAACTCCTAATAAACTATTGCAAAACAAGCTAAAATGAATGTAATGAGACCATTAAATATGCAATATTATGCACCTCAACAGCTCGACTTCTCCTTGGTGAAATCAACTTGTCTCAGACTTATTGAGGCACAAGAAGGATGCCTCGCTTGCATCTAGGCATGCTTTTCACAGCAGTAAATATGACTTAAAATGAACTTACAAAAAAAAAAAAAAAAGAATGGGCAATATATGTTGGGGGTCTGTCGCCATGGAAGAAAAATAAGATTACTTAGGGAGTTGGTGACAGCAAAATAATGGTGGGGCTTAGAGCTATAAGTTATGGTGGTTCTATCATCTCTTTAGGATTAAAGTTAGCTAATAACTTCCAAATGTTTCTTACATGAGAATAGCTGCAAATGCATATCAGATTCCATTTAAATTGACCAAAAGTAGAGCATAAAGAATGGATGGAACCCAACACAATTATGATCCTTAAAGTGACTGTTTACAGAATACATGAAGCATTCATATTACAATGTTTTGGGCTTCCTAATCTTTACCTGAGGCATGTGTTTGTATTCTTGTGCATCTTATTGATACTGTAATTTTCTTCCACAAGTTTGGGTGATTGTAATTTATTTTTCAATTTTTTTTCAAAGTCTACACATGGAAATTCTGTTTTCTTATGGGGGATAAGAATTTCTGTCCCAAAAAGATTTGCACTCCGCACCTCTGTTTTTAGGTGGCAGGAGATATCATCCTATTCAAACTGCTGCTGATGAATATATCGTCTTTTAAGTTTTTATGAATTTTATCTGAGTGAATGACACTTTGCTCCTTAAAAGGTTCTCAATTTTTTAATTTACACCGTAAAAGATTATACTTCTCACATTGCAACACCAATTAGATAAAAAATATGTAGTCCAAAATGAAAAGTTCGTCAGATTTGATTTTTACATGTAAATTTTATACTCAATTTTCTTAAAATGTAACACATTTCTACTTTTTCTTATAATTAGGAATGCAATATGAGAATTTCAAGAATATCAGGGTGTAAATTGAGAATGTGAAGATCTTTTGGGGCTGCTAAGTGTCATTTGCCCTTTATCTATTGCAATTCAGTACAGCAACAGATGCCCAATTTTTTTCCATGAGATTTTGTTTGTGCATATGTATAATATTTGCCATTGGCTCCCTTTTGCAGCTCGAGAGATACAATTGTTCTCACCATGAGATTATTTGTTTTAAGGGTATGTCTTATGACTCTCAAGTAGTATGCAAGACATGGTACTCCCACCTTTGTTCGATATATATTTAACTGAAGTCTCGGGTAAAGAATGTGTTGGTTTTCTTATTTTCCTCCATTCCTAAGAATTTCACATAGATGTTTGGCCTCTGATACAAATGATTAAACTCTGTTCATACGCTATATTTTGTACACTCATGTACCGTCCAATGTGTCACGGAGTAATTCTCTTTCTGCAATTTTTTTTCACTAAGGAGGTTACCTTTGAAGGCGTTGTCTAAAGGGGCACACACTCGCGCGCACATACAAAGGCAACACATGAAGTACAGGGAAAACACTCTCTAACCTCATATTATTGCTCAACAATACAAGGACCTCATAAATTCTGCCAAGGACTCTACCTACAGATTGTGTCGACATATTTTATTTATACAAGGAATATGACAGTTGACACTCCCAATTGCCTAGGGTTTACTTGGCCCACTAGCCAGCCAGTTGCATGGGCAGGGAAGTTTCCCACAACAATTGCCATGCCAGGCTTCATCTCTACTTGATAGGCCACTACTTGATAGGTGGCTGGCGGTTCCTTCAATTCAACACATAACTTGGTAATGCCCACAACTGCTCCCTCATGATCTGGCCATGCACAACAACTAGTCTCAATTGTCAGGTTCCATGCACAACAATTGCTCTCAATTGTCAGGTTCCATGCATTGAGTAGACCTGTCCTAGGTACAAAGCCATGTGCTTGCAAATCAATAGCCTAGCCTTGTCCATGAACCAATCAAGCATGTTGAGCTAAGCCCAAGCCATGCGTTTTGAATCTATACATCCACTTTGCGTCAATTGTGCCCACTATTTGCTGTCATCCTCAACCGTGTGGTCTTTTTTGGTTATTGGTTCCCACAATTTTTCCGGTCCTACCACTTATCATGCTTCCCACGGCCGCCTTATCTCACCGTGGCAAGGACCTTGTTGCATGGTTTGCCCAGCGGTGCCAAGGCTTGCCAGTCATTGGTGTCCCTCCACTATCCCCCCCCCCCCCCTTTCTCTTATATATGCTCTTGGAAGGTTTTCCAAAGTGACATTAGCATCAGTTAAACCGAGGAAGTATAATGACCAGAGCCTGGGGCATAGTGCCTAGAACTTTTGTCGAACACTTTAGCTACATCATCTTGCTTCTAAGTCATGGAGTGCCTTAGTGCAAGGTGCCACCAAGGCACATTGATTTCTGCTTAAGTCAATTAGGGTCTGACACAATAGCACATTTGACGTGTACTATATTGTAATGGCATTCGCCGCAACAACAATTTATATGTTTCTTCCCTTGTGTATTATTTAGATATGAATTTCTAATAATAGATGCATCAGCTTTGACATATTTTTTTAACTTCTATTACGAAAATTTAGAAAAACACTAGAATCAGAATATTCAGCATTCCATTGCAGAGGGGCCTTGAGCTGGTGGGGGAAGACTTGAAAACCAAATCTTCAAAATTTCCCACAGGAACAATTTGTCTCTCCATGCACACTGTGAACAGCTCCTTCACCACTTCCAGTAGGCTACAAAAAAGCCTTAACTTCCAATCCTTCCATTAAATCAGTGGTGTCATCTTCTTTGTGCCCTTGCATTACTGCTCCAATTCCATCACCCCAAATCCAGTATCCCCACATTGCTACTTCCTTACTGTGTAATTTCAACTCTACTTCACATTTTTCTTTCTCTTACTACCAAGAATTCTATCTTATTGTGTCTCTATGCCTAGGTTCTCCATTGGACTGCGTATCTGGGCACGGGTGAACCCTGTTAAGTTATCAGCATAAGTATGTTCTTAGCCAAACCAACAGTGTAAAATTTTGCGTGTGCTCCTCACTGTGGTTACCTGCAGCACCTCCATGCAATTGATACATGCTTGTGCGCGTGTTCTTGGACACATTGTTAATCTAGATTTTGCGTGTGTTCTTTCCTTTCCTTTCTCAATTTTTCTACAACTATTTTTTGGGTCCTTTTCGTTTGTTATAATAACAGTATACGATATAACGTCTGTAATTTTTCTTTGTTGCCATAACAGCCATTACAGAACAATAACTACTCAAAAGGACACCCCTAAAAAAGCGCAAACAATCATATTATTTTCAGAATCTCAAGTTTTCTTCCAATTTGTGGACATATTTTCCTTTCCTTCAATATGGTTGGATATGACCGTTAAAATGGTTAGTGTCTTCTTATGGGGTTCATTTATGGCATTGTCAATGTAGGTTGTCTCTAGACTCTCTACCGATAAAAAAAACTAAGGGTAAAATTAGTACCCATCGGGCATGTTTAGCTGAAGAGGGAAACCAATGAAAAGGATGTGTAATTCAGTTGATACCAAAACGTAGAATAGATGTAGGATAAACATGTAGGTCTACGCATATCTTTGTGTTGATACTTGTGTAGGACACAACACAGAAAATACAAAGACGAAAAAGATTTGGTTAAACAATAATGTTAGAGATATCAAATGTTGTATCTGCAAAAACTGATTTCAACTATTATCCTAATTATTTATTTGACCCTTGATATGCAAGTGAGTTCGAGCATTATGTGATGGTTAGTTAAATTAATTTATTTGGAACAGTCTTACATTGGATTAGAGATTGTCATCCTTTGTCTTCTTTGGGATGGTTTTGGCACTGCCAGTAGAAAAACTGTTGATAAAGGTTTTCAACTCTCAACTCTTTTTGCAGGCTGGTGAGAAAAAGAAAGGGAAAAAGAGAGGTTTGTTCTTTAACAAGTGAATCACAAACTCGTCCGTCCTTGTAAAATATGTTTGTTGTAGAGGGTATGTAATTGTTAGTAGCAGAGTTGGTCTTGTAGCTTGTATACACTGCAAAATTTGATGCAGCAAGGAATCCTCTTGAGTATTGAATGAGCTTCAGTTTTGTTTCTGTTCGTAGTAATGAATTCTTTTTGGTGGGAATGAGATTATCTTTTGCTCAAAATCTAATATACATAAACTAATTCAACTGAGCTAATCAAATATGAAATCGCAGCTAAGAGATCATTTATTAGTATTCAATAACTCTACTTTTTACTTACAATCTTATTGATTCCAATTAAGTTTCCTGACCACAGACCTCTTCCCATTAACAGGGAAGCTCTTGCGCCTCTTAAGTCTCAATCTTTGTCAATCCAAACAAGTAGAAAGTCACAAACGGAGCTTTTCCTGTAAAGCCCTTGCTCCTGTTCAGCTGTGGTTGCGCAACAGCAAATACCAGTTGCAGACTGGTCCATGCCAGGCAGCCCAGATCCTCTTCAGCTTAGATCTAAGTCCAAAATGGGTAGCCTTTTGTTGAAGAACCAAATTGGCAAGAAAAAAAGGTCAAAGAGAGAAACGAGAAAGAGAAACTTGCAGAGAGAACTACTTCCAAGCTCTATAATTAGAGAGATCGGGGGAAGGAGGAACTCAAAAAAAATAAATAAATAAATTATAACCTTAAGCATTTTTCTTCAAAGAGATCTTTGAAATCATCTTTAAACCTATAACACGCAGAGGATGGTGAGGAGATACATTAAATTCATGTAGTACTTGAAGAAACATTGCTAATATGACTCTCCTCTTCACTCAATCAATGAAGAATTAGAAAGTACTAAACGAGTCATGGTATGTATCCTTGCTAACTAACATCCCTGGCCACTAGATCGGTCTCAAATGCTCAGGCGTCTCCACTATTAAGTTCTGGACATAATTCTTTTTGTTACAGTAGCTATCACCCGAATACCATCGACTGATGGCTTGAGCGATTTTTCGTGAATTTGGGTTTGCTTGGGCTCCATTTAAGCTCTATTATCAAGGCTTATATATGTGGGATTGTATTTTTACACCCTAAGGGGACTATAGAGAGCTGAAAAAAGCAAGAAAAAGCTTAGAGTGAAACTCTAGCCTTCCACAATCCAAAAGGTCATGACCTACTAACATAAAACCTTAATTTCAAATATTATTCAAGAAATCGGTTGAGAACAACTCACAGACCTACATAGTTGTAGAGATCTTAGGAGGGTTCCAAAGATCAAAGGAGGATGCCAACCAAGGAGAAGAGGTGGGTTGGAAAGTGGGTTGTGGATCTTGGTTTGTTTCCTAAAAGTTACAGTTCAAGAGCTTATAGTGGACTCCACGGTGAATATTCAAGTTGAGAAAGTTTCTAACCATAGTATATGTGACGCTCCCAAATTCGGGTATCCGTAATTACCTTATTGATCACTCATCAACCTGCGAAATACCCGTGAATACCGTATAACTCGATACCACACACGCTATTATGCCCTATTACTAGAATCCATAACTGAACAAAATTTCAACTGAGTCTCATTTGTATGATGAGCTCTATCCAAAACACAACCTGTGTAAACATACAATATTGACCACAACGGGTCTATTTTCCAATGCTCAATTGCATAGTATCAGATACTACATAATCATCATCTCTATGTACATTCATTCATAAAGAATAAATGTCCCAAAAGAGTCTTATATATATGTCTTTTTAATATAAAATGAGTTTTTGTTTACAAAAATTATACAATACCAAAAGTAAACATATACAAGAGACTACAACATCAAAATAAGAGTCACAGTCTGGCTTTGTTGTCAAAGCGAACCGGTAGAAGGCCCTTCAATGAAAGCTTGTGCGATACCTGAAAAAATGTTCCCATAAAAGGTGAGTTAACGCTCAATAGGGTAACTCCTATAGATAATACCTCTCAACCCAAATACATATGAAATATTACATGCAACAATGATTTCATGCATTCATTCAAATATATGTATTATGAACAAATGTCATAAATCATGTCAAACTATGAAATGAAACTCACACAAGTAATATCAACATTGAGCCCCATCCCGGGCTCTCACAACACATGCAATACCATGTGTATATATCCGAGCATTCCAAGCCTTTGTCATTGGTGTTATGTACGCTCAATGACTAATTAATTCATTTTCTCGTGTCTTTGTGGGACAATGATTTGGTATTTCACACAATGGGACACCACACCATCAACAGATTTTCAGAACATCCTACTTGCAACTCTGTTTTCACCGTTACACTTTTTCTAGAATTGCATCGCCAAGAAGTGTATAAACCAAGTAACCGGGTCTTGTACCCGAGGGAGAATCTAGCCCTTCTTACTACACCCCAACATGTTTATTCATTTAATTTTTTGTGCGACTTAATAGACCTTGGTATGACTTTCCCGAGCCCACGATTAACCCACCTATGTGGTGATTGATTTCATACCATGCACACACTCCTACCGATGTCAATGCCCATGAATATAGTGTAACTCATGCATAATGCAATGTAATGTGCAATTTCTTTTGGTACCATTTACAATGCTAATTATATAATAAATGCAATATAATGACATTTTTAACACCATCCCAAGCATGTTTTGTATGATAATTAACTCAACTACATATTTGCATTCACCTAGATATTTAAACAAACACCTAGAGGGCACATCAATTTAGACAATTAGCATGATTTTCACTTCCAACATGGCAACATGTTTATTAATTCTATAAACATAAACACAAATCCACCACACTAATCATATACTACATAATCATTTAACAGACATATTATTTCATAATCACATAACAAGTTAATAATTTTATTAAACTTGATATGCCATTAAAACATCAAGTCATGCTAATCTACAATTAACATGC
Organism: Ilex paraguariensis; assembly: GCA_963454935.2. NCBI lineage: Eukaryota > Viridiplantae > Streptophyta > Magnoliopsida > Aquifoliales > Aquifoliaceae > Ilex > Ilex paraguariensis. Next base: position 289,997 of record CAUOFW020008724.1, read on the forward strand.
TTTAAACCACTAAAAATAACTTACACCAAGTTAATAATAATAAGATTTTACTAATTAAAGGTTGATTATAAATCCTATATTTGACCCACTAGTTATACTAGTCAAGAGCTAACATGTGATATACATCTTTAGCCTACCCATTTCATATGTCATCTTTTAGGTTGAAATTACATCTAAATAAGAGAAACCCTACCTCTTGTGGCATAAGCCCACATAGTAGAAATCCCAAACACCCCTAATCAAGCCGTCCAAGTCTTAGTTATAGATTCTTGTCTTTGAGATTTTTTGAGAAAAGCGCAATCTTAGGTATCATTGCGTAGAACAACTTTAACTCTTGACCCAAAACAATCCAACAGTTTGATCTTCATAGATCTAAGGAAGAAGATCAATAAAATAACTTTTTTCCTTTTTTATTTTCTTTTTCTCTCTTATTGTCAAGACTTGTAGTCAAGAATGAGTGAAAGACTAAAAATTCTTCCACTTTATATACCATTGAATACTTCATCACGCCACACGTTCAATTTTAACGGGTTCAATTTTTATTCTAAATCAATAAAATCTCTCCCCGTGTTAAGTTGAGCATATTTTTATTCAACTAAATTTAAATTATTTTTTGAGTTTCATGCAAAAGCTATGATCGCGTTTATTTTAGTCGCGCGATGTCCGATGAGGTCCTAATTGAGGTCATAAGACGCGAAAAATTTGACTATCTCAAAATTTCATAAAAATTGATTGGGNGGCAAATTGATGATATCTTTGATTTCTAAAAATTCTCTCTCATTCAGGCTCTAGAGGTGATCCCGTGGTTTGTAGATCAATGGTGTAGGCTATCTATGTTACTAGGATAAAGACTTTCCCTCCTCCTAAGAGGGTGAGATTTGATGCCCTTAGTGCTTCCCAGCTAAGGTCTGATGGCCCTACTGTTTATCAAAAAGTGGGGTCTGATGCCCCCAGCGCTTTTGCATAATTGTCCTACTTCCAACGGTGGCCTAGTGTCCATGTTGCAATATGTGAATTTGGCTAAGGAGAGTTCCTGGAGGTTTGTGACACCCTCGAATATTAGAGAGGTTGGCTCTCAGGGTTTTGAGGAAAACATCAATTCTGCGACAGAGGGCATCATCAATTCTGCGATAAAAGGCTTTGCTATGGTACCCCTATTTTATGTGGAAACTTGTCTTCTGTATGTTTCGGCTATACTGACATTCTTTCTTTCAGATTTTCGCAGATGGCTGTGNGGCAAATTGATGATATCTTTGATTTCTAAAAATTCTCTCTCATTCAGGCTCTAGAGGTGATCCCGTGGTTTGTAGATCAATGGTGTAGGCTATCTATGTTACTAGGATAAAGACTTTCCCTCCTCCTAAGAGGGTGAGATTTGATGCCCTTAGTGCTTCCCAGCTAAGGTCTGATGGCCCTACTGTTTATCAAAAAATGGGGTCTGATGCCCCCAGCGCTTTTGCATAATTGTCCTACTTCCAACGGTGGCCTAGTGTCCATGTTGCAATATGTGAATTTGGCTAAGGAGAGTTCCTGGAGGTTTGTGACACCCTCGAATATTAGAGAGGTTGGCTCTCAGGGTTTTGAGGATAACATCAATTCTGTGACAGAGGGCATCATCAATTCTGCGATAAAGGGCTTTGCTATGGTACCCCTCTTTTATGTGGAAACTTGTCTTCTGTATGTTTCGGCTATACTGACATTCTTTCTTTCAGATATNATCTTGGTGTAATGACTATTTTGATGATTATTCTCCCACATGCATTGACTCTTCCTAAACTCTTTGACCTTTGGACTAGATTGAGGCCATGAGCTAAACTTGACATGTCTTTTGATGATTTGAGCTTAACCTATGGATTGGGCCTAGACCAAATTGGATCTGGGCTCATCATTTTTCCCCCATGCCCCAAATCCCTAGTGTTGATAGGGGGTTGAGGGCATGAATGAGCTTCTTCATTTGGGTAGACTAGATATCTTGTTCCATATGTTGGCTTCCTCAGCTTTCCACTCCATTGCATTTTTGAAAATTATATCTCCATTTGGTGGTGCCATTGTTGGAGACCCATTGTGCTAGCAAACAAATTCCTTTGCTAGGTCTCTCATTGGATTTGGGAAAGCTTCATTCCTTTACATTAGAAATCCCCTTTTTTTATTAGAGCTAGGGAAGTGCCATTATTTTTCTTCCTTCCACAAGTGGTAGAGAGAGGATGAAGANGAGTATGCTGAAGGTGTGGTGTGTGTCCTCTCTGCCCTCATGTGCAAGGGGTTTATAATATATAGGCAAAAAACCCTAATTGAGGCGGTGGCATGATGGTCAAGTTACTAATTTATCAAGGAGGATAACTACTATTAGAGATAGGCACTATCTTGGTGTAATGACTATTTTGATGATTATTCTCCCACATGCATTGACTCTTCCTAAACTCTTTGACCTTTGGACTAGATTGAGGCCATGAGCTAAACTTGACATGTCTTTTGATGATTTGAGCTTAACCTATGGATTGGGCCTAGACCAAATTGGATCTGGGCTCATCATTTTTCCCCCATGCCCCAAATCCCTAGTGTTGATAGGGGGTTGAGGGCATGAATGAGCTTCTTCATTTGGGTAGACTAGATATCTTGTTCCATATGTTGGCTTCCTCAGCTTTCCACTCCATTGCATTTTTGAAAATTATATCTCCATTTGGTGGTGCCATTGTTGGAGACCCATTGTGCTAGCAAACAAATTCCTTTGCTAGGTCTCTCATTGGATTTGGGAAAGCTTCATTCCTTTACATTAGAAATCCCCTTTTTTGATTAGAGCTAGGGAAGTGCCATTATTTTTCTTCCTTCCACAAGTGGTAGAGAGAGGATGAAAAGAAGCATGGATGCTTCAGCGAGAAAGGATGGAGATGCTTTGGCGAGTGATACCTTGGAAAGGGAGAGAAGCTTGGGTGGCGCCATGAAAATGAACCTGGGTGACACTAGGGAAGGCACAAGGCTGGGCAGTGCCATGGGTGTCACCATAGAGGACCCGGGCAAATTGATGATATCTTTGATTTCTAAAAATTCTCTCTCATTCAGGCTCTAGAGGTGATCCCGTGGTTTGTAGATCAATGGTGTAGGCTATCTATGTTACTAGGATAAAGACTTTCCCTCCTCCTAAGAGGGTGAGATTTGATGCCCTTAGTGCTTCCCAGCTAAGGTCTGATGGCCCTACTGTTTATCAAAAAATGGGGTCTGATGCCCCCAGCGCTTTTGCATAATTGTCCTACTTCCAACGGTGGCCTAGTGTCCATGTTGCAATATGTGAATTTGGCTAAGGAGAGTTCCTGGAGGTTTGTGACACCCTCGAATATTAGAGAGGTTGGCTCTCAGGGTTTTGAGGAAAACATCAATTCTGCGACAGAGGGCATCATCAATTCTGCGATAAAAGGCTTTGCTATGGTACCCCTATTTTATGTGGAAACTTGTCTTCTGTATGTTTCGGCTATACTGACATTCTTTCTTTCAGATTTTCGCAGATGGCTGTGGCTTTTCCATGCTTTTGAGGACGCTCAAACTCGATTAGGTGTTGAGAACTTTGGCAGGAGAAAGACCTAGGTGCCAAGCTACTGAGGAACAGTTGAGTTTAGCTCATGAGAGAACAAAACCACTTGAGATCGAGCTTTTAGGAGACCAAGGCTGCTTGCGTAAGAGCAGAGGTAGAGTTAGACAGAGCTTTTTACGACTTGTAAGAAAGTTGTTAAGCTAGAGACTAAGGTTACTTGCGTGAGAGTAGAGGTAAAATTAAGTCGAGCTTGTGGCAACTCGTGAGAGAGGCGCTAAGCTGGAGACTAGGATTGCTTGTGTGAGGGCAGAGGTATAATTAGACCGAGCTTGGGGTAACTCGCAAGAAAGGTGCTAAGTTGGAGACATAGACTACTTGAGAGCAAAGGCAAGATTAGGCCGAGCTTTTGGCAACTCATGAGAGAAACGCTAAGCTAGAGACATAAGCTACTTGCATGAGAGTAGAGGTAAGATTAGATCGAGTTTTTGACAATTAGTAAGAGAGCCACTAAGCTGGAGAATGAGTCCATTTGAGAGTAGAGATAGAAAGAGGCCGAGCTTGTAGCAACTCAAGAGAGAGGATCAAAGCTGGAGACATAAACTACTTGCATGAGAACAAAGGCAGAGATAGGCCAAGCTTATGGCGACTCACGAGAAAGGCATTAAGCCAGGGATTGATGTTGTTTGCGTGAGAATAGAGGCAAAGTGAGGCCAAGCTTATGGCAATTCACAAAAGAGGAGCTAAGCTGGAGACATAGGTTGTTTGCTTGAGAGTAGAGTTAGAGTTAGGTCGATCTTGTGGAACTCGCGAGAGAGGCATGAAGTTGGAGACATAGGCTTCTTGTACTAGAGCAAAGGTAGGATTAGGCCGAGCTTTTGGCAACTCATGAGAAAGGCGCTAAACTTGAGACATAGACTGCTTACGTGAGAGTAGAGGCAGAATTAAACCGAGCTTCTGATGACTCCTAAGAGAAGCGCTAAGCTGGAAGACACAGGCTTCTTGCGTGAAAGCATATACAAAGTGAAACTGAGTTTTTGGCAACTATGGAGGTTCTTACCTAAGAGACTGAGAAGAGGAGGGAGATAATAGTGAGGGTGGCCATAGGGTGCCAGTAGGATAGAGCCGATGTAGCGTGGGCGTTGAGTGCGGGAAGCGAGGTCACTTGATGCACTAAGAAGGGGGATAGTAGGCACTAAGGGCACTACTGGATAGGTAGGGCAAGTGATGTGGGCGGTGTGCTCAAGTGAGCAAGGAGGTAGACGCTAAGGCAAGGACGGACAAACGAGCAAGGAGGTAGGCTCCAAGGCAAGGGTGCGACGAGGACACAAGTGCCAAGACAAGGGAGCACATGTGCTTAGGCGTCGGGGCATGGGCGCAGCGGAGTGGGTGCCAGGGTACAAACGCGGGTGCCGGGGTGGGCGCAAGCACTGAGGGACATTGGGTGCAGGCATCGAGGGGCACTAGGTGTAGGCACCAAAGGGCATTGGGCACAGGGTGCAAGTGTTGAGGGACACTAGGCATGGGCATCGGGCACAGAGGATGGGCGGCGAGGTGCATTAGGCGCAGACACCGCTGGGTACGGGCACCGAGGGGTGTTGGGCACAGTTGCCGAGGATGTGGGCGACGCCCAAAAGGCAACTCCAGGGCTAGAGGCAGAGGTAGTCTGGGCGATGTTAAGGGTTGGCACTGGGCACTGGNAGGACGCTCAAACTCGATTAGGTGTTGAGAACTTTGGCAGGAGAAAGACCTAGGTGCCAAGCTACTGAGGAACAGTTGAGTTTAGCTCATGAGAGAACAAAACCACTTGAGATCGAGCTTTTAGGAGACCAAGGCTGCTTGCGTAAGAGCAGAGGTAGAGTTAGACAGAGCTTTTTACTACTTGTAAGAAAGTTGTTAAGCTAGAGACTAAGGTTACTTGCGTGAGAGTAGAGGTAAAATTAAGTCGAGCTTGTGGCAACTCGTGAGAGAGGCGCTAAGCTGGAGACTAGGATTGCTTGTGTGAGGGCAGAGGTATAATTAGACCGAGCTTGGGGTAACTCGCAAGAAAGGTGCTAAGTTGGAGACATAGACTACTTGAGAGCAAAGGCAAGATTAGGCCGAGCTTTTGGCAACTCATGAGAGAAACGCTAAGCTAGAGACATAAGCTACTTGCATGAGAGTAGAGGTAAGATTAGATCGAGCTTTTGACAATTAGTAAGAGAGCCACTAAGCTGGAGAATGAGTCCATTTGAGAGTAGAGATAGAAAGAGGCCAANTAGAGGCAAGATTAGGCCGAGCTTTTGGCAACTCATGAGAGAAACGCTAAGCTAGAGACATAAGCTACTTGCATGAGAGTAGAGGTAAGATTAGATCGAGTTTTTGACAATTAGTAAGAGAGCCACTAAGCTGGAGAATGAGTCCATTTGAGAGTAGAGATAGAAAGAGGCCGAGCTTGTAGCAACTCAAGAGAGAGGATCAAAGCTGGAGACATAAACTACTTGCATGAGAACAAAGGCAGAGATAGGCCAAGCTTATGGCGACTCACGAGAAAGGCATTAAGCCAGGGATTGATGTTGTTTGCGTGAGAATAGAGGCAAAGTGAGGCCAAGCTTATGGCGATTCACAAAAGAGGAGCTAAGCTGGAGACATAGGTTGTTTGCTTGAGAGTAGAGTTAGAGTTAGGTCGATCTTGTGGAACTCGCGAGAGAGGCATGAAGTTGGAGACATAGGCTTCTTGTACTAGAGCAAAGGTAGGATTAGGCCGAGCTTTTGGCAACTCATGAGAAAGGCGCTAAACTTGAGACATAGACTGCTTACGTGAGAGTAGAGGCAGAATTAAACCGAGCTTCTGATGACTCCTAAGAGAAGCGCTAAGCTGGAAGACACAGGCTTCTTGCGTGAAAGCATATACAAAGTGAAACTGAGTTTTTGGCAACTATGGAGGTTCTTACCTAAGAGACTGAGAAGAGGAGGGAGATAATAGTGAGGGTGGCCATAGGGTGCCAGTAGGATAGAGCCGATGTAGCGTGGGCGTTGAGTGCGGGAAGCGAGGTCACTTGATGCACTAAGAAGGGGGATAGTAGGCACTAAGGGCACTACTGGATAGGTAGGGCAAGTGATGTGGGCGGTGTGCTCAAGTGAGCAAGGAGGTAGACGCTAAGGCAAGGACGGACAAACGAGCAAGGAGGTAGGCTCCAAGGCAAGGGTGCGACGAGGACACAAGTGCCAAGACAAGGGAGCACATGTGCTTAGGCGTCGGGGCATGGGCGCAGCGGAGTGGGTGCCAGGGTACAAACGCGGGTGCCGGGGTGGGCGCAAGCACTGAGGGACATTGGGTGCAGGCATCGAGGGGCACTAGGTGTAGGCACCAAAGGGCATTGGGCACAGGGTGCAAGTGTTGAGGGACACTAGGCATGGGCATCGGGCACAGAGGATGGGCGGCGAGGTGCATTAGGCGCAGACACCGCTGGGTACGGGCACCGAGGGGTGTTGGGCGCAGTTGCCGAGGATGTGGGCGACGCCCAAAAGGCAACTCCAGGGCTAGAGGCAGAGGTAGTCTGGGCGATGTTAAGGGTTGGCACTGGGCACTGGTGCCTGGGACGCTGGGCGACAGGTAGAGTATTACAAAACCATGAAGAAATGACAAAACTTTGAATTGCCATAACTTTGCGCTCGGTTGTTTGTTTGAGGCAATTTCTTTTTGAATTTGGGTATTTTTTTTGAAATTTTGGGCACCAAATTTTCCCAAAAAACGCTTGTTTTTTATTTTTATTGAATTTGAATTTTAAACACAAATTAGTGAAGAAGTAGAATTTGCACATGTCTACCTTTTGTATTCCTCTCTACTTGAGGACTCAACTTGCCTTGCGTTGGAGACATCCTCAGTGTGAGGATCTACTGGTTTTGGTTAACTAGCTGTTGCATGGTCTCCAATAGTTGTTGGATTCATGGACGGGGGTTCGCCAGTGATGGTGGGACCTCGTCGTGATGTGGCGGGTCATATTCCACTTGGTGGTTTATGGATCTGGTTGTGATTGTCATTGAAGGTAGGAAGACTCTAGGGTGAGAATCAAATCATTCCCACAGACGACTCTAAACTGATGAAGCACAAAAGTGAATTTATGTACAATCAAATTGGTTGAGTGTATGGTGTAAAACAATTAATGAAACAACTAATAATAAGGAACACAGATTGGGTGGTTGGGTCTAGGTGACCTAACCACTAAAGGCGACAGCGGTGGCTAGAGAACTCTATTAATAAGAGAGTACAAGGTAGTAGGAGGGGGAGAGAGAGAGAGCACGCTCAAGGTGTGTTGTGTGTCCTCTCGACCCCCATGTGTAGGGGGTTTACAATTTATAGGTGTAGAGCCCTAGCTGAGGTGGTGACGTGAATGTTAAGGTACTAAATTATCAGGGAGGATAACTACTATTGGGGATAGACACTATCTTGGAATAATAGCTATCCCGAAGATTATTCTCTCATGTGCGTTGACTCTCCCTAGATTTTTTGAGCTTTGGACTAGACTGAGGCCATGAACTAAACTTGACCTGCTGTTTGATGATTTGGGCTTAACTCATGGATTGGGCCCAAGCCCAATTGGATCTGGGCTAATCAGTATTGTTTGAGGTATAGCACCTTAGTAATCTTACTTTGAAACTAGGATTAAGTTAGGTGGACTTTGGTCTTTATGCACTTCATATACTTGATAATTTGCTTGTGTGAATTCCTTATTGTAGTTCTTGTGGGCGTTGGCCATATTGATTAGGTAATTGAATTGGATTGGAGGGTTGGTTGAACTTGGGGGGGTTTTGAGTGTTAATTGAATATAATCAATTTATTTAGTTGAATTAGGTTTAATTTGGGTAATACATTCCGCATTGAGTGGTTATACCTATTCACCCCACTGTTGGTCAAGTACGTCTGAGTTCAATGTGTTGGTATCAGAGCATCTGGTAACCCCAAATAGAATTGACCTAGTTTTTGAGATCTATCAAACCCCAATTTTTTGAGATAGATACTCAAATATAGGGCTGCTCGATTTCAAGACCATTGTTGTTTGGTGGAACTAACTACACCTATTAGAACATATGAATAAGAGCATTCCTCAAGTCAACAAATGAGTGTTTGTGGTTGTCCACCCAAATAGGATGGAAACCTCCCACTGATGCTACCGAACCATTTAATAAGTGGAGTAAGGACAATTATGAGTTGTGTGGTTGGAACTCTGGGCGCCTGAATGCAATCTTCAGCGTTATCACGATGAATTAATTTTGGAGGATTTCCTCTTGTGAGACTTTCAAGGAAGCTTGAGACATTTTAGATTCCTATTAGGGTATGAGTATCGTTAAGAAGTTCAAGCTCCAACTATAAATGTCTCAATTTGAGAGCCTTAGGATGGAAAATAGTGAGACTTTGACCGATTTTTATGCACGATACGATAATTCGGCCTTCATTTGGAAGGCTTTTGAGATATCTACCCAAGAGATTCCAAGCTAATGTCACTACCATTGAGACCACTCAGGATGTGGAGGAACTCAAAGTGGAAGACCTAATTGGGTCTGTACTTACATACAAGATGGATATTTGTCAGCCCCAAAAGTTGACAGGCTTTGCTTTGAGTTCAATTCAAAATGACAAGGATAATTCCTACTCACCTACCATAAGGGTCCGTTTGGTTATAAAGAAAAAAACGATAAAAAGTAAAAATGATAGAAAGTGAAGTGAAATAAAAGAAAATGATAGAAAATATATTTTCATACATGTATTTGATAAGGATGAAACAAAATAATAAAGTCTAAAAAAATTTTCATTCTATTGTTTGAAAGAAAATAAAATTACAATAAATTTTTTTTAATTATCTAAATTATCCTTAATTATATTAAATCGGCCTCAAGAAGAAAAAAAATATGTATTATAATTGAAAGTTAAATTTTTTTAAAAAAAAGTGGCTTGTAACATAATTCTATACCAAGCACCCGGATGAAGGTCTTTAAACCAAATTATATAGTTAATGAAATCCATACCAATATTTTTTAAAATTAATAACCAATAAAATATTTGAAGAAAAATAAGGATAAAATGAGAAGTTAGATAGAGATCACAATTTTCTTGCATTTCCTTATGGTTTTTATAAAAAAAAAAGTTGGTTAGTTGTGAGAAAATTCAAGTATAAAAGAAAATTATTTTTTCCATCATTTTCCATTTCATGCTAACTAAACACATAAAAAATTTTAAAAATTTCTCTTTCTTAAATTTTCTACCATTCTCCCGCTAAATAAACGAACCCTAAGGGATAAGAAACTTGTTCTATTTGTAAGGAAATTTAGGAAGTACTTCAAGGCTCTTAAAAGGTGCCTCATCTTGGTCTAGAAACAAGCAAATCGAGAGACCCAAGACTCTCAAAAAGAGGGGAAAGAAGGGAAGAAAACTCAACAAACCGCTGAGAATATGGGTCAAGGGCTAGAATGCTATGAGTATCATGGGTTTAGACACATAACATCCGAGTGCTTTGACAAGAAGGAGAAACATACGACCCAAGAAAAGAGGAAGGCTATGAAATCTAAATGGAGTGATGGTGAGTTTGAATGAGGAGACTTGATCTCATGAGGAGCGATATTTTCATGGCTTTTGTAACTTTCATTCCTTCCCCAGCTCCAAGTGGTGAGAATGTGACAAGATCAAGAGTGAGGAAGATATCTATAAGCATACAATGAGCTTTGTGTGGAATGTCTTAAACAAAAGAAAGTTGTTCTTACTATGAGCTCAAAGTGAGTGAGAAAGAGAGAGAAACACTTTTTGTTGAATTAGTGAAGACTAAGGCTCAAGTGAAAAAAAGAAAAAAGAGAACCAATTCTTTTTGAATTGGTGAAGACTAAGGCTCAAGCGAGTGAGCTCAGTGAAGATAAGGTGTCCTTGATGGACAAAATGAGTTTTCTTGGGAGAGAATTTCATAAGATGGTCCAGTCAAAGAAGGTCCTAGAAGATAAATTGGCCAAATTAGNCGAGTGAGCTCAGTGAAGATAAGGTGTCCTTGATGGACAAAATGAGTTTTCTTGGGGAGAGAATTTCATAAGATGGTCCAGTCAAAGAAGGTCCTAGAAGATAAATTGGCCAAATTAGGAAAAGACCTTCAAAAGTCAAAGGAACTTTCCAAGAGACTCTCCTTAGGATCTGAGAAATTAGAAAAAAAAATGTTGTCTATGGGGAACGATATAGACAAGAAGCAATGTTTGGGCTACACACATGATTACAAGACTGTTCTTGAGAAGCCTAGTGTGACACCGCAGCCTCCACAAGTGAACCAACATGCACCTAAGGTAAAAAATGATAATAAGGGTAAAAATTGAAAGAGCATCAAAGATGCACCCATTGCTAGGAAGTCATTAATTTGTTTTACTTGTGGAATGCACAATCACTAGACACCGCATGTATTCTATGGAGAACTTGAACAAGAAATTCATCTACCTAGCTAACCAATAAAAACTTTTAACGACCAAGTGCATAATTTAACTAAGTTTGTTGGTTTCACTAGTGAGCCAAAGTGAATAAATGCATCACCACCTAGAGGCTCACTGGCTAGGCTTTTGAAGAAACTATCTACTCCTAAAATAAAATTTAATTTGACTACACTGTTGACCCTATGCTTGGTTAAGAAAATTTTTGATGATAACAAACAGTAACTTATAACTAATCATCTACCTGTTATCTTACTTGTAAGGTGTTGCACAAGTTTGATGCGAGAGATAAAGAACCAAATAAGAATATAAGCAATGGGTAAAATGCTAAATTGGATGATTGAATGCCCGAAGAAATGAAACCAAAGAGCATTTAAAACATATGTAAGAACCTCGTTGGTTTGACCTTGATAAGTGAAGAACGTGAGAGGTTAAATTTCACACTTCTATGATAATTGTGCTAGCTCAATAAGGATAAATATTCTATGACAATTGTGCAAGCTCAATAAGGATAAATATTCTATGACAATTGTGCAAGCTCAATAAGGATAAATTTGTAGTTTGCTCCCCCTGCATTCTCAAACATGTCGAGAGAATGTTTAATAAATCATTCAAATATTAAGATGCAATCAGAAAGTTCAAATCAAAAGTTTTCCGTGAAAGGGACCAAGACTCGTCAAATAGAGGTGAATTTACTGCTTTTGTTTCTAAAGTGTTATCTCATCGACTAGCACTAAGTCAATAATACTAAAAATCACACATGCTCATATCATAGCAGACGCATCCTCATTTCATCATTCTCACACATTACTATAAGGCATATTAATGAATATAGAACTCAATTTTCATGCATCCTAGAACAATTTCCTTTCACTTGGTCCGATTTTACCCACACGTGTTCAAATTATGTATCTTTGATCACTTCATGTGTGTGTGAAACCAAACTCCGACACAATTAAGAATCTNCATCCTAGAACAATTTCCTTTCACTTGGTCCGATTTTACCCACACGTGTTCAAATTTTGTATCTTTGATCACTTCATGTGTGTGTGAAACCAAACTCCGACACAATTAAGAATATNAAAAAAACGATAAAAAGTAAAAATGATAGAAAGTGAAGTGAAATAAAAGAAAATGATAGAAAATATATTTTCATACATGTATTTGATAAGGATGAAACAAAATAATAAAGTCTAAAAAAATTTTCATTCTATTGTTTGAAAGAAAATAAAATTACAATAAATTTTTTTTAATTATCTAAATTATCCTTAATTATATTAAATCGGCCTCAAGAAGAAAAAAAATATGTATTATAATTGAAAGTTAAATTTTTTTAANAAATTACAATAAATTTTTTTTAATTATCTAAATTATCCTTAATTATATTAAATCGGTCTCAAGAAGAAAAAAATATGTATTATAATTGAAAGTTAAATTTTTTTAAAAAAAAGTGGCTTGTAACATAATTCTATACCAAGCACCCGGATGAAGGTCTTTAAACCAAATTATATAGTTAATGAAATCCATACCAATATTTTTTAAAATTAATAACCAATAAAATATTTGAAGAAAAATAAGGATAAAATGAGAAGTTAGATAGAGATCACAATTTTCTTGCATTTCCTTATGGTTTTTATAAAAAAAAAAGTTGGTTAGTTGTGAGAAAATTCAAGTATAAAAAAAAATTATTTTTTCCATCATTTTCCATTTCATGCTAACTAAACACATAAAAAATTTTAAAAATTTCTCTTTCTTAAATTTTCTACCATTCTCCCGCTAAATAAACGAACCCTAAGGGATAAGAAACTTGTTCTATTTGTAAGGAAATTTAGGAAGTACTTCAAGGCTCTTAAAAGGTGCCTCATCTTGGTCTAGAAACAAGCAAATCGAGAGACCCAAGACTCTCAAAAAGAGGGGAAAGAAGGGAAGAAAACTCAACAAACCGCTGAGAATATGGGTCAAGGGCTAGAATGCTATGAGTATCATGGGTTTAGACACATAACATCCGAGTGCTTTGACAAGAAGGAGAAACATACGACCCAAGAAAAGAGGAAGGCTATGAAATCTAAATGGAGTGATGGTGAGTTTGAATGAGGAGACTTGATCTCATGAGGAGCGATATTTTCATGGCTTTTGTAACTTTCATTCCTTCCCCAGCTCCAAGTGGTGAGAATGTGACAAGATCAAGAGTGAGGAAGATATCTATAAGCATACAATGAGCTTTGTGTGGAATGTCTTAAACAAAAGAAAGTTGTTCTTACTATGAGCTCAAAGTGAGTGAGAAAGAGAGAGAAACACTTTTTGTTGAATTAGTGAAGACTAAGGCTCAAGTGAAAAAAAGAAAAAAGAGAACCAATTCTTTTTGAATTGGTGAAGACTAAGGCTCAAGCGAGTGAGCTCAGTGAAGATAAGGTGTCCTTGATGGACAAAATGAGTTTTCTTGGGAGAGAATTTCATAAGATGGTCCAGTCAAAGAAGGTCCTAGAAGATAAATTGGCCAAATTAGGAAAAGACCTTCAAAAGTCAAAGGAACTTTCCAAGAGACTCTCCTTAGGATCTGAGAAATTAGAAAAAAAAATGTTGTCTATGGGGAACGATATAGACAAGAAGCAATGTTTGGGCTACACACATGATTACAAGACTGTTCTTGAGAAGCCTAGTGTGACACCGCAGCCTCCACAAGTGAACCAACATGCACCTAAGGTAAAAAATGATAATAAGGGTAAAAATTGAAAGAGCATCAAAGATGCACCCATTGCTAGGAAGTCATTAATTTGTTTTACTTGTGGAATGCACAATCACTAGACACCGCATGTATTCTATGGAGAACTTGAACAAGAAATTCATCTACCTAGCTAACCAATAAAAACTTTTAACGACCAAGTGCATAATTTAACTAAGTTTGTTGGTTTCACTAGTGAGCCAAAGTGAATAAATGCATCACCACCTAGAGGCTCACTGGCTAGGCTTTTGAAGAAACTATCTACTCCTAAAATAAAATTTAATTTGACTACACTGTTGACCCTATGCTTGGTTAAGAAAATTTTTGATGATAACAAACAGTAACTTATAACTAATCATCTACCTGTTATCTTACTTGTAAGGTGTTGCACAAGTTTGATGCGAGAGATAAAGAACCAAATAAGAATATAAGCAATGGGTAAAATGCTAAATTGGATGATTGAATGCCCGAAGAAATGAAACCAAAGAGCATTTAAAACATATGTAAGAACCTCGTTGGTTTGACCTTGATAAGTGAAGAACGTGAGAGGTTAAATTTCACACTTCTATGATAATTGTGCTAGCTCAATAAGGATAAATATTCTATGACAATTGTGCAAGCTCAATAAGGATAAATATTCTATGACAATTGTGCAAGCTCAATAAGGATAAATTTGTAGTTTGCTCCCCCTGCATTCTCAAACATGTCGAGAGAATGTTTAATAAATCATTCAAATATTAAGATGCAATCAGAAAGTTCAAATCAAAAGTTTTCCGTGAAAGGGACCAAGACTCGTCAAATAGAGGTGAATTTACTGCTTTTGTTTCTAAAGTGTTATCTCATCGACTAGCACTAAGTCAATAATACTAAAAATCACACATGCTCATATCATAGCAGACGCATCCTCATTTCATCATTCTCACACATTACTATAAGGCATATTAATGAATATAGAACTCAATTTTCATGCATCCTAGAACAATTTCCTTTCACTTGGTCCGATTTTACCCACACGTGTTCAAATTTTGTATCTTTGATCACTTCATGTGTGTGTGAAACCAAACTCCGACACAATTAAGAATATGTCTAGGTCAAATCATTAATAAAGTCCTATATGAATTCCTAATGCAATAAATAAGTGGATACATAACTGGTAGTGACTGTCGCATTCAATATTTTTATTTTATATCCTTTTTAAGACACTCCCCTTTTTTTATATTGTAAAACCCGATAAATTTAAACTTTTGTAAACAAGGGCAAAACGGTAATTTTGCCGTTACAGTACGGGTTAAAAATCTGAATTTTTCTAGATCTCGGATGACAAAACGGACCTCACCGTTGGAATCGTCTCGCGAAATCTAGTTGTCACGTCAAATTTCATAAAATATATAGATAGTCAGATTTTTTACATTTTACGAGGTGGTCGAGTCTCAGATGAACTAAAAACGGAATTTCTAATGAAATTTCAAAATTTTAAAAAAATTAAAGGAAAATTAAAATAAAATTAATTTAAACTTAAATCGAAACGAAATTTAATCGTTTCGGGATGAAAAGAGACCCGGAAACAAAAAGGGTCGTGTGTTGCGTTGTGGGCTAAGTATTCTAAAACTATAAATATGGGGAAATTTGAATTTTTGGCCCATTTTTGATCAGTCGATAGAGAAGAGAGGGAAAATAGAGGATTCCTCCGCCTTCTCTCTACGATCTACGACTCCACGGGCTTCGGATCCACTCGGGCCAAGAGAAAAAGTCGGTCTCCTCGCCAAGGGCTATGCGACCACACCAAAAACGACGAGTTTCACCGAAGGTTAAAAAATGAGATTTTGAAAAAGTGAGGATTCAAGATTATTTTGGGTTCTTGGAGCTTACCAATGTCATTTTACGCTTCAAGAGGTAGGAATTTTCCTACTTTGGTTTATTTCCTATTGATAGTGTTATATAAAATGTGTGGGTTAAAGGGAATATGTATTTCACTCATTTATGCATATGACATGAGTGAAATGGGTATGAAAAATGAGTTTGTAAATGGGTTGGAGTAGATTTTCCTAGCTTGAAATTGTGATGTGAAAATTACTTGGTTGGTAATTCCATGGGAAAGGTGATTATATGAGCATGTTATATGTGTTATATTATACTTTGTGAATGAGGTGAAAATCCTTGTGTGATAACATGAATTGTTGCTTTGAAAGTGTTTGCCAAAATGTCTGTGTGGATTAAGTTGTTACGACATGATGATGTATAACATACTTAGTAAATGTGTTGGAAAGAAATGTTAATATGTGTTCATTGATATATTGACATTGTAATGATTCATGGAATTTATATACTTATGGTATGAATTGTCATCGGATATGTGGATATGTGATTAACTTGCTCATTTGGCATCCATTGTATCTTGAGCATACTATAACATCGCATTCATGGGCTTAGGCATGAGTGTGGGTATGTGTGGCGTATAGTTTAATCAAACACCGCATGTGGTGGTTGATGGTGGGCTCGAAGAAGTGGAATTGAAAATTTCACTAAGTCACACGGTTACATACATGGAAAATTGGGTCGGGGTAGCAAGAAGGGTTAGACTATCCCTCGGGTGAAAGGCCCGGTGATTGGATACACACTCCATTGGTATAAGAGCCTAAGAAGTGTATCGGTGTACGTAGAATCGCTGGTGAAAGTCTATAAATTCCGTTTTGGTTTGGTGCCGTTGGTGTAAGTCCATAAATATCCACTCCATATAAAGACCCAGAGATTTTAAATAGCCATTTAGAGGATAATATAAATGGCGGGAGCTAGAGGGGCTCAGTTTTATATGCATTGACATTTGCATGTGTTGAGGAGCCGAGAAAAGGCTCAGGGTTAAAATGCGAGAGTGAATCTCATTTCAGTCATGGCATGACATGGTAAGTTCCATGGTAAATTCTAACATGGATTACATAATTCTTGCATTGGAATGAATTTTTGGTTGTGTTTTGTTGCATAATACATTTCATATGCACTTAGGTGGAGAGTAGCTCTCGTAGGAAATTTTCTATTGGGTGTTGGCTCACCCTATACGGGAAAATATTTCAGGTGCGGACTACACTCCGATAGATGGCACTCATTCGGGGCATCAACGATGAAGAAAAGCCGGATTGTGGCTTTTGGAAACAAGTTTTTGTAAAAACTTTTGTTTAAAACCTATTTGGCATGTAAATGTATGGAATAGNAAACTTTTGTAAACAAGGGCAAAACGGTAATTTTGCCGTTACAGTACGGGTTAAAAATCTGAATTTTTCTAGATCTCGGATGACAAAACGGACCTCACCGTTGGAATCGTCTCGCGAAATCTAGTTGTCACGTCAAATTTCATAAAATATATAGATAGTCAGATTTTTTACATTTTACGAGGTGGTCGAGTCTCAGATGAACCAAAAACGGAATTTCTAATGAAATTTCAAAATTTTAAAAAAATCAAAGGAAAATTAAAATAAAATTAATTTGAACTTGAACCGAAACAANGAACAGCGTACTGGTATTGTGTACTGGTACTGTCTGTCCAGAAGGCAAATTGTACCGGTACACAATACTGATACTGTCTTCTAAAATTTGAAAATTTTAAATTATTTTGTCNAAGAGAGGGAAAATAGAGGATTCCTCCGCCTTCTCTCTACGATCTACGACTCCACGGGCTTCGGATCCACTCGGGCCAAGAGAAAAAGTCGGTCTCCTCGCCAAGGGCTATGCGACCACACCAAAAACGACGAGTTTCACCGAAGGGTAAAAAATGAGATTTTGAAAAAGTGAGGATTCAAGATTATTTTGGGTTCTTGGAGCTTCCCAACGTCATTTTACGCTTCAAGAGGTAGGAATTTTCCTACTTTGGTTTATTTCCTATTGATAGTGTTATATAAAATGTGTGGGTTAAAGGGAATATGTATTTCACTCATTTATGCATATGACATGAGTGAAATGGGTATGAAAAATGAGTTTGTAAATGGGTTGGAGTAGATTTTCCTAGCTTGAAATTGTGATGTGAAAATTACTTGGTTGGTAATTCCATGGGAAAGGTGATTATATGAGCATGTTATATGTGTTATATTATACTTTGTGAATGAGGTGAAAATCCTTGTGTGATAACATGAATTGTTGCTTTGAAAGTGTTTGCCAAAATGTCTGTGTGGATTAAGTTGTTACGACATGATGATGTATAACATACTTAGTAAATGTGTTGGAAAGAAATGTTAATATGTGCTCATTGATATATTGACATTGTAATGATTCATGGAATTTATATACTTATGGTATGAATTGCCATCGGATATGTGGATATGTGATTAACTTGCTCATTTGGCATCCATTGTATCTTGAGCATACTATAACATCGCATTCATGGGCTTAGGCATGAGTGTGGGTATGTGTGGCGTATAGTTTAATCAAACACCGCATGTGGTGGTTGATGGTGGGCTCGGAGAAGTGGAATTGAAAATTTCACTAAGTCACACGGTTACATACATGGAAAATTGGGTCGGGGTAGCAAGAAGGGTTAGACTATCCCTCGGGTGAAAGGCCCGGTGATTGGATACACACTCCATTGGTATAAGAGCCTAAGAAGTGTATCGGTGTACGTAGAATCGCTGGTGAAAGTCTATAAATTCCGTTTTGGTTTGGTGCCGTTGGTGTAAGTCCATAAATATCCACTCCATATAAAGACCCAGAGATTTTAAATAGCCATTTAGAGGATAATATAAATGGCGGGAGCTAGAGGGGCTCAGTTTTATATGCATTGACATTTGCATGTGTTGAGGAGCCGAGAAAAGGCTCAGGGTTAAAATGCGAGAGTGAATCTCATTTCAGTCATGGCATGACATGGTAAGTTCCATGGTAAATTCTAACATGGATTACATAATTCTTGCATTGGAATGAATTTTTGGTTGTGTTTTGTTGCATAATACATTTCATATGCACTTAGGTGGAGAGTAGCTCTCGTAGGAAATTTTCTATTGGGTGTTGGCTCACCCTATACGGGAAAATATTTCAGGTGCGGACTACACTCCGATAGATGGCACTCATTCGGGGCATCAACGATGAAGAAAAGCCGGATTGTGGCTTTTGGAAACAAGTTTTTGTAAAAACTTTTGTTTAAAACCTATTTGGCATGTAAATGTATGGAATAGGTTGTATTAGACATTGTATATATTAGATTATATGTGAAAAACATGATTTAGTATGTTTTGAATGAAAAATGTAGGTTTTGGAATGGGTTAAAATCGACAACAGGTGAATTGGGCAAAACTGGACAAAGTGTATAGGTATTGCGCACCGGTACAGTCTACCCAGAAAGAACAGCGTACTGGTATTGTGTACTGGTACTGTCTGTCCAGAAGGCAAATTGTACCAGTACACAATACTGATACTGTCTTCTAAAATTTGAAAATTTTAAATTATTTTGCCATACTTTTGGGCGTTGTTTTCCTTGGATCCAATGATAAAAACGGACATTAAATAATGTATATTGGNACTTCAGTGGGGCAACCACAAACACAATACATTCCTCCCTACCCCACCATGGGCCAGGGGAACCAATACCAGTTCCAGGGTGCTATACAGACCCTTACTACTCTACGAGCGGGGACTCTACAAGTAGGCCAGATGGGCCAGGGCATGGGTTGAGGCCGAGGCCAGGGCTCACAAGTCAGGACTTCAGGGACCTAGGGACGTGTCTATACTATGGTGTCACAGACTGAGCCGGCAGATCCATCGGTGATACAGGGTACATTCCTACTCTCTCGCTTATGAGCTAGAGTGTTATTTGATTTTGGTGCATCACATTCATTTATTGTTGTATCTTGTGTGAAAGACTTGGGCCTNTACATGATTACGTGCTATGTGATTATGTGAATGATATACATGATAAAATGTATATGAAAAAGGACACTAAGGCTAGAAAACATAACCTTGGGGGTCGGAAAAGAAATGAACGAGATAGTTCAAGGTATAAATGTTTACTAGTGGGTGGTATAGACTCTACTAGGGAAACAAGGAGAAAAATCTCAATGTTTCAAGTTTGGTCCCTATCATGGGATACTAAATAAATGCTCTATTGCTATATGGCATGTGTGTAGATGGCAACTAGAGGGAGGGGACGTCGAGATGGACGGAACAACCAACCACCACTGACTTTGACCAACAAGCCTTTGTGGAGGCTATTGGTGCGACGGCTGCTACCATTGCACAGGCCAGTGCTACAGCCGCTACTATTGCATAGACTGGTGCAAGTGGAGGACAAGGAGGCTGAAGTAACCTCCAGAAGTTCAAGGCACACAATCCTCCGATTTTTATGGGAGGGGCCGATCCTATGGTAGCTGACCATTGGTTTCGACAAGTCAAAATGGTATTGAGGGCTATGGAGATCACCTCCGACGCTACCAAGATAACCCTAGTTACGTTTCAGCTAGAGGGGGAATCCCAATTGTGGTGGGATTAGGTGAAGGACTCCAAGAACTTGGAGGCTATAACTTGGGTGGAGTTCAAGGAACTCTTCATGAAAAAATACTTTCCGGCGGCTGCTAGGCATGTAAAGGCTTGGGAGTTTTTTGACTTGAAATAAGGAACCGTGACGGTGATGAAATACGTGGCTAAATTCATGGAATTAGCATGTTTCGCCGATGATTATGTGGCCACAAATGTGGCCAAGGTGAGAAAGTTCGAGGATGGTTTAAAGTTGTCCATCCAAGGCAAGATTGTGGGTCTTATTCTGCAAGACTTGGACTCAATGGTCACCACAGCTATGGCCATTGAGAGAGAGATATTGAGGACGCAAGGAGCATCCGAGAGTCGGGTGCCAAGGACAAGAAGAAGGAAGTCCAATCCTTTTCTTCTGGCTCAGTAAAGAGGCAGAGAACTTCTACTCCTCAGGGACAAGGCAGTGGTTATCAAAGCCAAGGCCAGGGTCAATCCTCCTAAGGCGAGAGAAATCAGCGGACTACATATCAGGCAGGGTAGAGGACATGTTTGCATTGCCACCAGCCGGGTCACATGAAGCGGGATTATCCCTAAAGGCAGGGAGCTCAAGGCTATGACTCATCTCAGTCCCAAACTTCAGTGGGGCAACCACAAACACAATACATTCCTCCCTACCCCACCATGGGCCAGGGGAACCAGTACCAGTTCCAGGGTGCTATACAGACCCTTACTACTCTACGAGCGGGGACTCTACAAGTAGGCCAGATGGGCCAGGGCATGGGTTGAGGCCGAGGCCAGGGCTCACAAGTCAGGACTTCAGGGACCTAGGGACGTGTCTATACTATGGTGTCACAGACTGAGCCGGCAGATCCATCGGTGATACAGGGTACATTCCTACTCTCTCGCTTATGAGCTAGAGTGTTATTTGATTTTGGTGCATCACATTCATTTATTGTTGTATCTTGTGTGAAAGACTTGGGCCTAGAGGTTGAAACCTTGGGAAAGCCAATGCATGTGAGTTCTCCCCTAGGAGCTAGGGTGAGGGTGGACCAGATATGTCGGGGTTGTGAGTTAGAGATCTCGAGAATTTTACTCACTGTGGACCTTAGGGTCATGGACATGTTAAAGTTTGATGTGATCCTCGGAGTGGATTGGTTGACGGCACATCGGGTCGTCAATGACTGTGATAGGAAGAGGGTCACTGCTTACACACCTGATGGTGTATGTTTCAAGTTTTAAGGGGAAAAGCATGATGTTTTACCCCAAGCCGTGTATGACTCAAGATGGCACGGAAAGTTGATGGGTTGGTTTGCAAGCCTTACCTTGGAGGACGAGGTGAGATAAGAGTTGNGAAATACGTGGCTAAATTCATGGAATTAGCATGTTTCGCCGATGATTATGTGGCCAAGGTGAGAAAGTTCAANGAAATACGTGGCTAAATTCATGGAATTAGCATGTTTCGCCGATGATTATGTGGCCACAAATGTGGCCAAGGTGAGAAAGTTCGAGGATGGTTTAAAGTTGTCCATCCAAGGCAAGATTGTGGGTCTTATTCTGCAAGACTTGGACTCAATGGTCACCACAGCTATGGCCATTGAGAGAGAGAGATTGAGGACGCAAGGAGCATCCGAGAGTCGGGTGCCAAGGACAAGAAGAAGGAAGTCCAATCCTCTTATTCTGGCTCAGTAAAGAGGCAGAGAACTTCTACTCCTCAGGGACAAGGCAGTGGTTATCAAAGCCAAGGCCAGGGTCAATCCTCCTAAGGCGAGAGAAATCAGCGGACTACATATCAGGCAGGGTAGAGGACATGTTTGCATTGCCACCAGCCGGGTCACATGAAGCGGGATTATCCCTAAAGGCAGGGAGCTCAAGGCTATGACTCATCTCAGTCCCAAACTTCAGTGGGGCAACCACAAACACAATACATTCCTCCCTACCCCACCATGGGCCAGGGGAACCAATACCAGTTCCAGGGTGCTATACAGACCCTTACTACTCTACGAGCGGGGACTCTACAAGTAGGCCAGATGGGCCAGGGCATGGGTTGAGGCCGAGGCCAGGGCTCACAAGTCAGGACTTCAGGGACCTAGGGACGTGTCTATACTATGGTGTCACAGACTGAGCCGGCAGATCCATCGGTGATACAGGGTACATTCCTACTCTCTCGCTTATGAGCTAGAGTGTTATTTGATTTTGGTGCATCACATTCATTTATTGTTGTATCTTGTGTGAAAGACTTGGGCCTAGAGGTTGAAACCTTGGGAAAGCCAATGCATGTGAGTTCTCCCCTAGGAGCTAGGGTGAGGGTGGACCAGATATGTCGGGGTTGTGAGTTAGAGATCTCGAGAATTTTACTCACTGTGGACCTTAGGGTCATGGACATGTTAAAGTTTGATGTGATCCTCGGGGTGGATTGGTTGACGGCACATCGGGTCGTCAATGACTGTGATAGGAAGAGGGTCACTGCTTACACACCTGATGGTGTATGTTTCAAGTTTTAAGGGGAAAAGCATGATGTTTTACCCCAAGCCGTGTATGACTCAAGATGGCACGGAAAGTTGATGGGTTGGTTTGCAAGCCTTACCTTGGAGGACGAGGTGAGATAAGAGTTGGGTCTACCTCGGGTGGTGTGTGAATATGAGGATATTTTTTCGGATGAACTACCGGGATTACCTCCATATAGGNTGGGTCTACCTCGGGTGGTGTGTGAATATGAGGATATTTTTTCGGATGAACTACCGAGATTACCTCCATATAGGAANGGGTGGTGTGTGAATATGAGGATATTTTTTCGGATGAACTACCGGGATTACCTCCATATAGGAATGTAGACTTCAACATTGAGTTGCATCCCGGTACGTCGCCTATTTCTATGACTCCACATAGGATGACACTAGCCTAGCTGCAAGAACTCAAGGTCCAATTGCAAGAATTATTGGATAAGGGCTTCATTAGACCGAGCACTTCACCTTGAGGCGCTCCAGTGTTATTTGCCAAGAAAAAGGACAAAACCCTTCGAATATGCATAGACTATCGACAGTTGAATAGGGTTATTATCAAGAATAGATATCCCTTATTGAGGATTGACGACTTGTTTGATTAGCTGAGAGGAGCGCGGGTCTACTCCAAGATAGATCTCCGCACCAGTTACCATCAATTGAGGGTTGGGGAGGCTGATATCCCTAAGACTGCGTTTCAGACGCGGTATGGGCATTTCGAGTTTATAGTCATGCCTTTCGGATTGACGAATGCTCCAGTGGCATTCATGGATCTCATGCATAGGGTGTTTCAACCCTACCTTGATCAGTTCGTCGTGGTCTTTGTTGACGACATCTTGATCTACTCCAAGTCTGAGGAGGAGCATGAGGGTCACTTGAGGGTTGTGAATTACATACTTTGTAAAATTATGCTTTTAAACATNGAGCATGAGAGTCACTTGAGGGTTGTGAATTACATATTTTGTAAAATTATGCTTTTAAACGTGTATAACTTTTGCGGCCATTTTTTTATATATGAGTAATGTCATTAAGCCTATAGTACTCTCAACAATTCAAATGCAACTGACATTAATCATTCTTTTTATATCTCATTTTTTTATTTGGTCACGTTGGGATTTTTTATCACATTTAATAGATTTAGGGCTTTACTGACCATTAGCTATGTGTTCACCTATCACCAACACTTTGAGTCATATAAGGTCATTAATCACTTGAACTAACAAGACTCCTATGTATGAAGGTGAATGGTTGCGCATGCACTTAGTTTTATGAATTTTCACAAAGAATAAAACTATCCACAAATGTGAAATATATTATTGTTTCTTGATTAACAATGAAATAATGAAAACATTAAACCATAAACTCAAATAACTTTACGAAAAACCAAACCATAGAGTTAAACGCTATGTAAAATTATTCACATGTCATATTCTCACTGGAAACTCGTGGGTGTGTAATAATCATGCAATTTAAAAAATTCATCAAATAACATATCCACCTCTAATAGCCATCAATGATTAGCTTTGATGCAAATCTCACCACAAAATTACAAAATCTTGTTTTAACTGGCTAAATCTTGGAGATATTTTCAAAATTTTCTAGTAATAAGAGATAGATGTTAAGGGAGAGAGGATTTCTAAATCAGCCGTCTCTCCCCCCACCCTCTCTTTCGTTTCCCTTTAAATGCTGAACAAAGAAAGAGGTTCAAGGAGTTTGGCTTGGGACATTCTCAANTTTAACTGGCTAAATCTTGGAGATATTTTCAAAATTTTCTAGTAATAAGAGATAGATGTTAAGGGAGAGAGGATTTCTAAATCAGCCGTCTCTCCCCCCACCCCCTCTTTCGTTTCCCTTTAAATGTTGAACAAAGAAAGAGGTTCAAGGAGTTTGGCTTGGGACATTCTCCAAGAGGCTAGAGGGGTCTCTCTCCACGCCATCTTCTTCATCATTTTTCTCCTAGAGTTTTTCTTCTTCAACAAACATAGATTAGTTTTACCTTTCTATTTTATTGTTTAGTTTAATTATGAAGTACTTTAATTCCTTGTTCTTTACATTAATTTTCTATTCTTGTTTTAAATAAAAATTACTAAATTTAATTTTGCTTTCAATATTAGTTTCGTTTTCTTTAATATATGTCTTTTATTCTTGCTTTTAATTTGATTTACGTTATGTTTGAGTAGGTTAATTTCTAATATAATTGGATGAGGGATTCTCATTTGTGAATGAATAATTTGACCTAACTAGGGTTTTCATCGTTAAAGTTATTTTTGTTGGTTGAAGAAATTACTTTGAAAACATAGTCGATATGTATATCTATCTGCTTATCCGGCGACAATTAATTTGGCACAGGTAGCGCTTAGAATCACTACAATCAACATGATTTTAATTCTTTCATGAATTAATTCAATCAATTAAAATACATATTTTCAAAACTTTAGTTTTAAGTTGAATATTATCCATCCAAGTGCTTTTGGTTACAATCTTGTATGAGTAATAAGATTAGGTGAAAATTCCTATTTACGGTGAGATGAACTTCGAAGATTATTTGGTTTGTTTTAATACTGTTTCTTAGTTTTTTTTTTATCGATTATAACCATTTTCCAAAATATTTTTATTTTTATTTTTATTTTTATTATATCACCATTAGAATTTTTTCTCGTTTTCCTTGAGGAGACGACCTCGGTAATCGACCAAGTTACTATTTAATAATTTCTTACACTTCAGAAACCAGTTTATATTTACCCACTTCAAAGTTCAAAGCACGTCCATTTGGATAGAGATGTTGCGTTTGAACGGGCCCTAGTCCCAGAAGTTTGTGTATGAGCTTCCCTTGATTTCCTGAGATTCTATACCTAAGCTGCATTCGAACGACGATTTTCATTTGAACAAAACCCCTTTTTCAATTGTTTTCTATTTGGAAAATTTTATGCTAAAACATATTAAACCCTAAACATTAACTTTACAAAAAATTTAAAATTTTCTAAAATTTAATTAAAAATATTACACAAAAGAACAAGGCACAAAACAAATTTATAAAACACACACAATAATCACATGAAGCATACAAGGCATACCCACACCCCAACCTAAACTCAACATTGTTTTCTCAAAGTGACGGTATCATCATGATGCTTAACATAGATAACAAGTAGAGATTAACGAGGCAAAAACATACCTCGTGACGCACAAACGATAAAACCTACAACACAACAACTAAAAAAGGAAAACTAAATTAATCAAAAATTATGTGCAATAATTACAAAAGAATTGCATCTTAAAGAGTATAATGTGGATCCACTAGTTCAATGGATTCTACATCTACAACAAACCCTTCCAAGAATGGTTTTAAACGTTGACCATTCACCTTGAGGACATTACCATTCATAGGGTTTTCGACTTCCAAGGCTACATGAGAATAAACCTGGCAAACTATATAAGGACCTCAACTTATCAGTATCTTGTAGAGGCCCATTTAGTTCAAGTCATTAATAAGTTCTACGTGAAATCCTAAAATATCATCTAAGTGAATACATGTCCAATTAGTGAGTGTCCTAATCATTTTTCTTTTTTATCTATTCTTCTCTTATAACTTCAATTAACACGATTATGAATTCCATACTTTATCAATATTCTTGTAAACACGTGTAACTTAAGCTCTATGAATTTTATAAATAAGTTTTTAGTTGACTAACTTATTATCAATGGACCATAGAATGTTTATTATGGGTTGGACATTGGATTCCTTGGCCCATTGGAAGCTAGCCCTTATTTCTCCTTAAGGTCTCTAATGTAACCTATAAATACACGTACTTTCTGTTTCTCTTAGTTACACCTTTACCTTCACATTTCAAAGAGGAAGAGAAAGAGAGAGAATTCGGAGGATTGTAGCCTTGAGATGCCCCAAAAATTCGGGGATCCGTTGATCACCCATCAACCCACGGAATATCTGTGGATATCGTGTAACTCAATATCACGCTGTGATGTCCTATTTACTAGGGTCCTTAATTTAACGAAATTCGGGCAGAGTTTCCTTTGTACGAGAAACTCTACCAAACACACAACCTGTGCAATATACATTAATATAACCCATCCGAGGCCCAATATAACACAATGATCACACCGGGTCCATTTATCCATACTCAAATAACAGATGCATCGTTATATTAAAACAGCTCATATAAACTCAGTTACAATTCTTTTACACATTACATGCCCAAAACATAGTTTTACATAAACCAAGCTTAAAGGCCACAATTCGGCCTCTCTTCACCCTTGAGGATCCAAGTGAGGGCTGTCCACCGGTGTGTATCCAGAACCTGAAATATTTTCCCGTATAGGGTGAGCCATGCCCAGTAGAGTAATTCCTACAGAGGCTACTCCCCACCTAAGTGCACATGCAATACTCACATACAACATTTCAAGTAAGAATATGCATTCAATGTTAAAATTTATCATGTCATACCATGAAATAAGATGAAACTCACTCATGCAAATCAACCTGAGCCCTTCCCAGCTCCTCAACACATGCAAGTATCAATGTGTATGGAATTGNGAGAAACTCTACCAAACACACAACCTGTGCAATATACATTAATATAACCCATCCGAGGCCCAATATAACACAATGATCACACCGGGTCCATTTATCCATACTCAAATAACAGATGCATCGTTATATTAAAACAGCTCATATAAACTCAGTTACAATTCTTTTACACATTACATGCCCAAAACATAGTTTTACATAAACCAAGCTTAAAGGCCACAATTCGGCCTCTCTTCACCCTTGAGGATCCAAGTGAGGGCTGTCCACCGGTGTGTNAAAACATAGTTTTACATAAACCAAGCTTAAAGGCCACAATTCGGCCTCTCTTCACCCTTGAGGATCCAAGTGAGGGCTGTCCACCGATGTGTATCCAGAANAACTCTATTACATTCAGTTCCATGAATTTACATATCAAAAACAAAGTTTTCATAATCATTCACAAAAACTGAAAATAAAGCCGGATCCCGACTTTCTTCATCCTTGAGGTCCCATGTGAGGGCCTTCCTCCGGCGTGTATCCCGACCCTGAAATATTTTCCCGTATAGGGTGAGCCATGCCCAGTAGAGTAATTCCTACAGAGGCTACTCCCCACCTAAGTGCACATGCAATACTCACATACAACATTTCAAGTAAGAATATGCATTCAATGTTAAAATTTATCATGTCATACCATGAAATAAGATGAAACTCACTCATGCAAATCAACCTGAGCCCTTCCCAGCTCCTCAACACATGCAAGTGTCAATGTGTATGGAATTGTCATTTATGTTACACATCAAATGACTTTTACCAACCTAGGGTCTTTGTATGGGGTGGATGTTCATGGGCTTACACCAAGGGTCTCCAACCTACTCGGAATTTATGGACTTCCACCAAGGGCTCCGCGTACACCCACACACTTCATGGGTCAAGCCAAGGGAATGCGTATCCCAATCATCAGGCCTTGCACCCGAGGGATCTTCTAGTCCCTCCTTGCTAACCCCAACCCTAATCACCATGCAACCTGTGCGACTGGGCTAAGTCTTCGACCAAGCTTAATGGAGTCCACTCGTCATCCACCAAGTGTGGTGTTGACGACAACTATGCACACACCCACATGATGCGATGTTACCGTGCATATGCAATATGATGTCTCATTGCACAATTATAACATATTTAATATGCTATGAAAGACATATGAATANGACAACTATGCACACACCCACATGATGCGATGTTACCGTGCATATGCAATATGATGCCCCATTGCACAATTATAACATATTTAATATGCTATGAAAGACATATGAATAATATCAATACATTTTACATATCCCACGACAAAATTATATCATAAGCATATAATTCTCATAATTCTTCACAATATCAATATAACATAAATATGTATATACATTGACAATTTTCGTATCACAATTCCACAACACAATTCCAAGCATGTTATCACAACTTTTATGTCAATAACACACTTAATCACAAAGGTGCAATATGCCACATAACCGCACATGTAATAGCCCACATAACGGCCCTTATATAAGCCACAAAATAGCCCCTATATAAGTCACCAAAACTGCCCCTATATAGGCCATAAAAACAGCCCCAAATTCGGCCACAAAATAGGCCCTAAAACAACCCCAAAATAAGCCATTCAACAGTCCCAAAACANTTAATCACAAAGGTGCAATATACCACATAACCGCACATGTAATAGCCCACATAACGACCCTTATATAAGCCACAAAATAGCCCCTATATAGGTCACCAAAACTGCCCCTATATAGGCCATAAAAACAGCCCCAAATTCGGCCACAAAATAGGCCCTAAAACAACCCCAAAATAGGCCATTCAACAGTCCCAAAACAGTCTGTATAATGGCCCCTAAAATAGCCCCAAAATAGGCTGTTTAATAGCCCCTAAAACAGTCCATGTTCAGTCACATAACAGTCCACATTTCAGCCACATAACAACCCATATTTCAGCCACAAAATAAGCCATAAAACAGGCACAATTTCAGCCACAAAACAGGCCCTAAACAGGCCATAAAACATTCTCAAATTCAGTCCAAAATACAACCACATAATAGTCCATATTTTAACCCAAAATGGTCCATCATTTCAACCCCAAAATAGTCCATAAGAGTCCACACTTTCAGCCCCTAAACTGGCCCTAAAACAGTCCCAAATGAGAGTAATAAAATCAAAGTAGGAAGGACCCTACCTCAATAGAAGTGTAGAGAACTTCTATAACACCAAAACAACCTCAAAGTTTTGATTTTTTCCAAAGTCTCCTCTTGAATCTTTGGTAAAACCCACTCTTTTTGGTACGTACGCGTAGCCCTCATCAANAAGTCTCCTCTTGAATCTTTGGTAAAACCCACTCTTTTTGGTACGTACGCGTAGCCCTCATCAAGGAGATGAACTTTAGCTTTTGGTCCGAGTTGATCCGAGCGATAGAACTCCGTGAATCCGAGAAAGAAAATTGAATTTTCTCTTTTTCTTTCTCTCCTTCAGCTCCAACGTTGCCCACTAGTTTTTAGCAGACAAAGATCTGAAAAAAAATCAGATTGTAAACCCATATTTATAATTTTAAAGACTTGACCCGAGTCGCGCCACGTGTCTCCCACTTGTTTGAGTCCGTTTTTGCCCCAAAATGATTAAATTTCGCTCTGATTAAAGTTCAAAATATTTTATATGAAATTTCTTTAAATTATAATAAAATTTTATAATTGTTCATTTTTTTTAGCGTTTTTGAGGTCGGTCGACACCCGTCGTCTTGAAAAATGTGAAAAATCCGTTTATCTCGGAATTCAACAAAATTTGACAGGATGACTAAATTTCGCGAGACGATTCCAACGGTGAGATCCGTTTCATCATACGAGCTTTAGAAAAATTCAGATTTGCAACTCGCACTGTAGTGATAAATTACTGTTTTGCCCTTTTTCATAAAAATTTTAAATTTTTTTGGGTTTTACAAGCCTTCATTGCATTCAAATTTTGGCATTGAAAGAGATACTGTAGAAGATTGGGAGGTCCATTGAGCTGGCTATTCATTTTTCATTCGTGTTTTTTTGCTCATCAAAGATAAACCCTAATTCCACCTTATTGGACTAAAAAATGAATAAATTTTTATATTCGATTCTACGCGCCATCAATGGATCTTGGGACTGTCGTTCAAAACAAGGGGTATCAGAGCGTTCGTTGATACCGTGTATAGATTGAATACAACTATGTTGTTCAAGTAAGACGAATAGATGCATACCATGATTGATGGGTAGAACGTAGAATTGTACTAATCTCTCTTATTGCAGCATTCTTATCCCGCTATTATGGTCACTTAATTTTAATATCGTCTTATGTAATTAGATCTCATGACGATTTAATAGTGGTTAATATTATTGCAAAGGATTGACACGATAGTTTATTCATGTTATAATGTTGATGTTAGTATGTGAACTTCCTCGTGGAGACATATGGCCAAGTATTATTGTTGTTTTTTTGGTATGGGATTTATTATGAAAGATGATTGTTCAGAAGCAACTTTTCACAGCGAAAATTGATGTCGCAAAGAAGAAACTGTTTTAGAACTCATNTGTTTTTTTGGTATGGGATTTATTATGAAAGATGATTGTTCAGAAGCAACTTTTCATAGCGGAAATTGATGTCGCAAAGAAGAAACTGTTTTAGAACTCATTTAGGTCGATCCCCAACAATCTCAGAGTAACGTAACATGGAGGTGGCCGGATTCATCAAGTACTACGGCGACTTCTTATTGCTTTAAAGTTCTAGACATGCCATAATAGCTAAGAGTCTTTGTTTAAATAGTCTCATTTATGTTAATCTCTATTTTTATTTTTCATGTTTTGGTTGTATGGGTAGTTAATTATATAACAATATCTTAACATATGAACAACATGGATAATTGACTAGCTTAGATTATCAGTTATGGTCTAGTATCTAATTTATATTAATTTAAACTAAGGATGTTCAAAGTATGTATGTATAATTAGGAAATAATATAAAATTCTCAATTTCTATAGGGAAATTGATATTTTGTTTATTACATGTATACATAGTACATATAAAGATGAGATAACTCGGTATATTTATAAATATATCAAACATCCTTGTATTTTATCTTAATAAAAATTGAATAATTTTTTTTATAACCCTCACAAAGTATTAAATAACTAAGTGAGAGAGGGAATTTATTTTGTATAAATCCCACAGTCTCCATTATTGGTATGTAGGTGATATAATTAATTTTGCGTGTTAGGTTTAGTGTCTTTCTCTCCATCGGATAAAATTAATTAAAGAATTACGGGTACAAACTTCCTAAAAAATTTGGGTAATTGCTAGTATGAGCTCACATCTCCATCTGAAGGGGCTTATTATGAAACCATTGACACAAAACTAAGTAAAATTATACACTTAGCTATAAATATAAGTATCATATCTATCTGATTCACTATTGCTATTTATAGGAGTAAAGTTAAGCCAACTATTTAATTTTACTTGTCAGGGTATGGTGGCTGGAGAGTAAAGTTAATAGACAATGGCCTGTCTGGACAAATGATGGATAGTAGATGTCCTTCCTATTGATGCATGTTATTCATGGTAATTCAGGCTGTTGGTGAATTCATTTAGAAATTGGTAGAGGGAACAAAATTTAAATTTGAATTTGATGTTTTTCTTTTGCCCATCATAATTTTCAATTATGTGATTTTTAGGTTTTGAAAAGGGTTCATTCAATCCTCTTTCTGTCATACTTAAAGAACACAAACTAACTGGACCAAACTATGTACACTGGAAAAGAAACTTGGATATTGTGTTGACAGCAAAGGAGTACCAGTTTGTGCTCATTGATCTTTGTCCAAATGAACCTAGTGAGAGGCGATTGAACAAGAAGGCTAGGCATATCCAAGGTGGAAAAAGGCTGATGAGAAGACGCGGTGTTACATATTGGCATCTATGTCAAGTGTGCTGTAAAATTAGCATTAGCTTATGGTAATCGCCTATAACATGATTATGGACCTTAAAGAAATGTTTGGGGATCAAAATTGTGCTGCTAGGCAAGTTACGATGAAAGATCAGATGAATAAAAGCATGTCTGAGGGAGCACTAGTAAGGGATCATGTTCTAAAGATGATGAGTCTTTGCAATGAACTGGAGATCCTAGGAGCTGATATTGATGGAGAAACCAAGGTTGATATCATACTTTAGTCTCTGTCAAAGTCTTTTAAGCAATTTTGCCTTAATTATAATGTGAATAAGTGTTATTATTCTCTGGCAGAAGTCGTTAATGAACTTTAGGCAGCTAAAGGTCTCTTTCAGCTGCAACCTCGTGTTTATGTGATTGAGAAAGGTTATGTTTCTAAGTTGAAAGGCAAGAAGAAGCAGAAAAAGGCTTAAAAGTAGGTTGTTGGCCCTCAGATAGCAGTGAAAAAGCCTAAAGGCAAGTGTTTCCATTGCAAGCAGTCAGGAAACTAGAAGAAATATCTGCTCCACCTCAACAAAGCAAAAAATTTAGATAAATCTCATTTATTAGTTATTGAATCATGTTTAGCAATGTTATCCACAGGTACCTGGTGTGTAGATAGGGGACCACTAATCATGTATACAAATTCTTGGAGGAGTTCCAAGAAACTAGGTAGTTTAGTGATGGGGAGATTTATCAACAATTGGGTAATGCTATGATAGTTGCAGTAGTTGTAGTAGAAGGTTTACATTTATGTTTTAGTAAAGAGAAAGTTTTAATTTTGACACAGTGTCTTTATGCACCTAATATTAAAAAAAAATTTAGTTTCGATTTCTAAATTAGTTAAGGATAAATATAATATTTATTTTAGTAACTCGTGATTTTTTAAGTATAATAGCATTTTATCTATTCTGATTTGTTGGTGGATGATCTTTATATTGTTAATCTTGTCTCACCCGCACTACAGTTGACTAAAGTGAATAGCACTAGTACCTCATCATGTAAGAGAAAGGAACCTTCTAAAATAAAACAAGCATATCTTCGGCATTTGCGCTTGAGTCATATTAACTTAAGGAGGATTCAAACACTAGTCACAAATGGACCATCGAATTCATTGGAATTGGAGGCACTTCCAGTCTGGGAATCTTGCTTTGAAGGTAAAATAACCAAGAGGCCTTTTAAGGCCAAGGGCTATAAAGCAAAAGATCCATTGGCATTGGTTCATTTTGATTTGTGTGGAGGTTTTGAATATTTCATCACTTTCATTGATGATTATTCAACGTATGAGTAAATTTATTTGATGTGCCATAAGTCTAACTACTTTAGGAAATTCAAAGAAAATAACATTGTGATCTAATCGTAGTGGTGAATACCTCTTAGGAGAGTTTAGGGACTACTTATTAGAGGTAGGGATAACATCCCCGTTGTCTGCACCTGTCACACCATAGAAAAATGGTGTGACAGAAAGAAGGAATATGACTCTTTATGGATATAGTGAGATCTATGATGAGTTATTTAGTTTTACCTAATTCCTTTTGGGGATATGCCTTGGAAACTACGACATATATTTTGAACTCAGTACCATCTAATTTAGTGCTACGAGGAAGAGAGGATCAGATGGCAAGGTGGAAACCTTAAGGCAAGGCTTATGGCGAATTGATTATAAGGAGAATTTTTTGCTAGTAGCTATACTAAAATCGATCGAAATTCTCTTATCCATTACAACTTATCTCAATTACGAGATTTGTGAAATGGACATCAAGATAACATTCTTTAATAGGAATCTTGATGAGTGCATCTATATAGTGCAACCAGATGGATTTGTAGCAAACGGCCAAGAACATTTAGTGTGCAATCTTAAAAGGTCCATTTATGGACGTAAGTAGGCATCTAGTTCTTGGAACATTTATTTTGATTAAACTATAAAATATTATGGCTTTGATCAATGCCCAAATGAATCCTGTGTGTATAAAAAGCATGACGAAAATGTGGTAGTGTTCGTAGTACTTTACGTAGATGATATCTTGCCCATCAAAAATGATGTGGGGGGTTTTATCTTCTATTAGGGTATGATTATCCAATCAGTTCGATATGAAGGATTTAGGGGAAGCTAGCCATATCTTTGGGATCAAGCTTATGTGAGATCGTAAGGATAGAACATTAGGCTTATCTCAGGCTACTTATATCAATATCATTCTAGCCCATTTTAGCATGCAAAATTCCATGAAAGGTTTTCTGCCTTTTAGACATGGGGTTTTTGTATCAAAGGAGCAGTGTCCTACAACACCTGAAGATATAAAGAGCATAAAGGTGGTTCCTTATACTTTGACAGTGGCAAGTTTTTGAAATAGACCTGATATCTATTTTTCCATTGGAATGGTTAGTAGACATTAGTTTAACCTTGGGCAAGAACATTGGATTGCGGTAAAACATATTCTCAAGTACCTGAAAAGGACAAGAGATTATATGTTGATTTGTCAGACAGATAGTCTAATACCCCTTGAGTACACAGACTCTAATTTTTAGTTAAATAAAGACTTTAGGATACGTGTTTACTCTGGGTGGTGGAGCCATAAGGTTGAGAAGTATCAAGCAATCTTGTATTGCTGATTCCACCATGGAGGCCGAATATCTATTTGCCTCTGAAGTAGTGAAAGAGGCAATTTGGCTTAGAAACATCCTTATGGATTTAGAAATGGTATCTTCAGCAAGATCAACTATTACATTTTATTATGACAATAGTAAAGCAATAGCTAACTCAAAGGAGCCACGAACCCATAAGGTGACCACGCACATTGAGCGTAAGTATCACCTTATACAAGACATCATGGGAAGAAGTAATGTACAAGTGACCAAGATTTCATAGACAATTAACTTGGTAGATCCTTCATGAAGAGCTTACCTGCAAAAACTTTTGTTTGTCACATGGAGGGAGTGGGATTTAGATGCATGACAACAAGAATTTAAGTATAAGCGAAAGAATTGATATAGATATATACTAAAAACTTATTTTTTGTAGTGAAAATCAGTTTATTATTTAATAAAAGTTCTATTTTTTATGAGAATTTGTGTCGGTAAAATATTTGCATTTATTAGATATATAATATTCATGTGTGTATTTTATTTTACATTGTAGATAATCTGTTGTGTAGAGTTCCGCTTATACACAAAATATTAGATTATCGGATCCTTATTTTATTTTACATTGTATATAAATGAGTCTTTGGTCCAATGGTACTCCTTGACTTGTTAAGGCTTTGCCTTCTTGAAGTCAAGGGTTCAAATCCCCTTCTCGTCCCCCTTCCCCTTCCCCTTAAAATATATATATATATATATATATATATATGATATGAATAAAATTTCACAAGCCTAGATAGAAGTGGACACATTATCAGTAGGAGTGTAGTACAATCTTCTAGCATAGTTTGCCTTGACTATATTTTTATTTTTTTTAACAGGAAAGTCTTGACTATAAGAGACTGTCTGATGTCTCAAATTGTTACACTAGTACACATTGTGTATTGAACATGACCGTTATTGAGGTTATTTTCTTTTTACTGACTATATAATAAAATAAATACCTCATAGTTAATATGATTGTTTAAGCTCTTAATCCTGAGATATTTAATGGATACGTGCATATAATAATTGTTATTTTAATTCATCAAAGAGTGAAATTCATATTTGATTCTGTGAAATTCATATTTGTAATCTTAAATGTAGGGAGATTATTAAGCATATAATAACAAAGAGCATGAAATATAATTTTGAGATAAGGTTAGAGAGAAAAATAAAAAGTTTTTAGTGGACTAACTTATTATTAATGGATCATATGATGTTTGATGTTTGTTATAGGTTGCACCCATTAGAATCCCCGACCTTATTTCTCCTTAGAGTATTTACTGTAGCCTATAAATACATGCACTTTTTGCTTCTCTCAGTTACACTTTTACCTCCACATTTAGAAGAGGAGAAGAGAGAGAGCAAGAGAGAGAGANATTAGTTTAACCTTGGGCAAGAACATTGGATTGCGGTAAAACATATTCTCAAGTACTTGAAAAGGACAAGAGATTATATGTTGATTTGTCAGACAGATAGTCTAATACCCCTTGAGTACACAGACTCCANATTAGTTTAACCTTGGGCAAGAACATTGGATTGCGGTAAAACATATTCTCAAGTACCTGAAAAGGACAAGAGATTATATGTTGATTTGTCAGACAGATAGTCTAATACCCCTTGAGTACACAGACTCCAATTTTTAGTTAAATAAAGACTTTAGGATACGTGTTTACTCTGGGTGGTGGAGCCATAAGGTTGAGAAGTATCAAGCAATCTTGTATTGCTGATTCCACCATGGAGGCCGAATATCTATTTGCCTCTGAAGTAGTGAAAGAGGCAATTTGGCTTAGAAACATCCTTATGGATTTAGAAATGGTATCTTCAGCAAGATCAACTATTACATTTTATTATGACAATAGTAAAGCAATAGCTAACTCAAAGGAGCCACGAACCCATAAGGTGACCACGCACATTGAGCTTAAGTATCACCTTATACAAGACATCATGGGAAGAAGTAATGTACAAGTGACCAAGATTTCATAGACAATTAACTTGGTAGATCCTTCATGAAGAGCTTACCTGCAAAAACTTTTGTTTGTCACATGGAGGGAGTGGGATTTAGATGCATGACAACAAGAATTTAAGTATAAGCGAAAGAATTGATATAGATATATACTAAAAACTTATTTTTTGTAGTGAAAATCAGTTTATTATTTAATAAAAGTTCTATTTTTTTATGAGAATTTGTGTCGGTAAAATATTTGCATTTATTAGATATATAATATTCATGTGTGTATTTTATTTTACATTGTAGATAATCTGTTGTGTAGAGTTCCGCTTATACACAAAATATTAGATTATCGGATCCTTATTTTATTTTACATTGTATATAAATGAGTCTTTGGTCCAATGGTACTCCTTGACTTGTTAAGGCTTTGCCTTCTTGAAGTCAAGGGTTCAAATCCCCTTCTCGTCCCCCTTCCCCTTCCCCTTAAAATACATATATATATATATATATGATATGAATAAAATTTCACAAGCCTAGATGGAAGTGGACACATTATCAGTAGGAGTGTAGTACAATCTTCTAGCATAGTTTGCCTTGA
Source organism: Ilex paraguariensis (assembly GCA_963454935.2). Lineage (NCBI taxonomy): Eukaryota > Viridiplantae > Streptophyta > Magnoliopsida > Aquifoliales > Aquifoliaceae > Ilex > Ilex paraguariensis. The sequence continues at coordinate 327,303 of CAUOFW020008724.1, forward strand.
CTATATTTTTATTTTTTTTAACAGGAAAGTCTTGACTATAAGAGACTGTCTGATGTCTCAAATTGTTACACTAGTACACATTGTGTATTGAACATGACCGTTATTGAGGTTATTTTCTTTTTACTGACTATATAATAAAATAAATACCTCATAGTTAATATGATTGTTTAAGCTCTTAATCCTGAGATATTTAATGGATACGTGCATATAATAATTGTTATTTTAATTCATCAAAGAGTGAAATTCATATTTGATTCTGTGAAATTCATATTTGTAATCTTAAATGTAGGGAGATTATTAAGCATATAATAACAAAGAGCATGAAATATAATTTTGAGATAAGGTTAGAGAGAAAAATAAAAAGTTTTTAGTGGACTAACTTATTATTAATGGATCATATGATGTTTGATGTTTGTTATAGGTTGCACCCATTAGAATCCCCGACCTTATTTCTCCTTAGAGTATTTACTGTAGCCTATAAATACATGCACTTTTTGCTTCTCTCAGTTACACTTTTACCTCCACATTTAGAAGAGGAGAAGAGAGAGAGCAAGAGAGAGAGAGAGAGAGAGAGAGAGAGANGCTTACCTGCAAAAACTTTTGTTTGTCACATGGAGGGAGTGGGATTTAGATGCATGACAACAAGAATTTAAGTATAAGCGAAAGAATTGATATAGATATATACTAAAAACTTATTTTTTGTAGTGAAAATCAGTTTATTATTTAATAAAAGTTCTATTTTTTTATGAGAATTTGTGTCGGTAAAATATTTGCATTTATTAGATATATAATATTCATGTGTGTATTTTATTTTACATTGTAGATAATCTGTTGTGTAGAGTTCCGCTTATACACAAAATATTAGATTATCGGATCCTTATTTTATTTTACATTGTATATAAATGAGTCTTTGGTCCAATGGTACTCCTTGACTTGTTAAGGCTTTGCCTTCTTGAAGTCAAGGGTTCAAATCCCCTTCTCGTCCCCCTTCCCCTTCCCCTTAAAATACATATATATATATATATATGATATGAATAAAATTTCACAAGCCTAGATGGAAGTGGACACATTATCAGTAGGAGTGTAGTACAATCTTCTAGCATAGTTTGCCTTGACTATATTTTTATTTTTTTTAACAGGAAAGTCTTGACTATAAGAGACTGTCTGATGTCTCAAATTGTTACACTAGTACACATTGTGTATTGAACATGACCGTTATTGAGGTTATTTTCTTTTTACTGACTATATAATAAAATAAATACCTCATAGTTAATATGATTGTTTAAGCTCTTAATCCTGAGATATTTAATGGATACGTGCATATAATAATTGTTATTTTAATTCATCAAAGAGTGAAATTCATATTTGATTCTGTGAAATTCATATTTGTAATCTTAAATGTAGGGAGATTATTAAGCATATAATAACAAAGAGCATGAAATATAATTTTGAGATAAGGTTAGAGAGAAAAATAAAAAGTTTTTAGTGGACTAACTTATTATTAATGGATCATATGATGTTTGATGTTTGTTATAGGTTGCACCCATTAGAATCCCCGACCTTATTTCTCCTTAGAGTATTTACTGTAGCCTATAAATACATGCACTTTTTGCTTCTCTCAGTTACACTTTTACCTCCACATTTAGAAGAGGAGAAGAGAGAGAGCAAGAGAGAGAGAGAGAGAGAGAGAGAGAGAGAGAGAGAGAAAGAAAAAATTCAGCGGGTTTGAAAGCTCTTTAGAATTTTTGCATTCAGTGATATATGATAAAAGATCGTGAGGTCTATCGAGCCGGCTATTCAAATTTCGTTTGTGTTGTTCTGCTCGTCAAAGGTAAACCCTAATTCCAACTTATAGGGTTAACATATGAATACAATTTTGTATTCGATTGTACTCGCCGTCAACAGATCTTGGGACTACTGTTTGAACAAACACCTCATTGACTTCCCTTATCTCCAACACTTCTAACTTTCAGGAGAGAGTGGCCATCTTGGCCCTCAAGACATCTTCCTCCTTTAAAATTTTTTTTTCCTTAGGGGATGTAGTAGCTCCAGACTTTATTTCTGATGATGAGGTCAAGTCCCACATTTGGGCGCTCTCAGCTAAAATGTCAAAATAATCAAAAGCATCATCGGTACTTTTCCTCATGAACTCCCCCAGTGACATTGATGAGTGTAGCATAGTGCATATCATGTATCTCTTTTGCACCCATATTATTTTTTTGTAGTGAAAATTGGGGGAAATGCTTTCAAACTCACAATTAATGGAGATTTGTGTGATTGTAGGTAAAGAGCAGGTAAAGTCATGTACAAAGCCTCCCATCAAGTGCTCAAAGACAATGGGGTAAGAAGGCAATGCTTAACAAATGGCTTAGAGCCTCAAGGAACCAAGCAAATCCCAAAGGAGGACAAAACCTACCCATAGAAGTCAACCAAAATCTACTGGTAAAAGTTAGTCAAAACTTACCGGTAGAAGATCTAAAACCCACCGGTAGAAAATGCTACTAGAATTCTTCTACTTCAACCATGCAAAAACCTACCGGTAGAAAATCTTACTAAAAAAACCTACCGATAGGTTTTCTTATGTTCTACCTTTAAGTTTTGCCCAGTTTTGCTAGAAACTTGCTCACACGACTTCACCTACTCTGGGGACCCATCTCTTGTCATCCAAACCATACATTGACATAATTGACACCCCATGATGCTTTCCTAACCCCTAAAGTCAGATTTCAAGTAAGAGAGAGGGGGAAGAAATAAAGAGAAGAGGGGTGGTTGGAGAAGCATGGGAGGAGCATGCTTGGCCTATTTTTTCTTGTTCAAGTGTCCAACATCTCCCCACTCATTGCAATTGAGTTCACACACGCTAAGGGAGAGGGGATGGACAAAAAATNGATGCTTTCCTAACCCCTAAAGTCAGATTTCAAGTAAGAGAGAGGGGGAAGAAATAAAGAGAAGAGAGGTGGTTGGAGAAGCATGGGAGGAGCATGCTTGGCCTATTTTTTCTTGTTCAAGTGTCCAACATCTCCCCACTCATTGAAATTGAGTTCACACACGCTAAGGGAGAGGGGATGGACAAAAATTNTTGAAGTCAAGGGTTCAAATCCCCTTCTCGTCCCCCTTCCCCTTCCCCTTAAAATACATATATATATATATATATGATATGAATAAAATTTCACAAGCCTAGATGGAAGTGGACACATTATCAGTAGGAGTGTAGTACAATCTTCTAGCATAGTTTGCCTTGACTATATTTTTATTTTTTTTAACAGGAAAGTCTTGACTATAAGAGACTGTCTGATGTCTCAAATTGTTACACTAGTACACATTGTGTATTGAACATGACCGTTATTGAGGTTATTTTCTTTTTACTGACTATATAATAAAATAAATACCTCATAGTTAATATGATTGTTTAAGCTCTTAATCCTGAGATATTTAATGGATACGTGCATATAATAATTGTTATTTTAATTCATCAAAGAGTGAAATTCATATTTGATTCTGTGAAATTCATATTTGTAATCTTAAATGTAGGGAGATTATTAAGCATATAATAACAAAGAGCATGAAATATAATTTTGAGATAAGGTTAGAGAGAAAAATAATAAGTTTTTAGTGGACTAACTTATTATTAATGGATCATATGATGTTTGATGTTTGTTATAGGTTGCACCCATTAGAATCCCCGACCTTATTTCTCCTTAGAGTATTTACTGTAGCCTATAAATACATGCACTTTTTGCTTCTCTCAGTTACACTTTTACCTCCACATTTAGAAGAGGAGAAGAGAGAGAGAAAGAGAGAGAGAGAGAGAGAGAGAGAGAGAAAGAAAAAATTCAGCGGGTTTGAAAGCTCTTTAGAATTTTTGCATTCAGTGACATATGATAAAAGATCGTGAGGTCTATCGAGCCGGCTATTCAAATTTCGTTTGTGTTGTTCTGCTCGTCAAAGGTAAACCCTAATTCCAACTTATAGGGTTAACATATGAATACAATTTTGTATTCGATTGTACTCGCCGTCAACAGATCTTGGGACTACTGTTTGAACAAACACCTCATTGACTTCCCTTATCTCCAACACTTCTAACTTTCAGGAGAGAGTGGCCATCTTGGCCCTCAAGACATCTTCCTCCTTTAAAAAATTTTTTTCCTTAGGGGATGTAGTAGCTCCAGACTTTATTTCTGATGATGAGGTCAAGTCCCACATTTGGGCGCTCTCAGCTAAAATGTCAAAATAATCAAAAGCATCATCGGTACTTTTCCTCATGAACTCCCCCAGTGACATTGATGAGTGTAGCATATTGCATATCATGTATCTCTTTTGCACCCATATTATTTTTTTGTAGTGAAAATTGGGGGAAATGCTTTCAAACTCACAATTAATGGAGATTTGTGTGATTGTAGGTAAAGAGCAGGTAAAGTCATGTACAAAGCCTCCCATCAAGTGCTCAAAGACAATGGGGTAAGAAGGCAATGCTTAACAAATGGCTTAGAGCCTCAAGGAACCAAGCAAATCCCAAAGGAGGACAAAACCTACCCATAGAAGTCAACCAAAATCTACTGGTAAAAGTTAGTCAAAACTTACCGGTAGAAGATCTAAAACCCACCGGTAGAAAATGCTACTAGAATTCTTCTACTTCAACCATGCAAAAACCTACCGGTAGAAAATCTTACTAAAAAAACCTACCGATAGGTTTTCTTATGTTCTACCTTTAAGTTTTGCCCAGTTTTGCTAGAAACTTGCTCACACGACTTCACCTACTCTGGGGACCCATCTCTTGTCATCCAAACCATACATTGACATAATTGACACCCCATGATGCTTTCCTAACCCCTAAAGTCAGATTTCAAGTAAGAGAGAGGGGGAAGAAATAAAGAGAAGAGAGGTGGTTGGAGAAGCATGGGAGGAGCATGCTTGGCCTATTTTTTCTTGTTCAAGTGTCCAACATCTCCCCACTCATTGAAATTGAGTTCACACACGCTAAGGGAGAGGGGATGGACAAAAATTATGAAGTCTTACACCATTATTCAGATTTTACATGCTTTTAGAGAGAAAAGCTCCAAGGTTGAAGATGAAGTTTTAGAGAGAGAAAGTTGAGTTTTTACATTTCCTTCATCATTTTCATTATAGTAAGCTTTATTCTACTTGTAATCTTTCTCTTTTTCACTCTAAACTCTTTTATTTAAGTTGTAATCAAGCTTAGTGAAGCATTATAGCATTTTTATTTCTACATTTGATTATTTTGTCTTCAATCTTTTGTATTTTGGGTATGAATGATTTTGCTCTTGTAGTTTAAACCTTTTCTTGCATTAATACATGTTTCATGTTCCATTTCACTTCCATGTCTCTTTATCTTATGTTGGTTCTTGCCTTTACTATGAGTAACTAGACTTTTAGTTGGCTAATCCAAGAGGAATTTCCTCTTGGGTATGTGAAGTCGACTCTATTTCATTCTCTCTTGTAGTGTAAAGTGTTTAGTTTGATTAGGTTGAGTGTAGACGTGGTTGTGGACTCTTGATACACCGTAGACTTTTCATGGGGTATGCTTGTGCCCAATAAATCCACATTAGTCACACACTTTCTATGAATCAATCAAACACTTAGACACCACTGGATGAATGAATTGAGTGGATTTTGCATTCCCAATGAAATGACCTTTATGGGTTAGCCAACCTTGCTTTCTTGCATTTTTACCAAAACACAACTCACCAAAACACAATTTACAAGATTTTTCAATTTTCATTTCTTTACAAATCAACCTTCAAAGCAATTTGACCTTTCCTTCCCTGAGGAGACAACCTTGGAATACCCCTTCCAAGTAACACTCGACATTGCAAGTCTATCTACGCTTGGGGAGCACTTTCGCGCACACACACGTNTTTCATTTCTTTACAAATCAACCTTCAAAGCAATTTGACCTTTCCTTCCCTGAGGACACGACCTTGGAATACCCCTTCCAAGTAACACTCGACATTGCAAGTCTATCTACGCTTGGGGAGCACTTTCGCACACACACACATTGAGTTTTGTATGTTATATTGATTTTGTGCTTTTACGGTTGAATTGGTGTAAAAATGTGGATGCGCACATGTTTCAATGCCATGGAAGACTTGGGGCATGGTTTAAGAGATCCAGGAGTGCAACCAAGGCCATTGTAAGCAAAATGGAGAAAAAGACCACTTTTATCGATAGGTCTTGTACCAATACAACTGAAGCCAGAAAGAGGTTCTACCAGTAGATCATCACTCCTACTAGTCGGTGCAATATAGAGAGTTTTCCTATTGATATGAGAGTATTTTCCTATCGGTAGGTTGAAGACAGAGAGGTGTCCTACCGGTAGAAGAACAAAGCAACAAGTAGGAGGAAAATAGTGAACAATCCTACCCGTAGGTCATTTTCTGCTTCCTACCGATAGGTTCCTATAAATCTATTGCGAGGACAAATTTAGAAAGGCAATCTACTGGGTTATTTTAAGGACCGTGATTGGTGGATTAAGGGAGAAAAATCAAGACAAGGCCCCCTATAAATATCCAAGTCTAGCCAAGAGAAAGATGATCGTTAGGCTTTCATTCAATTGTTTAGCTCACCATTCTTCTTCATCTTTTTGCTAGGGTTTTCAGTCTTTCTTCTTTTTAGTTTTTCTCCATTGTCTTACTTTATAAGTGTTATTTAAATTCAAGTCTTTAATTTTGTAAAGTAATTACTTTTGCTTATTTTCTGCGAACGATTCCCTATCATTGCGATCTCAATATAAGGTATTTAATTTACTTGCAAATTAAATTTTTTCAATTTGAATTCTTGTCTTTTTGCTTTAATTTACAATGATACTTCCTTCAATTTGTTTTAATTTAATTTCTATCATGTGTGAGTATTCGTTCACCAGATTGATCAAATGAAGTAGTCTCATTCCTGAATTTGGGATTTCAACTCAAAACTAGGGTTAGTCTACTGTTGAGTTATTTGGGTTAATTGAATAGGTTAATTGGGAATATGTTCAATTGTATATCTTCTTGCTTACTTGTCGATAACTAAGACTTGGCATGAGTAATTCCTGTAATCACTGTAATCATAATAAATTTTGCTAATCAATTCAATTGATTCGGGTACACGTTGGTTATTTATTAAATTGGGTGTTTAGTGAATATCTACCACTTGGGTGAAGCTTGACCACAATCTCGAGTGAGTTATAGAATTTGAATCAAAATACTTATTCACGGTGAGGTGATCTCTACCAATCAACCAATTCTTTCATTTTAAGTAATATTTCTTTAATTAATTAAGTTTTCCAACTCTCAAATACTCTCAAAATTCTGAACTTTTATTGCTTTTTGTTTTATCACCCTTTGAACCAATTGTCTTCCCTGAGGACACGACCTTGGTAATCGACCAAGTTACAAATAATACTCCTTCCTATGCGTGAGAATTCTAGTTAATTAAATACAACTCTGAGGAGCAAATAGGCATAATCTGTCACGCAGACAATATTCGCCACATAGGCAACATCCGCCATATAAGCCATCTTGCAGTTAACGATGCCACCCTTATGGGCACCTCTCATTTGCCACTAAGACTATAAATATCTTCATCATACTCTCACAAGTTATTATACACATTCATGCTCATATTTCATTAGTACATAATAGTCATAAGACAATGTAAGATGTGTGAGTTGTTACACTCACTTTAAGTCAAATGGTAACACGACTCAGTCACTAGATTAGAATTTAGACGTACTTGACCTAGGTGTTAATGCCTCATCTCCTACCACACATTATCACAACCCTCATAAAAAAATTCACCACTTCGCATCACATTATAAATATGTATGAATGAGTGCTTAAAAATTCTTGTATTAATATATCTTCAAATCTTTCTCAAGTGATCCAATTTAGACCACTTTAGTCATTCCTTGCTTTTTGCTTATATATAGACTCTTTCTTTTGAGAAATTAGAGACTCTAGATCCCATCTTTCAGACTTTTATTTTATTTTTCTAGATCTACCCATGACCAATTAGTAGTTTCCTATGTACTATTTAAGCTAGGGTTATGGATTTTTAATTGTTCATTCTAATATTTATATTATGGAATTATTTTCTTGAATTTAATGTTAAATCTTTATTTTTCCAAGATTGATTAAATGGATTTTAGAAATTTTTTTTACTCTGTACAATTATTTGATTATCTATTAATAAGACTGAGTTCTTGGTATATTCAATGCTTATGATTCCCTACGAGCTTTGTAAAAATAATTCTTTAAATCTTATTTTTCATGTCAATCAAACTTATTGTGTTCAAAGCTATATTTTTTTATTGAATACATTGATTTGGAAATCAACTGATATAACTAAGTGCATTGATATAACTATCCAATGAACATGAGTAGATTCAGACCCGAAACTAGAGGGTAATTCTTCCAATAGTTATTTCCTTCAAATTTATTCACAATTGATTTCCAACCCATTCAACTTTTGCCTAAATCAAACATATTCTTCCTTTTCCTAATTCATAAATTCTCTTTTATCCCTATTTTTATTCTGGGACGGGGAGATATGAAGGGGATTTTCCCTCACAATTATAAACGTGGATTGTAAGACACTACCAAGAGGAGGATGAATAGGTTAATTAAAATTTAAGATCAAATGGATACCAATTTTAATCTATATCTACCACAATTACCTCGTCATACAATGATATGATCGTTAAGTATGAAAACCCCTTATGAACCACCACAACCCAAAAACACCCATGTAGATTAGTGTATTGAGTTTATCCATTTGTTGATTAACAATCACTCTCACAAGGCCATCCCCACCAAGGCAAGCCAAACTCAATTAAGCAACTATATGTGATATTAGATTCAAACAATCAATTCATCAAACACATAGTGCCCGTATGTGCATCAAATCACAAGTGTTTATGTAAAAGCAATAAATAGCAAAGTGATTTGTTAACACGTAAAACCCTCCTCAGAAAAAATTGTGGGGAACCATCCGAGGTTCACCAAAGCCTAATCCATTATCCAAAAATCAACTTATAAGTACTCGAGACTTATACCTCAACCAATACCATAGTTAGATGCTTCTTTCCTTCAATAAGTCTCTACACCGGATACACCGAGCNATCAAACACATAGTGCCCGTATGTGCATCAAATCACAAGTGTTTATGTAAAAGCAAAGTGATTTGTTAACACGTAAAACCCTCCTCAGAAAAAATTGCGGGGAACCATCCGAGGTTCACCAAAGCCTAATCCATTATCTAAAAATCAACTTATAAGTACTCGAGACTTATACCTCAACCAATACAATAGTTAGATGCTTCTTTCCTTCAATAAGTCTCTACACCGGATACACCGACCGATGTCTTGGGTAGCTTCACTTAGATTCTCTACCGTAATGGATCCTCGATATGCAAACTTGCCAATAGGGTCGGTCTTCAACCAAGCAAGCTCTTATTTTCCAATGTGTGATGTTGGATAGGAATTACTAGAAGGCAGCCTAGATTTAGGGACCTAGGGTTGTGGCTCAAGCTCTCTATGGATAAGATATGCTAAAAAAATACTTACAAGAGGCTTACCCTTGCTTTGGAAAGGCATCCCTTTATTTATAAGCTTGAAATAGGGTTAGTCTTGAAGACCAAGAAAACACAATTTCGCGAATAACCACTCAAGCACTGAGAGGATAGGCATAGGGTGATGTTCAATAGAATAAAAAATGGATTCCAAATAACCTAGGGGAGCAGGACTGTTGGAGTGACCATGGGACCACTCTAGTGACTAGGGGACTACTTGATCAACTTCTAAGATTGCTCGAGCAACCTGGAGGGAGACCCCTACTACTCCTCCGTCAACCTTTGCACATTTTTTTTCTAAGTATTTTAAAGATCGTTCTAGCGAAGGCTAGCAAATATAGGGAGGTACCTACTAATTTTTTAAGCCTAAAATCAAGCAAAAAAAAATTTCCTCTTAAACACTAAATGGCGTTGCTCAAAAAGGATCCTATAATGGCTTAAATCTATGTTTTCAAAACACATAAGAGGTTTAGAAAAAAATTTCTTTGAAGAACACCTAGGATCCATACTGATTAACCTTAATAAATATATAAATTAGAACAATTAATAAAGTCAAATTAGTGATAAAATAACTAAAAACTATTAATTATAGTCAATTAGGTTTTGTGCGATAATTAGGGTTTTATGTGTGTTATGATTAAAATTTTTAGGTTTAATGCTGAATTACCAGAGAATGCAAGGAGCAATGTATAAAAGCATGAAACATCAAAGGCTAAAGTGTAATTAAACCAAGAGAAGAGTCAGCATGCATGCAAGTTGATATTCTAGCAAATCACCACCGTCCAGATGTTGGTGGTGGCGGCGTTCGGACGGTCCCTCTTGACAGTTATCTTCATCTTTCCACCTCATGCTTCTTAAAATGGCTATAAATAGCCATGCCCTCTTTCATTTGAACCAGGCCAGAACCCAGAGAGCTACAGAGAAAAATCAAAGAGAAGAGAGAAAAAAGAGAAAAGAGAAAAAGAAAAGTTACAAAACGATCTGGACCATGATGCACTTCAGTCCAAACTCTGTACTTTTACATTCCTGTTGTCTCTTTCTATTCGGATAGTTAAACTACCGTCACCTTTTTGTCATAACTGATAATAAAGGTGATTCAGTTGTTCCTTGTGAAAGACATTTTAGATTTTGTATTTTAATTCTAGTTGTAATGAAAACTGTCTGTAGCAATGGGGCATGAGTTGTTACTTATATCCTCCAGTGAGAGGTAAATATATGTATAATACTAGTTAAATTCTAAAAATGTTGATGTTGTATATATTTATATATCTATGTATTATATGTTTCATGCATGATACATTGATGTATGTACTTTCGGTGTTGTGCCTGAAAGTATGTCATCAATGCATCATCAACCTGTTGGTAAAACAACCACGATATTCCTATCGGTATAGCTTTTCCTCCACTAAAATGCTAAGGATGTTAACTGATGTATGGTACAAAACCTAAATGATCCTCATGAATGGCTTGTCATTCTGGATTATTAGGATTTAACTTATATATATATATATATATATATATAACTATCAGATGAATGACCTAAGTGATCCTCATAAATGGCTTGTCCTTCTAGATTACTCAAATCGTTTAACTGGTATAAATGATAATATTATCAGTCTAACAACCACGACATTCCTATCGGTATGGTTTATCCTCCACCGGAGCGCTAAGGATGTTTAACTGGTAAATATGTATCACGGATGAAGTCAAATGAATAATTCAAGTATTCCTCATGAATGACTTGTTCTTCTGGTTTACTTGGATTACTTGATACATCTATAACCAGCTAACCTAAGAAATTGTTGTGTTATGACTAATACCATCAGTTGACCTAAGAAGTGGTTGTGTTATAGTTTATTATGTACTCATCTGCTATTATGGAGACAAATGAATAATTTAAGTGATTCTCATGAATGACTTGTCCTTCTGGTTTACTTGGATTAATCAATTGCCATGGATACCACCAGCTAACCTAAGAAGTTTTTGTGTGATGGTTCATATACATCAGACCTACTAATTGACTTGCCAGTAACATGGAAGTTAATTGTTGTAAGGTAGCATTTCCAGTATTTAACCAATATAACGCATATGAGATCCTTGAACTGAAGGATACTTTTTATTATTGTCTTACTCTATCTGCACATAAACGTTTACTTAGACTAGTTATCAATCTAAGCTCACATTACAAGCTATCACATGCTGTCATATTCGAATTAGAAACTTATCTATTTTATTTTATTTTCATATTATTAAAACTCTTCGTGGGATCGATACTTGGACTTAAAAATGAGAAAACTACAATTCGACCACTTATACTTGGGTGTATAATATTAATTCGATTACTAAAAAGTGTGAATCACATACTCAAATCAATTATCAATTTAATTTTAACAATAATCCTCCTAATTCTATTAAACTAAGGGATCATCTTAGGTCTCTAAGTCATTATCTTGTCCTAAGCTAGAAGGTGCATATAGAGTGCTTTTTGTAGCTGTGACACTTGATCTTCTCCCTTCAATTGATTTTTTTGGATCTTTATTGTTGTAACATCGTGATCATGGAATAAGTTGAGATTTACAACAACTTCACAAAATTTGTCAATTACAAAATATGATCTAACAATATCTCCCTTTGGCAATTTCTAAGAAATTAAGATTATAACTCACAAATCATTGAACAAAACGAATTGTACACAAATATCAACACTAGGGTATAAGTCCCTAATCTCTAAGTACAAGAACTAGCTTCTAAATATAGCTTTGAAGATGTAAAACCTAGAAAATTTTGAATTTTTAAAGGACAAAACGGTAATTTGTCACTTCAATACGGGTTAAAATTCTAAATTTTTATAGAAATTGGATGACGAAATGGACCTAACCATTGGATTCTTCTTGCGAAATTTACTTATCCAGTTAATTTTTATTGAATTCCAAGACAGTCAAATTTTTTACGTTTTACAAGGCGATCTGGTGTCACGTGATCTAAAAATGAGACATGAAATTAAATTTCAAAAATTGAAAAATAATTTTGAACTTAAAAATAATATAGTTAAATAACTATAGTAAACCAGAAGGCAAGCCAGTCAAAAGGAATACTATAGTTATTAAACCAGTAGGTTGATGATTCACTGATGACGATATTCTGGTTTACACGTTGAATCAAAAGTATTTGCTATGTCGAGACTTAACCCGTCTATAACCAATCAATCGACTATTACGTAAAGTCCAATCTCGTACATCACTGTATCGTGCATGAAGTACATAACTAGTAGATAGTATTGTATATAGAATTAAGTACCACTCGGTGTTCATAACCATAAACATATTATAAATGTAACCATCCATCAATATGGGAGGTATATATAACAATAAAGCATAGTTAAAACATCGGGATTTTCATAACTCAAACAATATCTTAGATATATGTTCACCCTTCACCGAAGGGTAAAAGTGGACTATTCATGCCCCATTGCTATAGACAAGCAAGAGGTGCAAAACAATTCTAGTATAATACAAAATAAAATACAGACACTCCTTTTTCGAGGAATAGTTGAAACACAACCACTCTTAATACCGATTGAGGCACAAAAGTGGGAGAAGTTCAACTCTCCAAGTAGAAAGGAATAACAAAATGTAGAAGAAAGAAAAGCTTCGGTTGGAAAGTAGGCTGGAAAGCTAGCTGGAAGTGGTTCAACAGGGCTTCGCAGAACTGTGTTTGACTTTCTCTTACTCACTGACTGTATCTGTCTTTATGAACTCACTGGCGACGCTCTAAACTCCCCTAACTTCCCTCCACTCTCTCTAAATTTCTCTCTGATGGAACGCTGGAAATGAAGTTGGCAAGGTCTATTTATAGAAGGCTAGGGAGCTACTTGAGGCGGTTGGAGGCAAAATGGACTAATCAGATGTCTTGTTGCATTATCTAGCCAATGGGAGAAAATAAGGGAGGTGAGGTAGTTTGCTGACCGTCCGGACGCCGCCACCACCGTTTAGACGGTGGCATTCCACTATTTTTTGCATGATGTGTTCCTTGGTTGCTTGATGTTGAATTTACACTTTGACACCCATGCTGATTTAACTTAGATAGTTGGCTCTCNTAGGTCTCTAAGTCATTATCTTGTCCTAAGCTAGAAGGTGCATATAGAGTGCTTTTTGTAGCTGTGACACTTGATCTTCTCCCTTCAATTGATTTTTTTGGATCTTTATTGTTGTAACATCGTGATCATGGAATAAGTTGAGATTTACAACAACTTCACAAAATTTGTCAATTACAAAATATGATCTAACAATATCTCCCTTTGGCAATTTCTAAGAAATTAAGATTATAACTCACAAATCATTGAACAAAACGAATTGTACACAAATATCAACACTAGGGTATAAGTCCCTAATCTCTAAGTACAAGAACTAGCTTCTAAATATAGCTTTGAAGATGTAAAACCTAGAAAATTTTGAATTTTTAAAGGACAAAACGGTAATTTGTCACTTCAATACGGGTTAAAATTCTAAATTTTTATAGAAATTGGATGACGAAATGGACCTAACCATTGGATTCTTCTTGCGAAATTTACTTATCCAGTTAATTTTTATTGAATTCCAAGACAGTCAAATTTTTTACGTTTTACAAGGCGATCTGGTGTCACGTGATCTAAAAATGAGACATGAAATTAAATTTCAAAAATTGAAAAATAATTTTGAACTTAAAAATAATATAGTTAAATAACTATAGTAAACCAGAAGGCAAGCCAGTCAAAAGGAATACTATAGTTATTAAACCAGTAGGTTGATGATTCACTGATGACGATATTCTGGTTTACACGTTGAATCAAAAGTATTTGCTATGTCGAGACTTAACCCGTCTATAACCAATCAATCGACTATTACGTAAAGTCCAATCTCGTACATCACTGTATCGTGCATGAAGTACATAACTAGTAGATAGTATTGTATATAGAATTAAGTACCACTCGGTGTTCATAACCATAAACATATTATAAATGTAACCATCCATCAATATGGGAGGTATATATAACAATAAAGCATAGTTAAAACATCGGGATTTTCATAACTCAAACAATATCTTAGATATATGTTCACCCTTCACCGAAGGGTAAAAGTGGACTATTCATGCCCCATTGCTATAGACAAGCAAGAGGTGCAAAACAATTCTAGTATAATACAAAATAAAATACAGACACTCCTTTTTCGAGGAATAGTTGAAACACAACCACTCTTAATACCGATTGAGGCACAAAAGTGGGAGAAGTTCAACTCTCCAAGTAGAAAGGAATAACAAAATGTAGAAGAAAGAAAAGCTTCGGTTGGAAAGTAGGCTGGAAAGCTAGCTGGAAGTGGTTCAACAGGGCTTCGCAGAACTGTGTTTGACTTTCTCTTACTCACTGACTGTATCTGTCTTTATGAACTCACTGGCGACGCTCTAAACTCCCCTAACTTCCCTCCACTCTCTCTAAATTTCTCTCTGATGGAACGCTGGAAATGAAGTTGGCAAGGTCTATTTATAGAAGGCTAGGGAGCTACTTGAGGCGGTTGGAGGCAAAATGGACTAATCAGATGTCTTGTTGCATTATCTAGCCAATGGGAGAAAATAAGGGAGGTGAGGTAGTTTGCTGACCGTCCGGACGCCGCCACCACCGTTTAGACGGTGGCATTCCACTATTTTTTGCATGATGTGTTCCTTGGTTGCTTGATGTTGAATTTACACTTTGACACCCATGCTGATTTAACTTAGATAGTTGGCTCTCCTTAGCATTGCATCGTTTATGCACAAAACCCTGAAAAATAAGATAATTAACACATCAACCCTAATTTACGCACTAACCCTAATTTCGTATATCTTGACTATTTTAACTCTTTTAACTAACATAATTAACCTATTAACCTAATTCAATTACACACTAATTAGGGTTAATCACCAGTGGATTAGTCAGTTATTTAGGGTACATTTCTACTCTCTCGCTTATGGGCTAGGTTATTATTTGACTTTGGTGCATCACATTCATTTATTTTTACATCATGTGTAAGAGATTTGGGCTTAGAAGTTGATACTTTGGAAGAGTCATTGCTTGTGAGTTCTCCCCTAAGAACAAGGGTGAGTATTGATCAAATATGTCAGGGTTGTGAGTTAGAGATCTCGGGGATTTTACTCACCGTGGACCTTAGGGTCATGGACATGTCGAAGTTTGACCTCATCCTTGGGATGGACTGGTTGATGGCACACTAAGTTGTCATTAATTATGATCAGAAGAGGGTCACTGCCTACACAACAGAAGGTGTTTGTTTCAAGTTTCAAGGGGAAAACACGACGTTTTACCCCAAGTAGTGTATGATTCCTGTTGGCATGGGCAATTGATGGATTGGCTAGCAAGCCCAACCCTAGAGGACGAGATGAGATAGGAGTTGGGTCTACTTTAGGTGGTTTGTGAGTATGATGACATTTTTCTAGATGAACTATCGGGATTACCTTCACATAATGATGTAGATTCACTATTAAGTTTCACTCTGGTCCATCGCCTACTGTTATAACTCCGCATAGAATGGCATCAACAGAGTTACAAGAACTCAAGGTCTAATTACAATAATTGATGAACAAGGGCTTCATTAGACCGAGTACCTCACCTTGGGGCGCTCCGGTGTTGTTTGCCAAGGAGAAGGATAAGACCCTTTGGTTATGTATAGACTACTAGTAGTTGACTCAGGTTACTATCAATAATAGCTACCCTTTGCTAAGGATTGATGATTTGTTTGATTCGCTGAGAGGGGCGTGGGTCTACTCCAAGATAGATCTACAAACGGGTTACATCAATTGAGGATTAGGGAGGCAAATATCTCTAAGATGGTATTTAGGATGTTGTATGGGCATTTTGAGTTCACTATAATGCCTTTCAGATTGATGAATGCCCCGACGACATTCATGGATCTCCTGCATAGGGTGTTCTAAACCTATCTAGATCAGTTTGTCATGGTCTTCGTTGACGACATTTTGATCTATTCCAAGTCTGCGGAGAAGCATGAGGGTCACTTGAGGGTTGTTCTCTAGACCTTAAGGGACTATCAGTTATACACCAAGTTCAGCAAGTGTGAATTTTGGCTCACGAAAATAAAATTTTTGGGACACGTGATGTCGGCTACGAGTGTGTCAGTGGACCCAAAGAAGGTTGAGGCAGTCATGAGTTGGGAGAGACCGAAGTCAATCTTCAAGATACACAGTTTCTTGGGATTGGTGGGGTATTACAGGAGGTTCATTGAGGACTTCTCCTAACTAGTTGCACCTATAGCGAGATTGACCTAAAAAGGATTTCAAGTTTTAGTGGGATGACTCGTGTGAGAGAGCATTCCGAGAGTTAAAGAAGAGGCTTACTTTAGCTTCGATTTTGATAGTTTCAGATAGGGGATAGAGGTACACAATGTATTGATGTCCCCAAGGATGAACTTGGGTGTATTTTGATGCAGTCTTGGAGGGTGGTAGTTTATGGTTCTCAACAATTAAAGAATCACGAGCAAAACTACCCTACGCACGATAGGGAGTTGGTGATCATTGTCTTTGCCTGGAAAGCTGGGCACCACTATTTGTATGGTGAGTAGTTTAAGGTATTTTTCGGATCATAAGAGTCTAAAAGTGCATCTTTACACCATAGGACCTCAATATGAGGCAATGCAGGTAGATGGAGTATTTAGAGGACTACGACTTCACTTTGCATTACCATCCTGGTAATGAAAACGTGGTGGGTGATGCACTCAGCCGGAAGTCACATGGAGTCTTGGCTAGTGTGGCTTCCTGAGAATGGCAAATGCTTGAGACTGTGGGACAATTTGGGTTACATTACAGGGGTCAGGCTCAGGACACTTTAAGGAGTTTAATGGCTACGTCTTCCTTACTGAGAATAGTGATTAAGTCCTAGGGGTAGGACACAGAGATATTATCCATCAGAGACCAGGTATAATCAGGTACAAGTGACGAGGATTGGGCCATTCACGCAGATGGTAGTCTTTGGTTCAAAAAAAAGATTGTGGTTCTCCAATCTACAAATCTGAGAGAGGAGATCTTTAGGGAGTTTCATTACTTCCATTTTGTTGTGCATCCAAGTGGCATGAAGATGTATAATGATCTTCGTCACCACTACTATTGGAAACGCCTCACATGTCAACAAGTCAACGCAATACCAGAGACCAGCAGAGTTACTCCAACCCTTGGATGTAGCTAAGTAGAAGTAGCAGCACATCACGATGAATTTTGTGACCCACTGGTCACAAACATTACAAGGACATGACACAGTGTAGGTGATAGTAGACCGACTTACAAAGTTGGAACATTTTTTGGAAATACAGATGACCTTCACACTGGAGGAATTTTATAGGCTGTATCTACGGGAGATAGTCCAGTTACATGGGGTGTCCGTATCTATAGTGTCAGATCGGGACCCCAAGTTCACACCCCATTTTTGGGAGAGTTTTCAGCAGGCCATGGGGACACAGTTGATGATGAGCATAGCTTTTCATCCCCAGATGGACAGTCAGTCAGAGAAAATCATCTAGACTATAGCATACATCCTAGATCTCAAGCGTAGCTGGAAAGAGCAATTACCCTTAGTGGAGTTCGCCTATAACAAAAGTTATCAGACGATCATACAGATAACACCCTATGAGGCACTCTATAGAAGGTTGTGTCGTTCTCTAGTTTGTTGGACGGAGGTTGGAGAGAGACCCTCTACGGGTTTGGATTTGGTTAGAGGCACCTTAGAGAAAGCGGACTTGATACGGAAGCGTCTTTTCACAACTCAGAGCCGACAGAAGAGTTACACCGATAAACGGTGGTGACCTCTAGAGTTTGAGGTTGGAGATCATGTCTTCTTAAAGGTGATGCCTAAGAGGGGAGTGGTCATGTTTGGGAAGTGAAAAAAGCTATCGTCAAGGTATATCAGGCTCTTTGAGGTACTCGAGAAGGTTGGTACCGTTGCTTACTAGTTGGAGTTACTGTCACATTTATCAGGTGTTCATGCTGTATTCCATGCTCCGAAAATACATCCCAGATCCAATACATGTAGTGGATTAGGGTGAGCTGAATGTTGATGCGGATGAGACCTTCGAGGAGGAACTGACGCGTATCATGGATAACTAAGAATAGGTTTAATGAGACAAGACTGTGAGACTGGTGAAGCAGCTGTGTGCAGCACCGAGGTGTGGAGGAGATGATATGGGAGTGTGATGACACTATATGTACCACTTATCCATTTTTGTTTGAGGGTGGAGGTACATTCTTGTAGTTTTTCAGTACTATATGACTGTTGCATATGCATGTGGTTGAATGTGCATGTAAAATTCAAATAAATTTGAATTTTTATGAAAAAAGGCAAAACGATAATTTGTTATTTCTGTACGGGTTAAAAAACTAAATTTTTTAGAACTCAAATGATGAAACATACCTCACCATTGGATTCGTCTCATGAAATCTAGTTACCCAATCAATTTTCGTTGAATTCAAAGATAGATAGATTTTTTACGTTTTACGAGGCAATCGGATGTCGCATAACCTAAAAATGAGACATAAAATTAAATTTTAAAAATTAAAAAATTATTTAAAGAAAGTTCATATAAAAATATTTTAAACTTGAACCGGGACAAAATTTAATCGTTTCGGGACAAAATCAGACCCGGGAATGGAGGACATGTAACATGATGAGGGTCAAGCATTCCAAGGGTATAAATTGGGGATAAAAACATATTTTCTCCCCATTTCAGCTGGATTTTTACGTTGGAGAGGGAAAAGAAGGAAAAAGAGAGTTTCAACTTCTCTTTATAATCTATGGCGTCCCTTTAGTCAAATCGACTTAGACCAAAAATTAAAGTTTCTCTATGTGACGAGGGCTACGACTACGTACCAAAAATTGTGAATTTTATCGAAGATTCAAAAACTAGATTTTGGGAGAAATCAAGGTTTGAGCTTGGTTTGTGCTCTTGAAGGTTTCTACAACTTGTTTTTACGCTTCAAGAAGTAGGGTTTTTTCCTAACTAGGTTTATTTTCAGCCTAGGGTTGATGTATGGAACAGATAGGGTGTTAGAGGTGTAATCTCTTGTGTGACACTTACCTATGATAGTTGAAATATGGAAAGTGGGTATAGAAATGGGTAAAATCAATTCTAGGATATGTAGAATTTACTTGATGTGATTTCTTGAGAAAGGTGATATATGTGGGTGTTTGATAAAATGTCTTGAATGATATACGTGGGTGTTGATAAAATGCCTTGAAAGATGTGTGTAAGTGTTTGATAAAATGCCTTGAATGATTAAAGAGTGTTCTTTTGATGAAATTGAAATAACATGTTTGGATGATGTTATAAATTTTAATTATATGTTTATGACATAATTGACAATTGAGAATGTTGAATGAGATAGAATGTTGTTCATTATGTGCACATGACATATGGAACATGATTTTGAAATTGCAATTGAGATCTTAGTTGCATAAGGATATGAAATGCAATTGTACACACGAAAAACATCACATTCGTGGGCATTGACATGAGTGTGGGTGTGTGTGCATAATTTAATCAAACACCATTCATGGTAGATGATGCATGAGCTCAGGATAGTTGGGTCGATGGTTGAACTGAGTTGCATGATTGTCCCTCGGGNGATCTTAGTTGCATAAGGATATGAAATGCAATTGTACACACGAAAAACATCACATTTGTGGGCATTGACATGAGTGTGGGTGTGTGTGCATAATTTAATCAAACACCATTCATGGTAGATGATGCATGAACTCAGGATAGTTGGGTCGATGGTTGAACTGAGTTGCATGATTGTCCCTCGAGTGCAAGACCCGGTGATTGGATATGCACTCTGTTGGTGAATAGTCCATAAAGTGTGTCGGCATACGCGGAGCCGTTGGTGGAAGTTCATTAATGACATGTTGGTTGGGTGCCCATTGGTGTGAGTCTATAAATGCCCACTCTAAGAAAGACTCGTGATTTATAATGGTCATTGGATATGTAACATCAATGGTGGGGGCTTGAAATACCTATATTCATACGCATGGCGTTGCATGTGTTGACGAAACTAAAAAAAAAGCTCGGGTTGAGTTGCATGTTTGAGTATCATCTCATATCATGGCATGGCATAGAGGATTCCATTGTTGGATTGCATATTCCATAATGGAGTGATTGTTATTTGTGAATTGCATGTGAACATTTCATATGCATCTAGGTTGGGGAATAACCTCTTTAAGAGATACCCTATTAAGTGTGGCTTACCTTTTGTGGGGACAACATTTTCGAAGTGGGACACACACCGGTGGACAGCTCTCAATCGGGCCCTCATTGTTGAAGAAAAGACGAGATGTGGCTTTGGAATCATGTTTTGTAAAAACTATTATGTTATTTAGTTTTGGACATGAAATTTTATGTAAAGAATTCTAAAGTGAACTCATATGAACTGTATTTTGCTTAAAATTGATGTTATATGAGTTTGGGTTGGTGTTGTAAAGGGTTTGAATGGATTGGAATTGAAAAATGATGGAATTAGAGAAAAATGGGAAGACCCACCGATAGAACGATGAGCTCTTCTACCGGTAGAACGTTTCCAGTAAGCATTTCCTACTGATAGAACGTCAAGTTTTTGCGATAGAACATTTCCAGTAGTCTTTTTCTACTGGTAGAACTTGCACATCTTCTACTGATAGGTTTTCTTCAAAATTCAAAATTTCAAATGTTTTGCTATGCTTCCGAGCCTTGAGTCCTCATACTTCAAGGGGGTAAATGGTGGTATATTAAGAGTAATTGATGTATATTGGACCTTGAATGATTCACATGGTTAAATGGTATACATGTTATGCGCCTAGGAGTGCCCGGTACAAGGGAGACTCTGCTTAAATTTTGTTTTGTTGTGATCTCGGTAAAGTGGATGTTGTGTCAGGGTGTCAGGTTATGCAATATTCACGGGTATTTTCGCGGGTTGATGGGTGATCAACGGTTGACAAAGGACCTCTGGTTTTAGGAGCATGACAGAAGATCATAGTCCTGCACATCACCATGTAACTAATACCTTGTAAAAAATATAATATGTACGAAAAACATAACATAATCACATGTATAAAAATCACCAAGACAAGCATAGGGCATATTCATGAGGTAAGAAAAGGGGGAAGGAATTAGATTCTTCATAGCCCTTAACATCATGCAAGTGAAAATATGTAACATATGTAAGAACTATATTGCCCAATATGCTTGAGAACCTTTAGATATAGCATGACAATGCACAATTAGTTCTCCCCCTTAATTGGTATTCACAAGTAAAATAACAAGTATAAAATAAACAAGTGTAAAATATGTGACTTCATGCGAAGTTTGTAAATGTGCTCCCCTTGAGTATTAGAACAAACTCCCCTTTACTTTATTTACATGCAACTCACCTAAGCTAGTCAAGAGAATATCTCTCTGAATTCTCCCATATGTACCCAAAATATTCTCCCCCTTTTTGTCACAAATTGTCAAACCAATGACATATCATAACAAGAAAGGTATAGAATCAAGTCATCCTAACATATTCTTTCCTAGTTTTCACAAAATGTCTATCTAGGGACAAATCATAGCAAACAACAAAGAATCATGGTAAAACAATTTGCTTGATCCCAAATAGGTACACCTAAGGCATGTGCTCAAGAAATAGTAATAACTCAGTAAGTCCAAGGTCGATCCATAGGGAAATGAATTAGATGTAAGGATAGGTGAAAAAAATGAACAGTTTATCTTGATTGTAGAATGAGCAACTATAAATAATTATAAAGAAATTCTTATGTATGAAAGAGACTCTCTAGTATTGGAATCAGGAACTAGTCATGGGTATTGAATATAATATTGATGCAGTTATCTCTTATCTCAGTTGACTTCTAACGTCAGTGTAATCAGCCGAAGGATTTAACTATTCAACCAAGATTTGATTAATATTTAAAATATGAATTTAAGAACTAGCAACATAAAAACGTAGGGAATTAAAAGAATTATTTATACCTAGGAATTAACCCGGTTGATGAATAATCAAACAAGTATACAAAGTATATTAATTTGATTATAATTATTCAATTAATCGGATAATGAAAAAAATTAATCATTCAAGAACAATAAACGGATAATAGTATTAATAATAACATTCAATACACAATCCAAGAACCCTACCATAACTAGAGAGTACTAAGAAAACTACTCACAACCCATGGAAGTAGACTTCCCAAAATTCTAGGAGAAAGAAGATCCACCAAAGACGAACTAAAAGCAAAATCCCCAAATACAACTAACTCTTGTCCTATTTATAAAAAAAAATCAAAAATAATATAAAACCACTAACTAAAGCCTGCTAGGGTAAACTGAACGGTGCACATTCCAACACACATGCCAGGACGCAAGACTTGTGTTTGAACACAAGCCTTAACACCTGGGATCTTCACTTTAGTCAAGCAATTGAGTTTGAATGGCTTGTCACGTCCTAACAAAGGTGCACTGTATCGTCAAATTCTAGTTCGCACACATCCCCACGTCCTAACACCTTAAATTCTTTAGAATTCCATCATCAGCAAGTGCATCCAAATGGAGCTCTCTCATTAAAACGGAGGCATCACGTATCATCAACAACACTTGGCCAAAAATTCCAAGTTTGTTCAGCAGCCACTGTCTCGTGAAGGTTTCCAGTGAAGATACCTATAAACTTCTTTTCCTCATATCCAACATTTGAATTGTATTATCTTATCCTAACTAGCCTTGGGGTGTCAAAAATAGCTTTTCTCCAATGCACCCTAACTAATCACACATGAATCACATCATAGCCTTAAATGCTAATCCAGAGTATCCACCTACACATTTTCTTTCAAACTCTTGTGTGTGTGAAATGAATATGCAATTTAAGCCTTTACTCAACAGAATCCACATTCATTTAACTATCCATATTCAGATTTGATATAATTCTCACCAAAGGTTTCTCTAAAAATGAATAACTCTATGATTGTCCTGACATGCTCTCAATGTGTATATGTGAGATAGAATCATATGCACAAACCAAGATAACACTCACATATAATCCAGAAATGACATGCATGTTTAACAATTGAAATGACCTTGGCATAATCTCATGAATGGAATGTTAGGGAAATAGATAGTAAACCCAATTTTTCTTTTCATTAAAAATATGCTATCACCATGTTTTCTCCAAATCAATTAAGGCTTTCATGGGTTACAATGAGGCCTTAGGGTGATATTTATGTTGAGGGAAACAAAGGGTAGAGGGAGGCAAAAAAGATTATCCCGAGGACATGATCTTCATTATCAAAACAAAAGAACTAAAAGAAAAATCCCCAAATACAACTAACTCTTGTCCTATTTATAAAAAAAATCAAAAATAATATAAAACCACTAACTAAAGTCTGCTAGGGTAAACTANGAACTAAAAGAAAAATCCCCAAATACAACTAACTCTTGTCCTATTTATAAAAAAAAATCAAAAATAATATAAAACCACTAACTAAAGTCTGCTAGGGTAAACTAAATGGTGCACATTCCAACGCACGCGTCAGGTCACAAGACTTGCGTTCAAACACAAGCCTTGACACCTGGGGTCTTCACTTCAGTTAACCAATTGAATCTAAACAACTTGTCACATCCTCAAAAGGTACACTATATCGTCAAATCCTAGTTCGCATGAATCCCCATGTCCTAACACCTTAAATTCTTTGGAATTTCATCCATAGCAAGCACGTTCAGACAGAGGCATCGCATATCATCACCAACGCTTGGCCAAAATTCCAAGTCTGTTCAGCATCCGCACATGCGTTCAGATATAAGCCCCATGTCCAAATGCAACTAGCTATCCAGGATTGGTCCATAGTATCCATTTTTGACTATTGATTTTTCTCTATAATTGCATTTTGATCCCCTTTGATTTCCTTATATGCTCTAGCTATCTGGNATATAAGCCCCATGTCCAAATGCAACTAGCTATCCAGGATTGGTCCATAGTATCCAATTTTGACTATTGATTTTTCTCTATAATTGCATTTTGATCCCCTTTGATTTCCTTATATGCTCTAGCTATCTAGTTGATTTAACTAGTTCTCCAATTTGGGTCAATTTACCTGTTTTATCTGATAAAATATCAAAACACTAAAATCAATCAAATCATAAAATCAAAGGATTATCCAATTAATAACTGTGAATCAGTGTAATTCAACATCAATAATAGAGAAATAAATAACATTTTTAATGTCAAATCACACCCCCCAACCTACACCTTATTAGTCCATAATATGGCAACAATCCAAAAACAGAAACTACTAAAATCATCTATCCAACTAATCCACTTTTTTAGGACTCACGATTTTATTTAGTCTATGCAACAAGTCTTTCAACCCCTAGGTTCCCCCAAGTTGACAAGTTCTAGTCTCGTGAAGGTTTCTAGTGAAGATACCTACAAACTTCTATTAATCTGCTCATTGTTTTGAACTTGTTACATAATGCCACCAATCATTAAATAACATATACGAATGAAAATATGAACAAGTGCATACCAGTTAGATCATAGAACCACAAACTATACAATAGTATCTACAAATTACATCCTTGTTGAAACTCATGTCTAGTGTGAAAACAACCTTACATGCTTAAAAAATCAATCAAAGATACAGTACCTCTCCATTATTCACTGCTAGTTTTTAATCAATCCTCACTCAAGTTATACTTTCAACAATCAAATCACTCAGATTATACAAACTAGTTACCCTCATTCTTACATATATGAGCATAATTTTCGTAAAATCAAATCAAAGTATATCTCACATATGATTATAATCAATGAATGTTATCAAGAAAATAATTTAGCATAGTCTCATGATAGGAAATCAACACATAATACTTAGAATAGCTACCATCATCCTCCTTATACACCCAAGTCATGCATTTCTAACGACTCTTGAGATTAATTAGGTCTTTTTCCTAAGATTGTAATGGGGCCTTGGGTAATGGTTTACAAAATCAAAGGGAAATAAGAGTTTAAAAGACTACCCCAAGAAAATTTGTTTTTCCCTATTTCTTGACATAAACTTTCAAAACTTTCATATACACGTGATCTTTCCCCTTTTTTTTCTCTTTTTCTTTCATTTTTCTTTTTTTTTTCAATAGTATAAACCTTTTTTTCCAGCAAATTAAACACTTTCATTCACATAAGTGTATCAAAAGTTCACCTTTCTTTTTCAATAAGTCTCACCCACATAGTCCCTTACACAGTCATGATACCACTCAATCTTGGGATAACCAAAGGTAAGGATATTGTACCACACTAGGTTTGATTTTGTATATGGGTTAATAAATGAATTTCATCAAAACAGCTTAATCATGGCTTCTAAGGATAATAAAAATGAAAGAAATAAGGCTAAGGCTCAAATAATCATAAAGATGGCCTAAAATGATGTCTTAAGAGTTTTTAGTAACATACTCCCTAATGCAAATAATTCAAAATCAAGCGACCATCTATCATATCAGCATGGACCAAAATAAAAATAATGAAACTATTTAAGAAATAAAGCTGAATGAAATTGCTTTTATTGAGTGAATGTAAATGTCACTCCAGANTAATGAAACTATTTAAGAAATAAAGCTGAATGAAATTGCTTTTATTGAGTGAATGTAAATGTCACTCCAGAAATGAATGGCTCTAAACTCACAATGAACATCATGCTATTCTCCACTATATGTGTCAAATTTCAAAGTAGTGTATCTTTTCATAACTTCTAACACAAGCAAGGTCATACGTGCACTAAATTTTTAAGTTCAATTGGGAATAAAACCTCTAATACTAAAGAATAGTCTAGAGTTCTATAACAAACTAAAGTATAAACAAGTTCAGGTTTTCATTACTAACATTCATCTATCATTAGTCTTATTATGCGTACATAATCCAAAACAGTTAAGTAGATTAATACTCAAAAATGTGCAATGAAACCATAGTATATAACTATCAAAATGGGTTTTCATTACAACTCTAACTAAAAATAAAATCAAACTGAGTCAAGCCCTAACTCAACTATAGACGACTAGGGCTTTGACTTAACTAAATTCTAACTAGACACTAAAAAGGAACTAACAAGAACAACAAACACACGGGCCATAAATCATATAAATAAAGGGCCAACTCCATCTCGTGGTCCAAGCAGCAAATGGAGCAAGATCCCGCCATATTCTACTAGAGTACCCCTAATTTGTCTCTATTCCTCCAGAATATGGAACAAGAGATCTCTATTGGATTGTCCATCTGCAAGGTCTCTCATCAGTGTACCCACTCTCTCCTCCTCATCATCATCAACTGGCTTCTCTATCTCTTCTTCTTCAACAGGATCATTGGCACCAAGGACTAGAGTTGCGCCTCTACCCATTGCTCCATGGCTTTTCACCAAAGCTATATTGTCCAAAACTCGGGGGTGCTTCTCCTTCAACATGTCCTCAGTCACCCCAATACCCCAATCCATCCAAATGGAGGTCACCAAAAACCTAACAAGAAGNGGGGGTGCTTCTCCTTCAACATGTCCTCAGTCACCCCAATACCCCAATCCATCCAAATGGAGGTCACCAAAAACCTAACAAGAAGGGAGCCATTCTTGTTATTGTCCTTTAGAGCTTGCTGAATCTCAAAGAGAATGATAGCAGACAAACATATAGTACATACAATCCCAATGACATATAATAGCTTAGTCTGATCTGGATAGATGTGGTTCTTTTGGGCTAGTAGAAGCATACTAGTCACCGAGATCCAATTCAGGATCTTATACTTGTATGTCAGCTACCCTTGGTTCAGCTTCCTATCTCTATGAAGCCAGACAAAGTGGGGATCTCTAGTAAGCTCCCTAGTCATATCTTGCATATCATACACTATAGTAAAAGTGTATTGTGGTTTCAGAACAACGTCCATCTTGGTCATCAAAGATATCATCAAAGAATTGACAACAAAACTAATTCCCCTCACCGTGGTTCTAAAGCTCTTAGAATCTATCATTCGACATTGGAATAAAACTCGCAGATTAGAGTGGCTCCCCTTCCCAATCTTTTCAAGAAATCATCCTAACCATTCTCCTTTGCCATCTCGCCAACCCTATGCCCCATAAACTCCTCCAAACGCCGACTACGACCCAACCCAATAGGATGAGATGCAAATAATGAATATACATTTGTTTTGCCTTCCATGTAGGAAAATGGGTATGATCAAAGTGATGTCTCACCCCATACTCATCAACCTATACCCCAGGCTTGTGAATTGGGCGGTGGAACACTCGATGCTTGGGAACTAGATTAGGCCTCATCTGATCACTTACTCTTGGTTGGCATTATGTGGAAGAAAAGATTAAAGTTAGGGTTTTTTCAAGAAAATAACGATTTACGATTCTTGGCAAAAGATGAGGTTTAGATAGATAAGGGTGAAATCTAGAGTGTAGGATAGATTTGGAAATGATTTAAAGAAGATTTAAAAAAAAAATGGAGTGGAAATTACAAATTTTAGGTCTTGGATTGTCTTCAATGGTGGTTCGGGGGTGGCCTTTCGTCAGAATGAAGGCTAAAGAAGATGACGACCCCTTTTTATCAATTAGACATGCGTCTAGACGGTACTCTTGCATTCAGAAGTAAGATTTAAGTCGATTAACATTCGTGGGGGTTAGCTATTTTTTTTAAAAAAGGTGCATCTAGATGCCAAAGACTCATCCTAATGGCTTGAAGTCTCTGGACAAGTGTGTCCTAACGCAAGATTTGCATTCAGATGTGTGCCTTTATGCTCAAGACATTTCAAATTCCATTTCAAAATTGACTGTTTGGAAATTTACTCTGAATTTTAAAATTTTTTGAAAAAAGATGCAAAAATTTTGGGCAAAAAGCAATCAACCTACAATCCTCAATTAGTCAATCAAGAATAACTTATCTGGAATTTTCTAGACATCACGATTATCTGCTAATTTCCTATCCCATATGCATTGTCCTAATTAATCCTAATTACATGTATTAAAGCACATAAAACAAAAATTCATGGCAAACAACACAGATTATGCATCAACAACATAGATTATGCATCAAACTCTATCCCACCCCCAACCTAAATTATACATTGTCCTCAATGAATAATTAAAGAAATAAGTAGCATAAAAATGGGTAGGAAAGGGGAAAAGACATATGTGTATCCACAAATCAACCCCAAATCTATCACTAAAAACGAGCTTTACATAACAAAATTAATAAAACAAAAAAAATTCTATTATATACTATATTACAAACGAAGTTCACAATGATTCAGGCTAGATTCAAATCTAAGTGGTTAACCTTACCACCATCCAATACTCGTTTCACTTTATCTAGTGGTAACACTCTGTTAGTTGTCATTGACTCTTACCGTACTCCCTAGCCTATGGAAGAATGGACCAATTTTTAAATTATGAGAAATTACAACATTCACCAGTACATCCATCACAAATAGAACTAGCTAGACAAACTTGATTTGCCACAACAGACTCAATAATATCTACTTCATGAAAACTAGAATTCCCCCTAGGTTGTTTATCAATATTAAAGATATTCAATTCCATCATCATGTTACCAAAAGAAAGCTTCATGACCCCTTTCCTACAATTGATTATAGCATTAACAATTGCAAGAAAGGGTTTACCAAGTATGACAGGGATTGGCCTCCCTGAATGGACAACTGGTTGGGTGTTTATAATTTCTCTTAACTGTCCACAAGTGCTTTAGGAACTTGGCATAAGAAAGGACATGTTTGATGGCATCCAAAAGTGGAATATTGATTTTTACTTACTTGAAAATCTCATAAATATTGGCATAACTACTCAACTTCTAGGGTTTCTTGAATTTTTGAGGGAAAGAGCAGGAATAGAGCATGAACGCTTCTCAACCTCTCTAGACTTAGCCTCATCGGGGAAGACTTGAACAAGCTTGACCACAGATGTGGAGGAAGACTCAATGTGTGATAGTGGTTTGCTTTTGATAATTATTTTTCCACTCCTTAGCATGGTGACAACTTGGACTTATCCATGTTGAATGTCTGTGGATGAAGGGTTACTTACCTGAAACTGACCCTATGGTTATTTTGGTTGGGCAAGAAACTTGCCCTTCTCTTGTACAACAATAGCCTGGGTCAATTTTTGTACATGGATCCTTATATCATCAGAGGATTACGTAGTCTGGGCCTCAAATTCTTTGAATTCATTGTAGGTCTACTTGTGTTTGGGTATTGTATTTCATCTGGGCCTGCATGAATTGGGTAAGGGTATCCTCCAAAGTCCACTTTTGAGGTGGCTGATAAGGTTGATATTGTAGTTGTGGTGGTGGTGGTGCTTTTGGTTGGGCTTGTTGTTGCTATGCACCCCTCCAACCAAAGTTCGGGTGTTGTCTCTATCCTTGATTATATATTTTAAAGTAAGAGTTGTTATATGGCTTTTGAAAAGCAAAGACGGCATTGGAAATTTCCAATAACACCTCTTGGAATGCAGAAATCGTGGGACACTCCTCAGTAGAATGCCCTATTAAAGCACAAATCCCACAAATACGTTCACTAGGTGGCACAACAGGCACTTCCATTGACCTTCTTCATCTCTAAAGCCTTAATCTTTCGAGATAAAAAGGTCATCTTAGCCCTTAAATCATCAGCCTCTCTTAATGTATACTTTCCCCCATGGGAAATGGTTGACTTACTTTTAGAACCAATAGACAAGACTAAGTCCCACATCTAGGAACTCTTAGAAAAAGTGCCAAATAATTCAAAATCATCAGTAGGATTCATTATCCATAAACTTGCCCTGTGAAATCATCTCAACAAATTGACGTATAAGAATAGGAAGAGAATCACAAAAAAAACCCTAGAAGGGTTCAACTTTTAAACTCATGGTGTGGACATGCATGGAGGAGATCTTTGAATCTCTCCTAACACTAATAAAATATTTTCCCATCTTTCATCGTGAAATTCATAATGTGGCGTTCTAAATCATTTATGCAGTGAATAGGGAAAAAATCTTTCTATAGTGCAGACCAATTCGGGATATAGTGTGGCTTTAGAATATTGAGCAGCTACTTAGCTTTATCCTTCAGTGAAAAAGGGAAAATTTTCAACTTAGCCATGTTAGAACTATCTTGGAAGGTCTCGCATACCTCCTCGAATTCCTCATGTGAAGATATGGATTTTTAGAACTGAGGCCATGCAATTATGGCAAAAGCTGGATAGTTCCAAGTTTCATTGTGAACCATTGTGCATTCTATGGGAAGAAAAAACAAGATGGGACACTGTTTCTTGTGGGGTGCAGATAATCTCTAAGAGTTCTAATCTATTGGTTAACCTCCTAAACACAGTTAGGATTGTTCGCGTTATCTCCCATATCATTGCCTATTTGACTAAGATCAAATGTGGGGGCAAAGAATTGATTAATTCGACTCTAAAGATGCAAATGAATAAGCAGATCTTACAGATTCTTTGAATGGTGATTCAATATCAGAACCTGAAGTTTCCCCCCAGACATACAACAAAGAACTAAATGATTTTGAGTTAAACTAAACCAACAATTAAAAATCAAATAACAAGAAACAAACAGAATTAAAAACTAACACAATATTTTAACAAAAATCTAAAAGATGGAACGAGGTTACCCCGAAAATCAAGTTCTCAAAATAGATCATTGTGACTGTAGATTCCTTTGTTTGACTTCCATATCCTTTCAACTCCCTAATAACGGTGTCAAAAACTTGCTTGATCTCAAATAGGTACGCCCAAGTGTAGGTGGTCAAGAAGTAGTAATAACTCAGTAAGATCGAGGTGGATCCTCAACGAAATGAATTAGATGTTAGGAAAGGTGAAAAGAATGAACAGTTTTATCTTGAATGTAGAATGAGCAGCTATAATTAATTATAAAGAAATTCTTAAGTATGAAAAGAGACTTTCTAGTATCAGGATCAGGAATTAGTCATGGGTAATGAATATAATATTGATGTAATTATCTCTTATCTAAGTTGACTTCTAACGTCAGTGTAATAAACCAGAGGATTTAACTATTAAACCAAGATTTGATTAATATGAAAATATGGATTTAAGAACTAACAACATAAACATGAAGGGAATTAAAAGAATTATCCATACCCAGTGATCAACCTAGTTGGTGAATAATCAAACAAGTATACAGAGTATATTACTTTAATTATAATTATTCAATTAATCGGATAATGAAAAAAATTAATCATTCAAGAACAATAAACAGATAATAGCATTAATAATAACATTCAATAAACAATCCAAGAACCCTACCCTAACTAGAGAGTACTAAGAAAACTACTCGCAAGCTATGGAAGTAGACTTCCCAAAATTCTAGGAAAAAGAAGATCAGCCAAAGAAAAACTAAAAACAGAATCCCCAAATACAACTAACTCTTGTCCGATTTATATTTTACAATAAAAATAATCAAAAGAAATATAAAATCACTGACTAAAGCTTGCTAGCGTAAACTGAACTATGCACATTCCAACACACACATCCGGACGCAAGACTCGCATTCAGACGTAAGTCTTGACACCTGGGATCTTCACTTTAGTCAATCAATTGAGTCTGAACGGCTAGTCACATCCTAATAAAGGTACATCGTATCATCAAATCCTAGTTTGGATGTGCTGCTAGACGAAGCTCTCACATTCGGATAGAGGTATCGCATATCATCACCAACACTTTAGCCAAAATTCCAAGCCCGTTTAGTATCTGCACGTGT